>OX336391.1:554523127-554935620 GCA_946902985.2 Meconema thalassinum | reverse complement strand
CCTTCCTTCCTTCTTTACTTCCTTCCATCCTTCCTTCCTTCCTTCTTTACTTCCTTCTTTACTTCCCTCCATCCTTCTTCCTTCTTTACTTCCTTCTTTACTACCCTCCATCATTCCTTCCTTCTTTACTTCCTTCTTTACTAATCTCCATCCTTCCTTCCTTCCTTCCTTCTTTACTTCCTTCTTTACTACCCTCCATCCTTCCTTCCTTCTTTACTTCCCTCCATCCTTCCCTCCTTCCTTCTTTACCACCCTCCATCCTTCCTTCCTTCTTTACTACCCTCCATCCTTCCTTCCTTCTTTACTACCCTCCATCCTTCTTTCCTTCTTTACTTCCCTCCGTCCTTCCTTCCTTCTTTACTACCCTCCATCCTTCCTTCCTTCTTTACTACCCTCCATCCTTCCTTCTTTACTACCCTCCATCCTTCCTTCTTTCCTTCCTTCCTTCCTTCTTTACTACCCTCCATCCTTCCTTCCTTCCTTCTTTACTACCCTCCATCCTTCCTTCCTTCCTTCCTTCTTTACTACCCTCCATCCTTCCTTCTTTACTACCCTCCATCCTTCCTTCTTTACTACCCTCCATCCTTCCTTCCTTCCTTCTTTACTACCCTCCATCCTTCCTTCCTTCTTTACTACCCTCCATCCTTCCTTCCTTCCTTCCTTCTTTACTTCCCTCCATCCTTCCTTCTTTCTTTACTTCCTTCTTTACTACCCTCCATCATTCCTTCCTTCTTTACTTCCTTCTTTACTACCCTCCATCCTTCCTTCCTTCCTTCTTTACTACCCCCCATCCTTCCTTCCTTCTTTACTTCCCTCCATCCTTCCTTCCTTCTTTACTACCCTCCATCCTTCCTTCCTTCTTTACTTCCCTCCATCCTTCCTTCCTTCTTTACTACCCCCCATCCTTCCTTCCTTCTATACTTCCCTCCATCCTTCCTTCCTTCCTTCTTTACTACCCTCCATCCTTCCTTCCTTCTTTACTTCCCTCCATCCTTCCTTCCTTCCTTCTTTACTACCCTCCATCCTTCCTTCCTTCTTTACTTCCCTCCATCCTTCCTTCCTTCTTTACTACCCTCCATCCTTCCTTCCTTCTTTACTTCCCTCCATCCTTCCTTCTTTACTTCCCTCCATCCTTCCTTCACTTCCCTCCATCCTTCCTTCCTTCTTTACTTCCCTCCATCCTTCCTTCTTTACTTCCCTCCATCCTTCCTTCCTTCCTTCTTTACTTCCTTCTTTACTTCCTTCCATCCTTCCTTCCTTCTGTACTTTCTTCTTTACTACCCTCCATCCTTCCTTCCTTCCTTCTTTACTTCCTTCTTTACTGCCCTCCATTCTTCCTTCCTTCTCTATTTCCCTCCATCCTTTCTTCCTTCTTTACTACCCTCCATCCTTCCTTCCTTCTTTACTTCCCTCCATCCTTCCTTTCTTCTTTACTTCCCTCCATCCTTCCTTCTTCACTACCCTCCATCCTTCCTTCCTTCTTTACTTTCCTCCATACTTTCTTCCATCTTTACTTCCTTCTTTACTTCCCTCCTTCTTTACTTCCTTCCTTCTTTACTACCCTCCATCCTTCCTTCCTTCTTTACTACCCTCCATCTTTCCTTCCTTCTTTACTACCCTCCATCCTTCCTTCCTTCCTTCTTTACTTCCTTCTTTACTACCCTCCATCCTTCCTTCCTTCTCTACTACCCTCCATCTTTCCTTCCTTCTTTACTTCCCTCCATCCATCCTTCTTTACTTCCCTCTTTTCTTCCTTCTTTACTACCCTCTTTCCTTCCTTCGTTTCTTCCTTCCTTTCATCTCTCTTGAACTCCGGGACATGATGGCTTAGCGGTGAAGCTCTTACCTCCAACCAAGGCGGACAGGGTTGAATTCCTGGTTAATACATTCCAGGTGAAATATCACATCGGGTAACTCAATATCC
Source organism: Meconema thalassinum (assembly GCA_946902985.2). Classification (NCBI taxonomy): domain Eukaryota; kingdom Metazoa; phylum Arthropoda; class Insecta; order Orthoptera; family Tettigoniidae; genus Meconema; species Meconema thalassinum. The sequence continues at coordinate 554,933,696 of OX336391.1, read as the reverse complement.
ACGTATAATTGAGGTACCGGGTGTATGACAGTGAAGTTATGGGTCTCTGAAAGGAGCAAGCTTGTTTTCTTATTAATTCCCTTGATGAGGTTGCCGTCAGGAAGGGCATTTGGCCGTAAAAGTCCAACCCTCACATTGAGAACTCATATTACCACACTCGCAACCTTGTAGAGACGGGGATAATTAGGCGTAGGAATACAGTATAGGGTTGGGCATGTGACTACATTACATTTTTACTGTTACTACCGGACGCGGTGGCCGAGAGGGCTAACGCGCTTCCTCGTGATTCGCTGGCATCGGGAGAGCTTGGTTGCGAATCCCACCTCGGCCGTCCTGAAATATTTTTCGTGGTTTCCCATTTTCACCATCTTCCCTGACCTGTCCTGATTTTTTTTAAAATTTAGTCAATTTACCTTCTAGGTTGGTAGTTCCCACGGGCTCAGCAAGGGAACTCACCACTACCGCCTCTATGGGCAGTGTCCTGGAGCTTGGAACATCTGGTCGGGATGGATACAACTGGGGAGGTGTGATCAGCACTTCGCCCACGTGGCCTCACCTGCAAAGTGAACAGGGACCACATGAGGGATGGGAAGGGATGGAAGATTGGGATGGATAGGTTAGGAAGAGGGAAGGAGGTGGCCGTGGCCTTACAGTAGGTACCATCCCAACATTTGCCCGAAGACGAAGTGGGAAACCACGGAAAAACACTTCGAGGATGGCCGAGGTGGGAATCGAACCCCCTCTACTCATTTGGGCCACCCGAGGCTGAGTAGACCCCGTTCCAGTCCTCATACCACTTTTCAAATTTCGTGGCAGAGCCGGGAATCGAACCCAGGACCTCCGGGGCGGCAGCTAACCATGCTGACCGCTACGCTACGGAGGCGACTAAAAATTTAATTTAAAAATTTAATTTAATTTAATTTAAAAAGAATCTACCGTTACTTACCAAAAATAACATAGAAGTCACCGTTACAGTTAATAAACATAATTAGTAACTCGTTACTGTAACTGTTACTAGTCACTAGCTCGTCACCTTAATGAGTCATATTGATGCGATTAGCAGCAGAGTACCGGTATCAAGAAGGCGGTGCGAGAGCAATCAAGAAAGCAGTGCGATAGTAGAAATATCAAGTAGGCAGTGAACATGTCCTCGGACACTCCCGGCACTAAAAGCCATACGATAGGCCTAAATAAATAAACCGCAATTATTTCCTGATGGCGCATGCGTAAGCAACGAGTTTTCGTATGCTCTCCAGTGTACAGGCACCTTAAGGCCCCGTTCATACTAAGGCGATATGTCGTAAGGAATATATTGCCACGATATATTGCTTGGAAGGTTCAGACAGCGGGCGATAAATCGGTGCGACCTGGGCGATAGAAATTTGGTGGGAACACAATTCTCAATACTTCAGTTACAAATATGAGCTCAAGTGAGGAAGACAATGTAGAGGGTTATTGGTTCAGGCGTAGGATGAGGAGAAGAAGGACATTTTGTGTACATCCCTACAATCTCACCAACGTGCACCATAGCTCGGCCGTTGTTTGTCGAGAGCTGTCTCAACATGAATCAAAATTCAGGGAGTTCTATACAGTAGAGTCTTGTAAACTCGGCCTAATGTGGACCGAAGGGTGGCCGAGTTCGCGAAAATGCCGGGTTATCGGGAAATGTGTTTATAATAAGAAATAAGCTGTTTGTTTTGATTTAAAAGTAATGCAACACAGTACATTTATTTGTTTTTAACAGAAATACACGTTTTAAAACGATTAAGCCACTACAATTACAGCACCTACGGTACTTGAATATATGGTTCAGTACTGTACTACTGTACTGCATAAAAATCAAGGATAACAATTACTGTAAATTATAAAAGAAAACTTAGAAAAACCAGGCCTACAAATTATTTTTATAATATGTACACTGTACAGTATACTGTATATACAAAACAATTTCCGAAGGCAAATAGTTCTTTCACTTAATGAAAATTACCATTTACTTTCTTTTTCTGCAAAAAAGTAAGTAATGTTCTTTTGATTTTCGCTTTGAAATCTGTTTCTTGAAGCCTCGACACGAAGACGGCGAAGAAACAGAATTGCGGAGAATGAGCAATCAAATAAATACAACGTTCTGCGCGAGAAGCGTTTGTTTACTTCTTACTGCCAAAAGTTTGTGCATTTACAGTACTGTATTGTACAGTACCTGTATTTATCAGGTCGTCGTTACTCTTCTTACTATGCACTGTAGCTCAACTTGTTTCTCGTCGTATTTAACTGTCGATAATTCCATTGATGGAGAAGACGAAAGAAAACATAATAACGCTCTGTGCTGTGCGGAAACACAAAAAACTAACAAAAATCATGATTTTTCTCTCCTGTCAGGGTGGCCGAGAAATCCGGAATGCCAGGTTACCGAGTGCCGAGTTTGTACAATTCTGCTGTAGTATGAATCCTGAAATCTTTCATTTCCTGAAAAGCCTCGTGTCACGAGGAATTAATGAAAGGAATTACAGAATTGTCTTCTCTTTTTCCCGTCATCATGTTTACAGCCCGAACTATCGTACGGTACTAATCGCTCAAGAGAGTAGCAAGTGGTACTTCGTAAACTTCCAGAGATATGTCACTTGCAATATGTTGTGCAATCGCCGGGCTTTGAACCATATTTATCTCCTCCCTTTACATTTCACGTATCTGTCTGTGCGTGTGGCGTGTCGTGTATCGCTTACGACATATCGCATATCTTATATCGTCTTAGTATGACGGGGTATCTGCATTGCACGTTAGTGGCTCAAACGAGCACAGCAGCAGTGATACCCTCCACTGCCTCCTTCCTCCTCCTTTCCCCTCTAACTAATACAGCTATCACAAATAACACCGGTTATCAGACAGATTCTACACACACCCAAAGTACACGGTACTACATGACCGCGTTCTCGCAGCCCCTAAACTCAGGAACCAACCAACCAACCCCTCTAAGCTCTCTCGGGTTCGTGCAGGTTTGCGCCACCAGTTATAAATTGAGTCGTCCAGTTGCAAAACTCGTTTAATCCACTTGTGAATAAGGATCATGTCGTAAAATTATTTATTTAATTATTTTATTTTATTTTACTTTATTTTATTTTGTTTTGTTTAGTTTAATTTTGATTTGTTTTATTTTATTTCGTTTTATTTTGTTTTAAATTGTTTTATTTTTGTTTTGTTTTTTTATTTTATTTTGTTTTTATTTTGTTCTGTTTATTTTGTTTTGTTTTATTTTTATTTTGTTATATTTTATTTTGTTTTGTTTTATTTTGATTTTCCAGAAAACAAACATAAAACCAAAAAAACAAAAAAACACGAAGCAAAAAGAAAAATTCAAAAACAAAAGCAAAAGCAGAAAATAAAAAACAAGAAACGCAAAGCAAAAAGCAAAATTCAAAAGAACGCAAAAGCAGAAAACAAACCCAAAACCAAAACCAAGAAAGAAAAGCAAAAAGTAAAATTCAAAAGCAAAAGCACAAAGCAAGCACAAAACCAAAAACCAAAAACACAAAGCAAAAAGAAAAGAGTAGAAAACAACAAATACAAAAGATACGCGAGGCAAAGTCCAGAGAAACGTTTCTCATGAAAATGATTCTTATTCACAAGTGGATTACACGAGTTTTTCAACTGGTCGACTCAATTGCAGTCTACTCATTAACTCCATTGATACTGACCTTGTCCTCGAGAAGTGTTAATTATACTCGACACGTTGTGATAAACTATTCTATTTTTATCACCGCCGCCGATAAAATCTATAATAGCGAGACGGCGGTCATTGATCTAACACGAGGATGGACAAACTAACATGTAATTTTTTATTTTTTTATTTATATAATTTATTGTATGGCTTTTAGTGCTGGGAGTGTCCGAGGACATGTTCGGCTCGCTAGAGGCTGTAGCTGCTTCAAGCGGACAACCATAGGGTGAACTACAAGTTCCGTTCAATTTCAAGAAGTTCCAACTTTCGCTACCAGATATCAATGATAGGCTACCTAGTGGTGAACATTGGAACTTTGATAGAGCGTTCCGACGAAATCTAACCTATCAATTTAGCCTCACAAAAGTTTAGTCTGTGGAAGGATCTTTTACATGCCATAAATCTATGACATGGGACCGCCGGCTTTACTTCCCCTCCGAAGGAAGGCATTCTGAAGGATTTTAACGCTCTTAAAAAATCCGACGACTTCGACCGGGTTTGAACCCGCTATCTTGGAAACAGCAGTTCAGCATGCTACCAACTACGCCACCGAAGCCCCTACTAACAATAAAGTCGGTGTCATGCGATTTCGTTTTCAAATCGCTTATCCTCCCATCACGTATCATCCACGGACTCTGCGAGGGATTATTCCTCTACCGTCGGAAGGACAGTGTCTGGTAGCTGAACACACTTAGTCAGCAGATACAACTGGGGATGGTGACAGGCGACCGCTAACTTGGGGCTAATTAAGGAAGGGTCAGGGAAGGGATTTTGGTAAGAAGACGGTCGTGGATCTGTTCAAAGGAACCACCCCGGCATTTGCGTGGTGGTGAAATTCGGTACCCACGAAAACAATTTTCAGGACAACCGAAGTGTGATTCGAACCCACGCTTTCCCGATACGAGCCAGACACGAGGTAGCGCGTTAGCGCTCTCGGCCACTGTGGCTGGTATTATACGAATTTAACCGCTAATAAGAGGTAAATTAATTATACTAGCGGACCCGTGCGAGAACTCTCGCATAATGGGTTGTGTGAGCCCCATGTGTACAGACTACCCACCCGGGTCTAGTGCTATGCGGGCTTTACGCGACATAGTCCACCAGGGGCTATATATCGTCTTGTTTATTTGTTTAAAAGCACTTTATAAACATATACATATATTTCCGTTGACTTTTTAAGACATGCAAGATTTTTCCTGTACTATTGAGACGATTTGGAAGATTTTGGTACAAACCTCACCTTCTAACTCCCTGCAACAGATTCTTGTCAGACGTAATTTAAGAATGGCGAGGTGCATGAAACACAAATCCCCCTTCCGTCCAATCTTAACTTGACTGTAAATTTTGCGGAACGAAAAGTTCACAGGCGAATGAAGAAAAGCTGAGTTGCACTTCCAGGGAAACTCCAAACACAACCACACTTATATAAAATGTTTTTAACTCAACACGACTCGACAGTTTGCTGCTGGCTGTATCTGGGGCAATAAGCTCGTCCGCTAGCTAGGCTGAAACTGGGGTGATAGACTCGCCCCTAGCTAGCTCGTAAACTCTCGCCTCAGTAACTGAATGGAGATTGTTGGAAGAAATAAAAACGTGAAAATACTTATAGTAGGCGATGTATTAAAGATTGAGATATGCTCTCCCGGGCTTTTTTGTACAACTATTCATGCTGAACAATTCTTACACTCATAGTATATAGATATTTTTAACGGTTTGCCCAGCGTAAGCTTAAAAAGTGCACGACCGCCAGTTTTTTCGACCTTTTCACTGAAATCGCTAGTGCTTGACTTCCTTTGGTCATAAATAAATTATTTTCTACAGAAACCTTCCTCGAGATATCCTTTACAGAATGGTGAAAACCGCATCAAAATCCATTCAGTGGTTCTCGAGATTACCCGTGACATCCAAGAATCGGGGGCTTGGTTTTATACTGAACCCATGTACCATTGGCTCAAAAGGGGTCGAATCCATATATTTGGGGAAGGAATGAAAGAAACATACAGTTTCTAATGTAACATAGAGAGAGTTCAAGCCAGGATTCTAGCCTAACGTTGTGCAAGCAGCTGGACCAGGTGTTCAGAAGATGAGATCATGCCTCTTGACTTCTCGAGAAGGAGCCGGTCATGGATATTAATAGAACGAGTGGAAAATGTTCACTGTAAGACAGAGAAGCGTGACTCGGAAATCCAGCTTAGCTTGCAGGAAAACGGCAACAGCGCCGTTGTGCCAGTAGAAGAATAATTAAATTTAACCCATTTGCGAGAATAAAAATAAGTAAATAAATACTGTACTGTGAATCATTTCGGATTAGAGATTTTTGTGTAAAGAAAAAGCTTGTAATAATTGCACAGGAAATAAATGCAAACGCAGCATACGTCATTGGGGATTCACTGATACCAGTGGAGTGGGGAATTTAAAAATGAACAGCAACACCCACGCAGCTGAAGACTACAAATTAATTAATATCTCAGAATTGCACGATCGATTCTTATGCGCAATGAGATCATTTGACGTTGAGAAGACGAGCTTTCTGGAGATATAATTTTTATAATTGTACGACAATTAGTTCAAAAGTTGGTCACGAAAAGGACTAGGATTTTATCTTTTTGTGACTAAAGAGTATAAAACTCCTGGCCTCACCAAGCCAATCATGCAGTTTCCGATAGCCCAGGGGGGCGGCACGCTGTATCAGTACATGCAGTTATCAAACGGCCTGAGGGCGCGTCACTGTGCTACATCAGACACCGAATTCCGACAGTCCGTGAGGGGGCGTCACGCTGTGGAAAGGGGTGTACCAATTGGATGTGGTACATCCTAAGGGATTTAGACAGAATGAAGTTTCGGGCACAAAAGGTGATAATGAAGGACAAAGCGGGATAAGACCAAAAAGTTAAGATTTAGATTTAAATGATATTTATTTAATATAAAGCGAATATGTCGCCAGGAATGATAGCTTCAAAGAAATTACTTTAAAAACTGACAATAAAAATTAATAACAATTAAAAGGTACTTGTTTCTCCAGGAAACATAAATAGAGCAGTGACTAACTTTAAAGTATTAAATATAAAATTACTAAAAAAGAAGCATAATAATTTAAATTCATTCCAAAGTGGATTAAAATGAAACACTCTTCTGACGGAAAGAATCCGGGCAGAATAAAGGACGTGAAAGGGTACCACCTCTTCTAAGGTACGATACAAGAAGTATCAGGCCGGCAGTCGGAGGTCCTCAGTAGCTGGCGGCAATAGTGCGCCCGCTCTGGCGGTGCGAGGTCATTCTGGCAGGTTCCAGGGTTCCGGGTTCGGAACTAGAGTAGATGATGATAGGTTCTCCCAAAGATAGCGACCAGCATAGAGAGGCTCTTGGTAATACCTCCTGCGGCTGGTGAAATGATGTTCTCAGAATTACGATTTGCAGAGTAGATCCATGTTGAAGATTTTTGGTTGAAGTGCAGGCTGATGAATTTAGACTGCCCTGCCAGGCCGCCAAGTCCAGCAGGGAGATTATGCCGGCGGAGAAGAGACTCCGGCAGCCAGAGGTACCCCGAGAGGGCAGTAACCCCAGCAGGGATGCTGGTGAGCAGATGTGATCCGTTGAGAAGAGTGGACAAGAGTAGGCACTGTAGGCCGGGAGACCTCAGGCTATATAGCGGTAGTGACGTCAGCGCGCGGAACCTTCTAGCATGAAGGTGTGGCGAGAGAGCAGCCAATCACAGCGCAGCCCCATGCACAATGCGAGCGTCACCGCTGGAGAGAGCTCAGTGCTCGTGAGAAAATGTGACGGTATAGTACGTCTAGAAAGACACTACAGAAAACAGGTGAGTAGACATGAATACTACAGAAAAGCCATTAAATTGAAACACCAATATTAAACAAATCAGAACACCGCGTTCAGACTGCAATTCACGAAATTAAAATAATGGGGCAGAAAAAATTGAACGTGTGTTTCACACCGTAAGGGAAACATAGCCAACAAAAAACATTCGCAAAGCGAACATGCTGGGAGGGGCGAGAAAAAATTGCAGTAAGAAAGCGCAGAAGTTAGGCCTCGCGTGGTAAAGGAGCAATCATGGTGATTGGCCTAAGAAAATGACTAGCAGAAGTCTGCAGTTTTACCACGCGAACCCTACCATCTCTGCCAGGAAAGCACTCAACAACCCTACCCAAATTCCAAACAAGAGGAGGACTAGGGTCTTTCAAAAGCACCAAGTCCCCCACCTGAAGGTTAGAGCAGGAAAAAAGCCATTTGCCACGCTGCTGAAGCAAACCGAGGTATTCCAACCTCCAGCGACGCCAAAAATTGTTGCGCAAACTTTCAATTTTGCGCCAAGAAATGGCTAAAGAAGATTGAGAATTAGAATATAACAAAGGTGGGGAGGCAGTCAATGGACCACCGATAAGAAAATGGCCCGGCGTTAATGGTAGAAGATCTGAAGGGTCATTAGATAAGGGTGATAAAGGGCGAGAATTAATTATGCCCTCAATAAAAATAATTAAAGAATTAAACTCTTCATGAGAAAGGGGGGTGTGGCCACAAACACGTCTAAGGTGCTTCTTGGTGAGTAAGCCATAAGATTTTTGTAGTGGCTAAACCTAATTCAGAAAGGGTTAAATATGGCTTAGGAAAAAGGGGTTGTTCTACCACAAAATATTTCCATCGAAGGAGATAAGCCATAACCCTCACCAATTTATGGAAAGAGGAACATCGCTGCAAGAGAAGGGGAGAGTCAGAAACGAGAAGAGAAGATCCAGTAATCTTACCAGCATCCGGCAAGTCTGATAACTCCGGAAGCGGAAAATTTGGCCAAGCGGAAGGTTCTTGCAGAAGCCAAGGGGGACCGTGCCAGTATAATGTCAGGTTAGCCAACATGAGAGGGGAACATCCCCGAGAAATGACATCTGCAGGATTCTCCTTGCCAGATACATGATGCCATTGTTCAAAGTTAGACAATTGTTGAATTTTGGACACTCTATTAGCTACAAACAACTGCCAATGCGAGGAAGGTTTGGCAATCCATGCCAACGTGATGGCTGAGTCACTCCAAAAGTAAGTTTTGCTAAATCGGATTTTCAAAGATTGGCGGATTTTGACCGATAATTCAACCGCCAGAAGAGCAGCACAAAGTTCCAGTCGTGGCAAGGATAAGGATTTAAGAGGGGCTACCTTAGACTTAGCGCAAATTAAATTGGAAAAGAAATATGACTGGTCAAAATTGCGGCAAACAATATATGCACAACACCCATAAGCTTTCAATGAGCTATCGGCAAAGATGTGAAGTTCATATCCTCCACAAGAGGGAAAGGGAATAATCACTCGCGGGATAATGACATTGGAGAGATCTTCCAAACTATTTCTATAAGAAATCCAATTTTTTTTCAACTCCGAAGGAACTGGTTCATCCCAACCAGTTTTCAAGGACCAAAGGTCCTGCATGAAAAGCTTTGCTGTGACAATAATTGGCGCCAAAAATTGGAGAGGATCAAATATCTTTGCAATCTCAGACAAAATTTGCCGCTTAGTTTGCGGTTTGATGTCACCGAGATTAATTTTGAAAAAGAAAAAATCCTTTTGAGGACTCCAATAGATGCCTAGGGTTTTGATAGAATTACTTTCTTGAAGAAGCTCTACTGAGTCGTTATAGACTGAAGTTAATGGAAATTTAGAAAGAAATTCTTCCGAATTAGAGTTCCACTTGCACAAGGAAAATCCGCCTCCCAAAAGCAAAGCTGTCAAATCTTTAGAGACCTGTAGTGCTTCAGATACTGACTCAAATGAATGAAGAAAATCGTCAACGTAAAATGATGATTTTAACACTTCAGAAGCCTTAGGAGAGTACAACGGGCCATCCTGTTCAGCAAGTAATTTCAACGTACGTATGGCTAGAAAAGCAGAGGGCTTTAGTCCATAGGTTAAGGTTTTTAGCCGAAAAATCTTGACAGGTTTAGTAGGCTCGTCGCGCCAAAGAATTCTCTGAAGGTCGCACTGTTGTTGATCGACCAAAATCTGCCTATACATTTGCTTGATATCAGATATCACTGCGATAGGGAACAAGCGAAAATTCATCAAGACAGAAGAAATGTCAGATTGAATAGGAGGGCCTGATAATAATGTGTCATTCAGAGAAGTGCCATTGGCATCCAATGCAGAGCCATTAAAGACCACTCTTATGTTTTCCTTTAAAATCTCATTCTTCCAAACTGGATGATGATTGAGGTAAATGACTTCAGATGGGGTATAAGAAGCATCATCTTTCTTGGTAACAACCTCCATGTGATCAAGTGCCTCATATTCCTCCATAAACGTGGAGTATTGAGTTTTAACAACGGGGTCACGTTTAAATTTGTTTTCCACAGCATAGAGTGCTCTAAGAGCCCTAGGGTGTGTTTCAAATAAAAGAGGTGGATTATCCACTCGGGGCATTGTTACGACAAATCTACCCTCTGAATTGCGTTTGGTCGTTTCGCGAAACTGTTTTTCACACATTTCATTTTCAACCGAGGAAGGTGAAACTGAATCTATAGTTTCGATTTTCCAAAATCTTTCTAAGTTATAATCGAGACTTGTATTGACAAAATGACATTGAGAGAAATTTTGAAATGACTTACGAGGGACTTGACCCGTTACTAACCAACCTAGCTTGGTATGATGAACAAACACCCCTGGTGATATTTTAACCTTAGAGCTAAGGAGACATTGCCAAAATACTTGGGCACTGAGAAGTATGTCTACCGGAGCGCTCGTATTAAATGTTGGATCCGCCAACTGAATGTTATGAGGAAATTGCCACGTTCTAACTTCAAAAGAATTACTAGGGGTGTTACTGCCAATAGTATCAATGGCAAGGCAATTCAACTGCAATGTTGTGTTGCAATTCACAGCATCTTTGATGTGAACACGAACAAAATGCAAAGATTTAACATTGCTATTGTTAATACCGGTAACCTGAATTAATGTAGGTTGCTTGGGAAGACCAAGTTTCTTAATGAGACGCTCACTTATGAAGTCATGGGTGGCGGCATTATCCAATAGGGCACGTGCTTCAAGCCATCTACCAGAAGAATCTTGAACTTTTATTAACACGGTTGATAGTAGCACCTGGGAACTACGAATTGAGCTAGAGCTCTGAGTATAAGATTGCGCATTAGCTCCTGGGGATGCATCTTTAGAACATCCAGGGGAAGGAGCCTGACGTGGCTTTTCAAACCTATGAAGCAAGGTATGATGTTGAGCCTTGCAATGGGAGCAAGTATTTTTAGATAAGCAATCAGGCACCATATGCCTAGTTGACAAACAGTTGTAGCAATATCTTTTTTGAGCTATTAATTTGCGTCTTTCATCGGTAGAAAGGGCTTTAAAGGCAACGCAGGAATATAACCTGTGAGGTGCTTTACAGAGAATACAATCCATTGAATTATGCTGAACAGTAAAGACAGCAGATTTGTTTATTTTTGCACCGACTGGTTTCACAACATTAGATTTGTTATCTGCACTTCCTGACATATGACAGGCTACAGCTGACAAAACCTGACATCTATTATTCATAAACGTAAGCAATGAATCATAGGTATATGACGTGTCATTTGTTAGTTCCCTCTCCCATGCCTTTAAGGTTGATGAATCAAATTTAGAAGTAACCAAGTGAATCAAGAATAGATCCCAATGCTCGACCGGTTGGTTCAACCGTGCCAATGCTCTGACATGTAGTTGGACCGCGTCACTCAAGGCTCGCAGTGTTGACAAGCTTTCAGCTCGCAAGGTGGGCAGGTTAAATAAGGCTTGAATATGCCTTTGTAAACATAATTTTTCATTGCCATAACGGCCTTTAAGAAGCTCGATAGCAATGTTATAGTTTTCTCCTGTTAAGGGAAGTTCTCTTATAAGTTGAAGGGGTGGCCCCTGCAAAATGGATTTTAAGTAGTGAAATTTCTGAATTTCCGGAAGTGTGGCATTATTATGTACTAATGAACTGAACAATTCAAAGAATGATTGCCACATCTCTTCCTTTCCTGAAAAGTGCGGAATTTCAATTTTAGGTAGCAATGGTTTGATACCGTTCCCATGGTCGCTAATTCTTCCTTGAGTTTCTTCTACCTTCAACGCCAGGGTCAAAGTTCTAACTAATGCCACAGCCTGAGCATGTGTATCAAAGTAATTACTCTCTACTTCTTCCCTATCTGATTGATGTTCTGGACTTTTGATTTCAATTTCAAGTTGCACGAGATCATATTTCTCGTACGCCTGTTCAAAAGCTTTTAAACGCTGGGATATAATGTCAAGGTTTTGTTCCTCTTTCGGTAGAGTAGCTAAATATTTTTGAAAACGGGTGAGTTGACCTTTGTAGGCCGCCCGAGAGTTTAACAGTTTATCATCAATTATTGGTGGCATGGCTGGAAAAGTTGGAACAACTCACTCACCAAAGCTGCTTGTGGCACCAGACAGACCTGCTCTCCGGAAAGAAACCAGTTGTACAAATATGCTGGGATTGTTTCCGCCTTCCCGCAGATCTCCCGCGCTAGCCACAGTGTACTGAAATGTATAGAACAAATATTAGATTGAACCAGTTTTTTGAATTGAATTTGCGGTCTCAGAATAAAGGTTCTGGGTTTGATCCGGGGTTGAGGTACCATGGAAAGGGGTGTACCAATTGGATGTGGTACATCCTAAGGGATTTAGACAGAATGAAGTTTCGGGCACAAAAGGTGATAATGAAGGACAAAGCGGGATAAGACCAAAAAGTTAAGATTTAGATTTAAATGATATTTATTTAATATAAAGCGAATATGTCGCCAGGAATGATAGCTTCAAAGAAATTACTTTAAAAACTGACAATAAGAATTAATAACAATTAAAAGGTACTTGTTTCTCCAGGAAACATAAATAGAGCAGTGACTAACTTTAAAGTATTAAATATAAAATTACTAAAAAAGAAGCATAATAATTTAAATTCATTCCAAAGTGGATTAAAATGAAACACTCTTCTGACGGAAAGAATCCGGGCAGAATAAAGGACGTGAAAGGGTACCACCTCTTCTAAGGTACGATACAAGAAGTATCAGGCCGGCAGTCGGAGGTCCTCAGTAGCTGGCGGCAATAGTGCGCCCGCTCTGGCGGTGCGAGGTCATTCTGGCAGGTTCCAGGGTTCCGGGTTCGGAACTAGAGTAGATGATGATAGGTTCTCCCAAAGATAGCGACCAGCATAGAGAGGCTCTTGGTAATACCTCCTGCGGCTGGTGAAATGATGTTCTCAGAATTACGATTTGCAGAGTAGATCCATGTTGAAGATTTTTGGTTGAAGTGCAGGCTGATGAATTTAGACTGCCCTGCCAGGCCGCCAAGTCCAGCAGGGAGATTATGCCGGCGGAGAAGAGACTCCGGCAGCCAGAGGTACCCCGAGAGGGCAGTAACCCCAGCAGGGATGCTGGTGAGCAGATGTGATCCGTTGAGAAGAGTGGACAAGAGTAGGCACTGTAGGCCGGGAGACCTCAGGCTATATAGCGGTAGTGACGTCAGCGCGCGGAACCTTCTAGCATGAAGGTGTGGCGAGAGAGCAGCCAATCACAGCGCAGCCCCATGCACAATGCGAGCGTCACCGCTGGAGAGAGCTCAGTGCTCGTGAGAAAATGTGACGGTATAGTACGTCTAGAAAGACACTACAGAAAACAGGTGAGTAGACATGAATACTACAGAAAAGCCATTAAATTGAAACACCAATATTAAACAAATCAGAACACCGCGTTCAGACTGCAATTCACGAAATTAAAATAATGGGGCAGAAAAAATTGAACGTGTGTTTCACACCGTAAGGGAAACATAGCCAACAAAAAACATTCGCAAAGCGAACACGCTGAAACACACCGAAGACAGAATACCAGCTTTCCTTGAGGGAAAAAAACGCTGTATCACATCGCATAGAAAATATCCGACAGCCACGGGCGTCGCGGTATCAATAATTTACGTGCATCCGTAAAGGGTTGCAAAGAAGTAATATTACAGTATCGCCGTGTTAAAAATTAGGAAAATCCTAATTACAGGATTTAGGTCCGACAGTATAAAGTTTACCGTAAAAAGTTCATAAATTACAGTCGAAGCAGGCTGCGAACTTAGGACTCAGGGCGATAGGTCTTTAAGTAAACGACCAAAAGTATCATAACGTACGGAAGTACCGTAACAGCGAGATAAACATTTTATCAAATTTCAAGAACCCGAGCAGGGACAGAGAAAATAAGGTTCGTAAGTATTCTAGAAGATTAGAAGTGCGAGAATCGAATAAGCGAAGAAGAAAGGAAACTATAGACATTGTTTCAAGAAAGCAGACGAACTATTCAAAAGCACTAAGACTTGAGAAGTATTAGTTGCTAAAAGTCCATAGGTCACCGATAGGCTATCGAGGGGACCGGGAACAGAACAGACTTTCGCTAAGATCAATAAATAGGATCTAAAAGGGGAGCCGTTCGTGTCAGAGAAATAGCAGATCGTCAAGAACGGGATTCGAAGGAGTGCTATTGCAGGGAGGAAGTAGATGATTCGAGACTTTCATATTCAGAGAGGATAGGAAGCCGACATTACTAAATTTCACCCTTGGAGACGGGAGATCAAGAGGTCACGTGTGATAGGCCTAATAGCGGTCTAGTGATCAAAATTCGTGAAGTGTAAATATATCAAGATTTTGTGTTAAAAGTAATATATTTTCAGTGTTTTTATTGGGTGTTCTAAACGGATACACCAGTGTATTTAAAATGTTATCAGTGTTGAATGTATACGTGTTAAATATGTGTCAAGATATGTCTGTACATGTAATGAATTTGTACACGATGGAGCAATTTAAAAAAAGTGGGCCAAAAATGACGCATCGTACGAGGAGAAAGGTCAAGAAACGACCTCAAACATGTGAGTAAAGATTTTCATTATGTTTTGGTGTCGGGGAAGTGATTGTGTACAAATCCACCGGAGTTTTTGAGTAAAAGGGATGTTTCTAAATAACTAATTACAGAATAGGAACGCGGTCTGAACAAAAATAGAATTTGAGAAATTATAATAAATTATGTGAAAGAATAAATCCTGTAGAGGAAATGTATGAATAAAATGTCAGTGTATTTGACGAATGTTATAAAAGCAAGCGTATTAATAATAATAATAATATAAAGGAAATATAAATAAGATTAAATTGAATGATATGAAAATAAGAGCGTTGGAGCCTTAAGACATGATATTAATGCATGTTATTAAAAATAGAGCGATTATTGTCAAAGGAAAAGATTAATATAAAAATTGAGATATGTATTAATTGTTTATATGGAATTTATCAGTTCTTTGGAAGACGCTAGGCTTAAAATAATGTATAGCGCAATGGAGCGCAATTAAAATAAAATGTCACGCTAGGAATGCGTAGAATTTAAAAGTACTTGGTAAATTACTTATGAGGGGTAGTTGATTGCGGTAAATTGAGATATGTTGTAAGTCCTCCAATAGTGACATAGATCACGAGGCCATGTGTGTGTTATTATGTAAAAGGGAGCAAATGTATGGTATTATTGAGCGTAGGTCATGTAGGCCACGGCTGACCCTAAATCGCATCTTGTATAAGTCCTCCAATGTGGGAATGGTTCCCGAGGCATGTTAAGAGATTCGAACCTAGAATCCTCTTGTTGTTGAAGCCCCTAATTATTCGTCGTAAAATGTGTATTACTCTTTCCAATCAATGAGGACCCTTTATAATTAATAAATGCCAAGGTTACGAAAGTGGTTTATGAGCCAAATAATATTGTTGAAAGTGAAAAGAGAAGTTAAATGCCAGGTCTCTCCATAGAACTGAAAAGAAAGGAAGATTTGTTTTAAAAGCATTGAGGAGAGCTCCAACCGCAGACTAGACAGGGAGTCACCCCTCCCAGTCATAAATCTCGCTCAAGTATACGGTCTGACCCTAATAGCAGGAGGGTTGGTGAAGGCCGTCTGTAAGAAGGAATGAATACACCGTGAGTGTTTAAAGTTGTTAATGACCCGAGAGTTGAACCGAGGTCCATGTAGATTGAAATTATCGCTTGCCAGTTCAGATCGTAGTTTTCTTATGTGATAATGGTCTTATAAGACAAATAAAATAAATAACAATCCCTATTGTAATGTTGTATGGAAGTAGGATTCCACGAGTTAAATGAAGGTAACTAGATTCCGGGAGTAATCATAGTTTTTGACTTTGTCAAGTAATCTTTATAACTCTGGAGTACACAAGTATTTTCCCGATCACTATGGTGAATTTGTAAGAACTTGAGAGAGATGATGAATGCTGAAAACATGTGAAGTGCCCAAATATTTAAGTAAAGAATTAACATGTACTTTAAATGTAATTATATATTTGTTTTGATGATAAGAAAATATAAAAATAGTATTTGAGGTGTACAAAAAGAATGACACCATTATTATTGGAAACTATCGAGCCAAAGGAGCTCGTAGTTATATGGAACTTTAAGATAGATACTTTATGGAAGTAAAAATAATTATGAATTGTCGGTTTTAAAGGAAACCATGTGTTTTAATACAATATTTGTTTAATTCTTATATTATTCCTTGTTCACTTGGAACAAGTAGAAGATTTTGGTCAGTAGTTTAATTGTTTTATTGTTTGTAGCGCCATAATTTTGGTTAATTAAATGTTTTAAAATAGGAGTTGATTTTCTTGTTATTTTTGCCAGTGTATCCTCTATTTAATCCAAAATGTGTAAGTCACAGAGTGGGAGAACATACTACAACCCCGAAAATCCCGAATTGAGCAATGCTGGCATACTGTGATTTGCATATTTCTTGCTGAAAGGGCACAATACTAAGTAGAGATTATTCTCCAATCCGAATAATTTAATATAATATAATCCCCCTTCCCTCCAATCTTAAATTGACAGTGAATTTTGCGGAACGAAATGTTCACAGACGAAATGAGAGTTGCACTTCCAGGGAATGGCGAGGTGAATGAAACTCAAATCCCCCTTCTGTCTAATCTTAACTTGACTGTGTTTCACAGGCGAAATGAAGATAACCAGAGTTGTACTTCCAGGGAAACTCCAAACACAACCACCCTTCTCAGAAGTCTTAACTCAACACGACTCAACGGTTTGCTGCTGGCTGTATCTAGGGCAATAGGTTCGCCCGCTAGCTAGGCTGTAACAGGGATGATAGACTCGCCCTTAGCTAGCTCGTAAACTGTCGCTTCAGTAGTTGAATGGACATGGTTGGAAAAAATTAAAACGTAAAAATACTTATGGTGGGTGGTGTATTGAAGAAAGACATATGCTCTCTCGGACTTTTTTTTGTAGAACTTTTCATGCTGAACAATTCTTACACTCATAGTATTTAGATATTTTTAACGGTTTGCCCAGCGTAAGCTTACAAAGCGCTCGGACGCCAATTTTTTTCGACTTTTCCACTGAAATCGTTACTGCTCGGCTTCCTTTGATCATAAATAAATTATTTTCTACAGAAATCATCCTCGAGATATCCTTTACTTACAGAATGGTGAAAACCGCATCAAAATCCCTCCAGTGGTTCTCGAGTTTACACGTAACAATCAAGAATCGGGGACTTTGGTTTATACTTAGTAGAGATAATAAGATTACATGTTGCCAACATTGACTTTTATAAAAAAAAAGGGATATGGAAGAGATGGAAGTAACAATAGATATTATTCAGGACAGACCTCTTTTCAGAAATATGATCAAAAATGTGAAGGGTTTCCAGGAGAAGGAAAAGAAGAAGCGGGTTAACATCTGGACGGAAGAGAGTAGAAGGAGACAAAGTGAAGTAATGAAGAACTACTGGAAGGCAAGAAAGGATAAAGGAAATAAGAGACAGTGAATGCAGTGGGTTATTTTACGATCTCCAATGATGGACAAAATCGAGGAAAGAATAATAATAATAAAGTACGGTACATACAAGGGCAGAAATCCACCTTATTACAACCTTATGTCCAGTCTATTTATCCAGTCCAGGCTCGATGGTGTAGAAATGAAAAAGTCTTTAAGGTCACCTACTGTGGGTACCTGCAATCTTCGACAATGTGCCTGATGGTCTGGTTCGATGTACCGCAATCACAGCAGGGATTTGGCCGCTTCCCCCATTTGTGCAGGTTGTATGCACAAACTCCATGTCCTGTACGGATGTGGTTAATAGTCTTCCATACATGTCGCAGCTGTTCAAAGACCTTGGTTTTCTTTACGGGATGAATGAAGTCACGTACCTCGGGTGAGGCAGTACTACTCCATGCTTCACGCCATTTAGCTGCAATGTTGAAATTACTATCAGCAAGCTGTTGAGCCAGTCGCAGGTGTGGATTCCTGGACCGGAGTCGGCTTATTACCAAAGCGGGAATGTCGTCATGGATTGGAAGTGCAGGGTTGTTCATTATTTTAGAATATTCCTTCGACTGTGCATCTTGTCTTCTTAACACTGGAGGAGCTATGTGGTTGAGTAAGTGTTGGGAGCCAGTAGAGTGGAGGGTTCAGTGCCATTTCGTCCAGCAAAAAATTTCCTTGAAAAAAAAAAAAAAAAAAAAAAAAAAAAAAAAAAACAACCAGTGCCATTTCGTCCAGCTCGGTTTTACAAATTATTACACAAGTTAATGAGTGCCATCTCGTCCAGACGAAATGTTGACAAGGGTTGAGGCAGTGCAGTTAGTCGGAGGTCAATGACCCCTGTGCTTACGTACACAGCCACAGGTTGTGGGATATTCCCTTAGGGCTCCCTCCCCAAAGCCCTTCAAAGTCCCCATGTAAGTTTAACGAATAAACAAATATTTCTGCTTGATATATAATAAGATATTTATTTAAATAGATATTTTAGTAATGCAAATTTGGATATATTTTAATTATCACCTTCCCCTAGGGGCTCACATCAAGTGGGACGTGGGTTGGCAACCACGGGACCCCAGCTGAATTTCAATTGCACTTTGTGAGTATTTGAAATCTGAGTTGCGCGTTTTTTCATTTATATTGCATTGTGTAATTTCAATTTCAATTGCATTTTGTAAGTATTTTGAACCTCAATTGCATTTTGTACGTATTTCAAATCTCATTTGCATTTTGTAAGTATTTTGAATTTTATTTGCATTTTGTAAGTATTTCGACTCTACATTGCTTTTTGTACGTACTTTGAACCTGACGTAGATTTTGTGCGTATTATTCAATCTATTCCTTTTGTAAGTATTTTCGGTCTAAATTCCGTTTTGTAAGTATTACCGCTCTCCATTTTGTGAGTAGTATCAATGTGAGTTCCTTTTTTGTAAGTATTTTCCTTCTCACTTAATTTTCGTTCAGGTTTACACTTCATTGTCATTTTCGCTATCACCCAGACCTTTAGGGGCCGATAACCTAGATGTTAGGCCCCTTAAAACAACAATTTTCATCGTCATCACCTGATTTGTGAAAATATTTGTTTCTATTCTCACTATGTTGTTTACATTATAAGCATTTCATTGTAAAATATAGTTGACTGGTGACAAACGAGCGGAGCGAGTGACGTCCATTATTACAAACATCAAAAAATTACTTATTTCTAACAAGAAACCCAATGAAATGAAACAGTTTTTGTAGACCTGTCAAACGAAATAGCACTAGTGGGCCGGTAGAGAGTCAACCCACCTGCCTCTGTTCGTGGAATTTGGACGAAATGGCACTTGGACGAAATGGCACCTGGACGAAACGGCACGACACCGAGTGGAGTAGTTCTTATACTACCGGAGATGGTTCTCATGGCTATGTTGAGCCGAGTGTCTACCTTCTTTACGTGGGGGCTGTTCGTCCATACCGGAGCACAATATTCAGAGCAGTTAATGAGATGAAATGAATGAAGATGAATGAAACTGGGCAAGGACATGGAAGGAAGCAGCCGTGGCCTGTCAGAAGGTACCATCCCAGCGTTTACCTGGAGTTGATACTGGGGAAACCACGGAAAACCATTTCAAGGACGGCCAACGGTGGGGCTCGAACCAATGTTTACCGAGTGCGGAGAGAGCGTAGCGAGCGTAGCTACCGCTGCCAGTAACTTGGTTCAATATTATAGAAGAAATAATCTTGGCCAACCGTATCATTGCTGTTGATTGATTCAGGGGCTTTGCGATGTTGTGGTCATGGAGCCCCATATATTTGGGTGTGTTTGTATTTGTAATTGAGGCTAGGGTTTGGAAGGACTTGGCCGTGGTCTAAAACTAGGAACCATCGCGGCATTTGCCTGGATTAGAAGTGGGGAACCACATGGTCTTCATTTTAGTTCTCATGTCATCGGTCCCGTGGCGTTCGTTAAATCGTGCACTGCGCCCGTTAGGGCAGCTGTGGCAAGTCCGGACATCGCAGGCTCGAATCCCGACGCTGACTGCGGCTATCCTAAGTGTGTTTTCCCGTCTTTTTTTCAACACTCCATCCTGGCAAATGCCGGGATAGTACCTTACTTCAAGTCCCAGGGCATCTTTCCCTTCCCTGTCCCTAATACACAAGTACAGTCATCAGCCATCACAACAGGTTATCAGACAAGTTCAACACACACCTAACTACACGGGGCTGATGACCAAGATACCCCAAGCTCCAAAAATGAATTAATAACAACAGTAATCAGCGGCCGTTGCCTTTAGTTTTGCCTGGAGTACAAGTGGCGAAACCACGGAAAACCACTTCGAGGACGACTGAGGTAGGAATCCTCTTCTTAGTTTTGTCTCTCGAGTGTACACCGTTCCATTCCTCAGACCAGAATTAAATTTCTTGGCAGAGCCGGGTTGTTTAGACAGTTGAAAGATAGAAAGAACACAGTGAAAGGGCGAAGAAATAGTGAAAAATCAAAAAATCAGGAAAGGAGACAAAATTATGAGAAATTTATTTCGCTTGGTCCATAGATGACCAAAAACGTAGACATAATAGTAATAATAATGATAATAATAATAATAAATATAGACTAAAATAATAATAATAATGAAAATATAGACTGCAACTTATCACCCATACTTTTCAATCTTTACATTGAACAAGCAATGAAGGAAATTGGAGAAAAAATTAAAGTGAGAGTGAAGATTCAAGGAGAAATCATTTCAACTCTGGAATTTGCCGATAACATCGTCATCTTGGCCGACAAGCCTGAGGATTTCAATGAGTTTTTGAATGGTATGAACTCCGTATTGAGGAAAGAATTCCTCTATGGACATCAAATTGGGAGGTGAAAAACTAAAGGAAGTAGGAGACTTCTGTTACTTAGGAAGCAAAATAACCAGTGATGGACGAAGCAGAGAGGATATAAAAAGTAGGTTAGCTCAGGCAAGGAAAGCATTTCTACAGAAAAGGAATCTGTTGACATCGAATATAGATTTAGGTATTAGGAAGTCATTTTTGAAGGCCTTTGTCTGGAGGGTGGCGCTGTATGGAAGTGAAACTTGGACTATTGGTGCAGCAGAAAAGAGGAGAATTGAAGCGTTTGAAATGTGGTGTTACAGGAGAATGATAAAGATCAGATGGGTAGATAGGGTTACAAACGAAGAGGTATTAAGACGCGTGAGAGAGGTGAGATGTATCTGTCGACTGCTAATGAAGAGAAGAGATAGGTTGGTAGGACACATACTAAGGCACCCAGGAATAGCAAGCTTAGTTATGGAAGGAAGGATCGAGGACAAGAACTGTAGGGGTAGACCAAGGTTAGAATATTTTAAACTGATTGCCTCGGATGTAAGGTGTGATAGCTATGCAGAGATGAAACGATTAGCTCAGGACAGGGAGGAATGGAGGGCTGCATCAAACCAGTCAAAATACTGAAGACTCAAACAACAACAGACTTATTTATTTACATAGGCTAGTTTATGCCCACGTCGAGACGCTCAAATCAAGCCAAATACATTTAAGTCCTCTACGGATTCACAGGGAATTTAGCTGTCATCTTCCTCCTCTCCCGAAACCTCTTCATGCTGGTTGACCTGCCTGCCCTCTCTTCATCAGATATTACATATTGTTTTCGTTGATTAATTTTTAGTGTAAGCCTTATATGTTTGTTCTTCAGAACCCCTTTTTCTTCCCTATTTTCAATTTATTTCATTGTTGATTGGTTCCTTCGTTTAGGGGCTGCGACGACGCGGTCAGGAGCCCCGTGTACTTCGGGTGTGTGTAGAATCTGTCTGATAACCGGTTTTAATTGTGATGGCTGTATTAGTGTCCATCAGGTAAGGACTGCAGATGATTAATTTTTCAAGTAGTTCCTACTTTTGCTACCAAATGTTACCATCCACGACACCTAGCTGCAGACTTGGCTACTAGATGCCATCGCAGCCAGCACCTGGCGGCGAACGTTGGAACTAATATAGCGTTATCAAATAATCTAACCTATAAAGTTTGGCTTCACACAAGTGTAGTCAGTGGAAGGTTCTTTTTTATGCCATAAATCTATGACATGGGACTGCCGGCTTTACTTCCCCTCCAAAGGAAGGCATACTGAGGGATTTTTAACGCTCTTAAAAATCCGATGACTTCGGCCGGGTTTGAACCCGCGATCTTGGGCATAGAAGCTCAGCATGCTACCAACTACGCCACCGAAGCCGCGTCGTTGTAATACAGACTAATGAGAATATTTAAAAAAAATACGAATAAAACATATAATTACGAACTTTTAAAAAAGGACGGAATATAAGAAATGTAATTTCATACCAAAAATGTGCGAGTCTTTTGACCCATATAATACTTGTAAATTTATATTGCTGGTCCTAACCCACTCACACCTATAAAACGGATGACGTGATCAACAGCCACCTACTTGGAGATTGAGTGTATTCTGCAGGCCAATTTTCTTGAGAAATCAGCAAGATCCACACACTCGGTTTAAATGTGGGACACGGTGAACACAGCTCCACGGGTACAAGATAGAGAGAGAGGGGGGAGTCAGTATAGCGGCTTGACTAGCCGCGCTATACTGGCGCCAGACGGATTAGAAGTGGCCCACGCGAGTATCGCTGTTTCAGAATTGAGCGTGCAAAGGAAACGTTGTCTCACAGGAGAAGGCCATGGAGATGACTTTCAAATCAGTCAGTGTTTAGATAAAAGTAGTGATAGGTTGAGTGTAGTGGAAATAAAGTAGGCTTTTGCTTCTTGTGTGGACGAGGGAGGGAAAAATCAACAAGGAATAGGCCTAGATGCGCTAAGTGCAATAAAAATCTTCTCGGATCATTGTGTCCATTTGCATTGAATGCTTGGGTGACAAATTTGTGTGATCATGCTTATGTATTTCCTGGGCTATAGATTGTAGCCAAAAGGGCAAAAATAAAATTCAAGAATTCGAGAAAAAAATAAGTGAAAATACTGAAATTGTTCATAATAAGTGCTGATTTTCTAAGGAAATTATCTAACCTAGTACCCTATTTTTGTTTAATTCCAATCCAAATATATACTAATGTATGTATTTAGGTTTACATAAAAATAATTTAACAGTTCTAGTATCATTAGTTTTATTTCTGTTGCAGTTTTACCGAAGATGCACGATAAAATTGAATTTTCTTCTTAGGTTTGTATTTTCTCTCCATATGAAAATAAAAGCCTACATAAAATCCTCAGATTTCGTTTAGAATACTTCTATATACTACTATTTAATATATTATTAAAACTGAACACCAAAAATAAAGCGTGCGAGCTTGAGTGTCGGAGGGCCAACTACCCCATGCAGTAAGTGTTGAGTGATGGCACCAATTGGAGGTTTCTTCGCATTTGATTAATACTTAAAATACTTGACAAGTCACACCCTGTTCAACGGTCAGAGCAATCAAAGCCGCAGATAAGGCGGATATTACGCGATTAGAGTTCAAAGTCAAGCTACGTTGTTTTTTAAATCATAATAACATGCAATACTGAAGACTTGTTAATGAGTCAATAGACTCTCAGTAGTACCACGCACTTCAAGGCCATGGAATGATAATGATCAACACTATACCACGTGATAAAATGTCACAAAGGAAATGATCAAGTGTACAGTCTCTCAGACATAGGAGGACGGTGCATGAAGAACCTTACGTCCCGTTTTGACCCACCCTGTCGGATACAAGCAAAATAAGTATTTACCCCGTTGTTAAAGGATTATTATTATTATTATTATTATTATTATTATTATTATTATTATTATTATTATTATTATTATTCAATAATAAGTTAATTAAAATGCAATCAGAATGCATGAGAGTGGCGAAGGGGGATATCCTCCCTTTAGCTATGTTATTCTAATCAACCCCACAATAAAATTTGTTAACATTCTTAAGGATAGAAATAATCTCGTGCGCGGACTTTAACAATCTAAATGAAGGGATACACCATTATTAACATTTCTTCATCACACGATGCACTTCAATTACCCTACTGGAGGTTGGGATCCATACTACAGTATTTAAATCAACCCCTCCCCCCCCCCAAAAAAAAAACAGAATAATAACAACAAAAGCGAAGATAAAACCAAAAGGTAAAGAGAAAACAAAATCAAAACCTATGTTTAAAAAATATTGAAAAACAAATCTGTCCTGTAAAGGGTTATGGACCTACACAGGCCTCATCGGAGACCACACACCTTGGAAGTGACTTAGTTCTTGTTGTTTCAAGGGACGGAACTACGAGGTCGTCTGTCCCATTCCATGGAAGAAATTTCTAAGAGTGTGCCAAAGATTCAAAGATAGAGAGGATTTTTTGCACTTGTGTGTGATTAATTCTTGTTGATCGACGACGACTGTGTGCTGCACAAGGGTTCGATCCATTGACCTTGTGCTGCCTGTTCGCAAAGGAAGTCAATGTTAAGTGGGCCTTGCACTTCGTGACCACGACAAGATAAAATTTCACGGCCATGAACGCTGAGGAAGCCAGCATTCTACCAAGGTTAATTGTGGAACATTCACGTCCATCGAGACAAATAAAAAAATTGACAGGAAGAAATACACCGCTTAAGAATGAACAATGATGTTGCAGTTTTTAGGGTCTGTACACTCATACGAGGCCCTTGGTAGCCCTCCTAGCTCTGTACTACTCACACCAGCTGGTTACGTGCCGAGTGCGACCGTGCCGGTTGCGACCCAGTAAAAATCGTGGCTGTAGCGACCCTGCTAGCTTACAGTGCCCGATGCGACCCATTGTTCGAGAGAAGAATTGAATATCTTATTTCCAAAGTTACGTAAATCCAATAAATGCAACACTTCAGAAATCGCGTTTTGTTTCTTCGTACTGTATAATTAAATTTAGTTATGATTATGAATATAATGTAATTTCATTCATTACTTTTATGCACAACCTGACATTGTGTTTTAAAAATCTCCTCTCATTTGAAATTGTGGTAACCATCTCCTTTATGTTGGTGTTAGGACGTTATGGAAATAAATCATATATTGGCATACGCTCTGAGTGGCATTTATGAACATTTAAGTGGTTTAAACAAGAGCCTCCGTGGCTTAGGCGGCAGCACGCCGGCCTCTCACCGCTGGTTCCGTGGTTCAAATCCCGGTCACTCCATGTGAGATCTGTGCTGGACAAAACGGAGGCAGACAGGTTTTTCTCCGGGTACTCCGGTTTTCCCTGTCCAAATTTCATTCCAGCAACACTCTCCAATATCATTTCATTTCATCTGTCATTCATTTAATCATTGCCCCAGAGGAGTGCGTCAGGCCTCGGCAGCCGGCACAGTTCATATCCTCGCCACTAGATGGGGGCTTCATTCATTCCATACCTGACCCGGTCGGAGACTGGAAGCAGGCTGTGGATTTTCATTTCAAGTGGTTTAAACACAACAAACACAAACGGACGCTCTACATATTCTTCAAAGTTAGCCATAGCCTTGATTTAACACGTGGTGTCCAGAGAGACATCGGATTGGTCAACATGGATATAACACACATTGGAAATAAATACACGTTGGAGTTACAACACTTCGGATTTTTTAAGAGCGTTAAAAATACCTCAGTATGCCTTCCTTCGGAAGGGAAGTAAAGCCAGCGGTCCCATGTCATAGATTTATGGCATGTTAAAGAACCTTCCACTAATTACACCTGTGTGAAGCTAAATTGGATAGGTTAAAAATGTAAACAACGCTCTTAGGTTTTTACGTTCGTTGCCAAGAGCCGTCTGCGATGGCGTCTAGTAGCTAAGTTCTGAACTTGGCCAAGTAGTCGTTGACGGTGGCGCTTGGCGGCAAAAGTAGGAACTACTTGAAAAATTGTAAGTTGCAGTCTGTACTTAAATAAAAAAAAAACAGATAACACACACTAATACAGTCATCACAATTAACACCGGTTATCAGACAGATTCTACACACACCCAAAGTACACGGGGCTACATGACCGTGTTGTCGCAGCCCCTAAACTTAAGAACCAACCAACCAACTTTGCAAATAAACTTACTTCTTAGATCTCTGTTAATATGGGATATACGACGTATTGGGACGTAAAACCTTTGCTATACGGTGAGAGAACCTATAAAATTGCTTATGAAAGAAGAAAAAAAGTGAAAAACCGTCAAGTTTGGATTTACGTCACTTTGGAAATAAGCTCTTCAATTTTTACGGCTCCTAACGTAACCTAACCTAACCTAAGCGGAATAGAAATGTCCAGATTCCACCGATACATCAGTGCTTGGGTCGCTAGTGGCACGATGGCAAATTGGTGGGTCGCATCCGGCACGGTCGCAACCGGCACGACACCCACCTGCTGTCCTCCCAAGGTGGAATGTTACTTGAAACGCCCAATGTGGAGGTTTCTTTTTCGTTTTATTCTCGGCGAGACATCGTCCAGTTACCTCAGTGAGAAATATTTCCAAATAGCTCATTCGAAAATGTGAAATGGGATTTAATTCAAGGCTTGTTTCACAGATATAGACTCAATTGTTTCCTACTTATTCAACTTCAAGCGCACTCTGATGCACATTTATTTCTGCGCCGGCAATAATAGCTATCTTTTCATTTTTCATGGTCTTAATATTATAATAAATATAAATTGGCTGATACGGTTTGCTGCAGGAATGAAATAGTACAGAAATATATTATTAATAATATTGTTATTATACTAGCAACCCGACCCGACTTGGTCGGGAACAGTTATGAATGCTTTACGTGATATAAGCGCTTTTTTTCGATGTCAATGAAGTACGGCCTATATCCGTTTTATGTCTCGGCATGATGGGTTAAAATCACTGACTGGACTATATTAATTATATTATCATGGAGATGCATGTGCAACGTATTCTTGTCAGACGTAATTTAACAATGGCGAGGTGCATGAAACACAAATCCCCCCTTCCGTCCAATCTTAACTTGACTGAGTTTTTTGCGGAACGAAAAGTTCACAGGCGAAATGAAGAAAAGCCGAGTTTTACTTCCAGGGAAACTCCAAACACAACCACTCATCTCTGAAGTCTTAACTCAATACGACTCGACAGTTTGCTGCTGGTTGTATCTGGGGTAATAGGCTCGCCCGCTAGGTAGGCTGTAACTGGGGTGATGGACTCGCCCCTAGCTAGCTCGTAAACTGTCACTTCAGTAATTGAATGGAGATTGTTGGAAGAAATGAAAACGTAAAAACACTTATAGTGGGCGATGTATTGAAGATAGAGATATGCTCTCTCGGACTTTTTGTAGAACTTTTCATGCTGATCAATTCTTTGATATTTTTAACGGTTTGTCCAGCGTAAGCTTAAGAATCGCACGGACGCCAGGTTTTTTCCGACTTTTTCACAAATCGTTACTGCTTGGCTTCCTTTGATCATAAATAAATAATTTTCTACAGAAACCTTCCTCGAGATATCCTTTACAGAATGGTGTAAACCGCATCAAAATCCATCCAGTGATTCTCGAGACTACCCGTGACATCCAAGAATCGTGAATTTTGTTTTATACTAAGTAGAGATTAATAAAATAGAATTATATTAACAGTCTAATAATATTTTTTACAAACCACAAACGTGTGACAACTCGGCTCCCATGTTTTAGTACGCCACCCAATACGAACACTCGAAAATAAAACAGCGTATTAACTGTTCTCAATATGTTTGGCAAACCTACGGAACTCTGTGTCCGGCATTGACTCACGACTCATCTAGATATTACATCTAGATATTTCCTTCATGATGGAACTGTCGTACTTCCGTCAAGTAAGGTATGAGTAAGACGCTTCATAAAAAACTGTTGATGACTACCCTTTGCACTGCTTCCAACGTTAATTCATCAAAATCTGGAAATGGCGGGGCTGGATTTGGACGTTTGTCTTAACCCAGTACACAGGATGTAACAAAATGCAAGACACATTCCTCACACGTAGACGAAGAAATTATGTTATATGAACATGGGTCCGGAAACGCTTTGTTTCCATGTTAAACCTCACTGTCTCCAACTCATTAATCATCGCAAGCACACAAGAACAGAACATACCAGGATACCACATGCAACTCTTTCTCACAGGAGATGTTCAATATGCCTCCATGCGCATTGATACATGCATTAACCCACGGTGTAGTGAATCTCGGATGTATCCCTGAAGTATTGCGTATGGCAGCAGGGCCATGTAAAACAAAACCCTAGCGGTGCACCTACGATAATGACAACGTAACCAGACTTAACCAAGAGTGCATGTTTCCCATGATTCTAACGTTCTGTTCTTGTGTGTTTCACATGATAAATGAGTTGGAGAAAATGAGTTGTAATATGAAAACTAAGCGTTTCCAGACCCATGCTCATATAAATAATTTCTTCGTCTACGTGTGAGGAATGTGTCCTGCATTTTGTGCCGTACATTATTGTGACACCCTGTATAGAAATTGTGTTACACGTCCCGCATTTGCGTCTTTTTTTTTTTTACTTCTTTCCGTATCTTTACATAAGGTGCGTTCAAAAAGTAACGAGCCGGAGGCTGTAATGCGCAAACCGGTGACTACATCGGCTAATCGTGGCGCGTGTAATGAAGTGTGGTTCCGACCAGAGCGTGGAAGGTCACAGCCCGTCGCTAGAGGGCATGCGTGCACGTTACATGACGATGCAAAGCGAGCAGCAGCATGCATCAATCGTCCAACGCTGCCAGTCGCATTGCAAACAGTGACATGGAGGCGTCAACCGAAGAGCAAAGAGGTGTTCGTTTTCTGACAGCGGAAGGAGTAGGGGGAACGGATATTCATCACCGAATGTCACAAGTGTACGACGAACACTGCATGTCCATTGCATGGGTCAAGGCGTAGCACAAGCGCTTCAGGAAAGGACGGGTGTCGTTAGCCTAAGATGCCCGGTCTGGGGCACCCCCCTGCATTACCGATGACAAGTCCAGCTGGTTGATGCACTCATTACCCAGGATCGCCGAGTGACAGTGAACGCCATAGCCACCGTGGTCATTCACGACATCATACGGCCAACACAGTCGCGGCACTCCTGCAGAAATTCAAATGGGAGGTTCTCGGCTACCCTGCATGTGATTACGCCATGTTTGGTCCCCTGAAAAGGGCTCTGTGGGGCCAACGATTCACCTCGGACTCCGACGTCCAGCTGTACATGCGGAACTGCTTCTGTAATTATGCCTCCGTCTCGTTACTTTTTGAACGCACCTTATAATTGTCGCCTAGGACGTGACATCTGTTTGTTATACAAATCTAGACCGTTTCACCGACCTGTACTTACCTTTTAGAACACTGCGGATAACAATGTCTCCATTTCTCACCCCTTTAGTCAATGGTTGGTGCTATCAAAAAACTTGTTTGGCCCTTATCCGAAGAATAGTACAGACTTTGTAATTATAAGAAGATAGAGCTTTTCGTATGCTAAACATGTAGGTGTACAACAGTTAGCAAATTTAGTGAATTCGAAATAGTTTTCTTTGCCAAAGGTGTGCCGAGAGGGATTTTTTAAAGTTAGACATTTACATGACGTTTATCTTAACCATTATGATTCATTGCACTGCGGCTTCGGTGTCGTAGTTGGTAGCATGCTGAGCTTATATGCCCAAGATCGTGGGTTCAAGCCCGGCCGGATTTTGTAAGAGTGTTAAAAATCCCTCAGTATGCCTTCCTTTGGAGGGGAAGTAAAGCCGGCGGTCCAATGTCATACATTTATGGCATGTTAAAGAACCTTCCACTAATTACACCTGTAAGAAGCTAAAGTATTGTAGGTTAAACATTTGACTAACGCTCTTAGGTTCCTACGATCGTCTTCAGGAGCCGACTGCGGTGGTATCTGGTAACCAAGTTCTGAACTAGTAGTCGTTGACGGTGGTGCTTGGCGGCAAAAGTAGAAAAAATTCAATGTCTGCAGTCCATACTTCAATTAAAAAAGTCCTCTCGGCACGCCGGAAGGCGGAGGTAGATTTCACCGGACAAACTTGGAGATAGGCGAAAATAGGCAGAATATGCAGGTTTTCGTAGAAGGATCAGACCTCATTTATCGCGTGAAAGTATTTTATAATTGGAGATTAATTAACTTTGTTTTTCTTCATTTTAAACATATTTTAAACATTTTATTGTCTTACGGGGACGGTAACCTTCTTGTCATTTGGAGTCCATTTTTAGCCTATTTTCAATTTTGAAAAAAATAGGCTTATGAGATCACCTTTTGTCCGTGTGTGTGTGTGTGTGTGTGTGAGGTGTGTGTGTGTCCCCCCTAATAAAATCTAAACGGCTGGAGCGATTTCAGTGAAACTCGGAAAGTTCATAGCACTATTCCCGGCGGCGTCGACCGTGCCCATCGAATTTTGTTACGTCTCACCAATCCAACATGGCGGCTGTGCGAAATATTTCACTAGCATTCAGTATATCCGAAACTATAACGGATATCGCCCTGAAATTGTGTACGGTGATAAAGGGTGCTACTAGAAGTTCACCTATGAAACTTTCAAAAACCGGGTTACTACATAACCAACATGGCGGCCAAGCGAAGTGGAGACTTTTAAATAGACTTTTCTCGCGATTTAACTATCCAAACGTAATGAAACTTGGTACAGCAAATATTTATACACATTGCAATGCACTGGAGTCTAATTTAGTTCAATTGTTTACATAACTTCAAAATGGCGGCTGTGCGAAATATTTCACTGACATTCTATATCCCCGAAACTATTACAGATATCACCCTGCAATTTTGTACGGTGATAAAGGGTACTGATACAAGTTTACCTATGTATAATTCATAAACCTGTAAAGTACAAAACGAACATGGCGACCAAGCGAATTTGAAATATTTTAATAGACTTTTCTCGTGAGTTAACTCTCTGAGCGCAGTGAAATGTGGTACAGTAAATGATTTTGCAGATTGTAATGTACTGCCATCTAATTTAATTCAATTGTTTACATAACCTCAAAATGGCGGCTGTGCGAAATTTTAAAATTAAGTTTTTATTTCTTGTGTCGTAATCATGCGATCGAAGTGAAAGTTTGAATAATGAACCTAGGCAATAAGTGACCTTGAATGGTACATAACTCTATGGCCTATACATATAACAATCCTAAATGGCAAGCTTCCGTAATATTTAGACGGTTCTCAATATATATGAATCTTTTACAGCAACCAAACTGAAATTTTTATGTTCATAGAGACTATGAACATATGTTCACCTTTAGGACTTTCAGTAAGCTGGTGAGCACGAATCCAACATGGCGGCGACGCGAAGTATAAATATTTAAATGGACGTTTCTCGCGAATTAACTATCCGAGTGCCGTGAAACGTTGCACGTTTTAAATGGTTACACAAATGTTGATCCACTGGCATCTAATTTATTTCAATTGTTTGCATAATCACAAGATGGCTGCTGTGCGTAATTTTAAAATCTCGTTTTTACTTCTTGTGTTCTAATCATGCGATTGAAGTTTGAATACCACACTTACACAATAATCTTAATATAATAGTACAAAAATAAAAATCCAACCTGGCGACCATCTGAAATATTTAGACGGTTCTCAATATCTACGAATCTGATACAGCAATTAAACTGAAATTTTGTATGTTGATAGAGGCAATTAACATGAGCAGGTTATATGAAAATAGGCTGTACAGTTCTTCACGGAACTACTTGTTATACTTGTGGTCACACTGTCCTTATGCAAGGTTTCGACACTGATGTGTAACTATGTAATGGTCTGTTACTTCTTCACGCAAAATTATATCTCCCGCAGAGATGTTGGTTGGTTCCTCAGTTTAGGGGCTGCGACAACGCGGTCATATAACCCCGTGTACTTTGGGTGAGTGTAGAATCTGTCTGATAAACGGTGTGAATTGTGATTGCGGTATTAGTCTGTAATTCAGGTAAGGAATGCAGACGCTAAATTTCAAGCAGTAGTTCCTAATGTTGCTACCAGATACTAACGTCAACGCCACCCAGCTGTGAACTTGGCTACTAGATGCCACCTCAATCAGCAACTCGCAACGAACGTTGGAACTTCCCCTCCAAAGGAAAGCTTACTGAGGGATATTTAGCGCTCTTAGAAAATCCGACGACTTTGGCCGGCTTTGAACCCGCGACCTTGGGCATAGAAGTTCAGCATGCTACCAGTTACGTCACCGAAGCCGCTTCACACTTAGTCAGATGGAAATCTGAATCTGATCTCGCGCAAGTGCGTTGTCATGGCAACGTCTGATGGCTCATCCCTCATCAATTTAGTAGTGTTGCCATGTCAACCACTGATAGCTCTTGGCATTTTCTTATAATTCCGAAATCATTTTTCTCATCCCTTGGCGCAATGGTGGCTCATATCAAAAATTCTTTCAGACAAACGTTTTAGGTAATTATTAGGGGAATATTGTCCATTTTGTACGGTTTTGATATTGTGCCTATTAACAGAGATATGATTAATGTTTCCCGAAAAAATCACTTTTTCCCACCCCTTTGGTCAATGGTTGGTGCTGTCAAAAAAACGTTTCAAACATAAATTTCTGAGCTTTATCCGACACATAGTATGAACTTTGAACGGATTCGATATTTCACATATTAAGAGAGTTATAGCAATATTTCATTTTTTCGGAAAAAAAAAGTCCCCCATTTTCATCCCCTTCGACCGATTTAGCCCAGTAACGAACTCGTCCGAGATTTTATGGGTATACATATTCGGTAAAAAATTCAAAGTGATCGGTGCAAAATTACGGCAGTTATCGTGTCCACAAGAAACTGATATACATATATATACATATATTACATAAATTATATATAAACTTTTGAACTGACGGTGGTTTTGGGGTCTGGGGGATGTGAAACGCGAAGATATGTCGAAATTTTCCGGAAATCGAAACATGGTACCCATTGCAATAGTTAGCTATCTAATGAAATCTACCTAAAATACTGCCGTCAACGACACCTAGCTGTGAACTTGGCTACTAGATGCCACCTCAATCAGCAACTCGCAACGAACGTTGGAACTTCCCCACCGAAGGGAAGCAAACTCAGGTTTTTTAGCGCTCTTAGTAAATCCGACGACTTCAGCCGGGTTTGAACCCGCGACCTTGGGCATGGAAGTTCAGCATGCTACCAGTTCCGATACCGAAGTCGCTTCCCACTGACATATGAAAACTGAATGTGATCTCGTGCAGTGGCGTTGTCATAGCAACTGCTGATGGTCATCCCTTATCAATTAAAAGTAAAGTTGTCATGGTAACCTCTCTTGGCACTTGGCATTTTCTTATAATTTAAATCATTTTGTTCACCCCGTGGCGTAATGGTGGGTCATATCAAAAATTCTTTCAGACAAAAGTTTTAGGTAATTATTGGAGGAATATTGTCCATTTTGTGCGGTTTTGATATTGTGCCTATTAACAGAGATATGATTAATGTTTCCCGAAAAACCCACTTTTTCCCACCCCTTTGGTCAATGGTTGGTGCTATCAAAAAACTTATTTGACATACATTTTTGGCACTTATCCGACACATATTATGAACTTTGAAGGGATTCGATATTTCATGTATTAAGAGAGTTATAGCGATATTTCACTTTTTCGAAAAAAGCCCCCCATTTTTACCCCCTTTGACCGATTTTGCCCATTAACGAACTCGACCGAGATTTTATAGGGATACATATTATGTAAAAAATTCAAAGTGATTGGTGCAAAATTACGGCTGTTATCGTGTCCACAAGAAACTGATATATATATATATATATATATATATATATATATAGATAGATAGATACATATATACATAAATTATATATAAACTTTTGAACTGACGGTGTTTTGGGGTCTGGGGGATATGAAACGCGAAGATATGTCGAAATTTTCCGGAAGTCGAAACATGGGACCCATTGCAATAGTTAGCTTTCTAAAGAAATCTACCTAACAGATAACACACATTAATACAGCCATCACAATTAACACCGGTTATCAGACAAATTCTACACACACCCAAAGTACACGGGGCTACATGACCGCGTCGTCGCAGCCCCTAAACTGAGGAACCAACCAACCATTCATTGCACTGGTTCTGTTTTAATATAACCACATAATTATTTAGCGTATGGGCTTTTAGTGCCCGGAGTGTCCGAGGACATGTTCGGCTCACCAGAGGCTGTAGCTGCTTCAAGCGGACACCCATAGGGTGAGCTACAAGTTCCGTTCAGTTTCAAGTAGTTCCAACTTTCGCTACCGAATATCAATGATACCTAGTGGTGAACGTTGGAACTTTGATAGAGCGTTACAACGAAATCTAACGTAGAAATTTAGCTTCACACAGTTTAGTTAGTGGAAGGATCTTTTACATGCCATAAATCTATGACATGGGACCACCGGCTTTACTTCCCCTCGGATGGAAGGCATACTGAAGGATTTTAACGCTCCTAAAAGCTCCGATGACTTCAGCTGGGTTTGAACCCGCGATCTTGGGAACAGCTGTTCAGCTTGCTACCAACTACGCCAACGAAACCGCTAATATAACCACAGAGAACCAAAGATGGAAAAGTAATATCCGTTTGGGCGTTGCACAATTTTAGATTTAGTTTATTAAAATAAAAACTTAATGGATTTATTGCCAAGAAACAAGCGGTAGTTACGGTGTTTGCCAAATGGAGCGCAAAGCATGACTTGCTTCATGCCCACAAATATTTGCGAAGAGCAGTTTCGCTACGAACAAATAAACATTCTCCAGGGAGGAAGCCATTGGATCGAACACAGAGAGAGTATTGAACTTCATGGAATATTCTTACCTCCGCACCTCATTTATATACGGTACAGTGAGATCCCAGAAGTTGAGGTTCGATTCTCGGCTCTGCCAAGAAATTTAATTCTGGTCTAAGGGTTGGAATGAGGTACACCCAGCCTCGTGAGGCAAAACCGAGAAGAGGTGGGTTCAATTCTTACCTCAGCCATCCTGGAAGTTGTTTTCCGTGGTATCCCACTTTCCCTCCAGGCAAACGCCGGGGTGGTTACTAACTCAGTGTCCGGGTGAGGTAACGCGCTAATTCGTGCCTCGCTGGTATCGGGAGAGCAGAGCTGCGAATCCCACCGCAGCCGTCCTGAAAATGGTTTTCGTGGGTTCCAGCTTTCACCACCAGGCAAATACTGGGACGATTCTTTCAACAGGTCCACGGCCGACTTCCCTGCCCCTTCCTTAAGTAGTCCCAAGTTAGCGGTCGCCTGTCATCATCCCCCGTTGTATTTGCTGACAAATTGTGTTCAGCTCCCAGACACCGTCCTTGCGACGGTAGAGGAATGATCCCTCGCAAAGTTCGTGGGTGAAGCCGAGCTGGGAGGATAAGCGTTTAAAACGAACGCAAAGTCCAAAGCCCTCTTGAGAAAAACCTAAATTTTGCGTAAGTGAGCCGGATCTGAAGATGCTCGCGCGACGAACGAAACTAGCCATCCATTACCCCTCACCATTTGTGTGAGAAGTGTCTCATTAAGGGGTTACATACTGTAATTCATGTAATTTATTTCAGGCACTAGGAAATTAATTGAAATTCCCCGCCCCATTTAATTGGGAACCCTTGTATTGACCGATTGAAAAGTAGATTGCATAATATTTTGCACAGTTGACCTCTGGGAAGAGGATGAGGTTATTTGTAGTATTTGAGGAGCTTGGACATCGTGATAATTTGATGACGGGAGAAGTCACTATTGTGCCCGTCAGACGAGAGTTTCGGGGAGCTGCCGGTCTTAAACAGCCCTTCCAAGACCCTCTTCTGACCAACACACAGGACTAGGGGAAAAATGCATTCATAGACTGGCTTAGCATATGAAACTGCACTCGGGGGTGTCGGGAATAGGAGAGTTCTATTCTTACGACCAGCCTAGCGGAATACATTCACAAGAAAAACACAAAACAACCATGAAATAATGAGGCCAGGCTTACGTTAAAATCTCACTAAATTTATTTGATAAAATCATAGATTCCTAGCCTACTTCTGAGAGGTGAAAATCGGCTAGTCCGAATCTAAACTGCCCTCGAAAAGAAAGTAAAAATATCTTCTATCTAATGTCTGTCTTAAGCCCCTCAAAGTCCTATCCATAACATCGAAGTAATAAATCAATCACTAAGAGAGTAATGCGTAACGATTCCCTAAGCAATTACATCGGAGATTTAAACAATAATAATAATGACAGGCATGAATCTTCTAGCAAGAAATATATTTACTTGTTTACAATGCAAGGTAGGATTTACGTTAATCAATAGCACAATAAGAATAACTATGCTACAATGGTATTCTCTCCAACATTTAAATTTACGTTAAATCTGAGCTACCCCTATGTGACGTTAAAATACTAATGATAAATGAGACGCGTTTATCCAAAGAAAAATTAAAAACACAAAGCTATGAACATTCTTATCCTAACTGGATCAATAATAATAAAAAACAAAGCTATTACAACACAAATATCACATCAGAAGAACACCCTCCCAAATGTAGAGCCGTGGCGCTCCTGCCTACCCAATTTCTTGCTGTTTGCAAAGAAATGGTCGTGATTATAAGGAGGAAAAAGTTATGTTGGCTACTGCAATGACGGGCCGCCACGTCTTATGCCGCTTATCATCATAACGACCGGGTTTCCAAATTATCCCGTCCATAGATGATCGTCGTCTCAACATCGGGAATAGTCAAGAGTGTATTTAAGTAAACGTCGAAGATCACAAATTCTAAGAAATTGGTCATAAAAGAAATTTAAGTTTAGCATTCATCAGGTTAGACTTCATAATTATTTAGTTCTCGGTTTAATTCAAAAATCCTGTCACATGATTATTATATTCATTTTTAATTCATAATTAATCCTCAAAGTATTATTGTATTTTTAGTGACCGATAAACGTGTCTAGTATAGCTATAAGTGTGGGAGAAACATCTAGAAAATACCTCAAAAACATCTGTAAATCACCCTCCTATCCCTGTACTTTATTCTAAACGTTTTCAAAATGTCAAACGATTTAGCCCAATCAACGTTATCAAAAGCCTTTTCCAAGTCTACAAATGCCATGAACGTTCTCTTATATTTCCTTATTCTACCTTCCAAAATCAGCCTAAGACTTAGTTCAGCTTCCCTTGTTCCTACATTTCTCCTGAAACCAAACTGGTATTTACCCAACTCCGTTTCTATCTGGCTTTCCATCCTCTTGTAAATTATTCTAGACATGATCTTTGAAGCATGAGTAATCAAGCTGATTGTATGCTTATCTTCACATCTCTCAGATCCTACTTGATAGTGGGTAGCCTGTGATGGATACAAATACCAAATTTTAACGTTAATTCACCGAGTTGTTCTCGAGTGTAAACAGGCAAAAGTCGAAAAAAAAGTAGGCATTCGGAATGAAATGGTCTGAAGCACGCAAATAACGCATAAATAGGGTAAATAGACATGCGCTGGCACAGGGGCTAATGCGCATTCGAGTGATAACCAGTAGCGGCTCTTAGTTCGTGTTGAGCGATTTTCACCACTAACCTCCAGGTGGTTTAGGCCTAGGCATGGTGTCGATTAACACGAACTAAGAGCTGGTACTGGTTAGCACTCGGATGCGCATCGCCCCCTGTGCCAGCTCATGGCTATTTACCCTACAGCATAACTTCGCCAACATTCACCAAAAAGCAGACATACGTTAATTCTGCTGAGCTCCTATGCCCAAGGTCGCGGGTTCAAATCCAGCCGAAGTCGTCGGATTTTTTAAGAGAGTTAAAAATCCCTTAGTATGCCTTCCTTTGGAGGGGAAGTAAAGCCGGCGGGCCCATGTCATAGATTTATGGCATGTAAAAGAACCTTCCACTAATGACACTTGTGTGAAGCTAAATTATATGCTAGATTTGACTAACGCTCTCAGGTTCCAACGTCCTATATACGGTAGGCTATACTGTACATATTCGGAGGGTTGGCATTTTCCGAGCTAAACCATCAAGTATTCGAGACTACGGATCTCGATGCTTCCAATGAGAATATGGTTGAGTTAGCGGTGGCATCTAGTAACCAAGTTCAGAACTAGTTGTCGTTGACGGTGGCGTTTGGGAGCAAAAGTAGAAAATACTTGAAAATCGAATGTCTGCAGTCCTTACTTGAATTAAAAACAGATAACACACACTAATACAGCCATCACAATCAACACCGGGTATCAGAAAAATTCTACACACACCCAAAGTACACGGGGCTACACATCCGCGTTGTCGCACCCCCTAAACTGTGGAATCAACCAACCAGACTTTAATTCTTCTAGACCGGCACACACGAGACGGCTGTGAGATCCATGCTGGAGACTGGACGCATGCTCCCATTATTAGTTCTCATCTTGACCTGGAGCTGACCGCTGTAAAAGACGCCCTCATTATGGACGGCTATTGAAGTGTGCACTCAGTAGGTGTGTGGAGGGTGGAGCGAACATCCTGCCTGGCCTTCTGAAGAATGGCACACTAAACTCCCGCGAAGAGCCGCATTTCGCGTCGGCACTGGGGCATGACCGAGGTCACCAAACTGAAGCTTCAATCACACAGCCTTGCTCTTCATTGATCCTAACTCAACCATATTCTCATTGGAAGCATCGAGATCCGTAGTCTCGAATACTTGATGGTTTAGCTAGGAAAATGCCAACCCTCCGAATATGTACAGTATACCGTATATAGGACAGTAACCTTCTGATACAAAATCGTGGGATGAATAAATCGATCCTACCACGTACTCTTTATTAAAAAGAAACTTGATATATTGGCTTTCACGGCCAGTGAATTAAATCTCAGCAATTTTTCTAGGTTTATGCCGTGTCTTGTGTGGGCTTTCACCTAGGACACCAAGCTGGCTCATCAGCGGGCTCTTGATGTCCCCGCCTGGACCCCCACAGGAGCAGCGAAATGCGTGCTACCTCCCTTTTTATGAAGCACCTCTGCACCTCTTTACTGCGGGGACACCAAGAGCTCACTGAGGAGCCAGCTTGGTGTCCTAGGCGAAACCCCACACAAGACACGACACAAACCTAGAAAAATTGCTGAGTTTTATACCGAAACTTGTCTATAACGGAAATATCTGACGGTCACATGAACGTACAAAAAATTCCCTTCATTAAACGGAAATTGTATTACGCGGACAACGGACTTCAAAATACGCATTTTAGTGGGAAATTTCCAAGTTCCGGAATGCAGTGTTTAGAAACGAAATTATCTACTGTAACATTTGATTCTGTAGCTAACAAAGAATATGCAAATAGGTCTTCCTACTTTTGTTCTCCGATTTATTTATTTGCCTGTTTCCTGTCGCTTTAATGAGATGTCAACCAATAAATGCCGAGGAAACTCCAGCCAAAGGAAAATAAAAAGAAATAAAGTTTGTGCGTGATCCCGAGTGGTCAATTCGCTTGAAAGAAAACAGATAAATAAATAAATAAATTAATTAATTAATTAATAGATAAATAAATAATTAAACGGATAAATAAATAGATAAATAAACAGATAGATACGTTTCTTTTGTACTGTACTGTAATAATTCGTAGGCGAAAATATAAATACAACACTGAATAAGGTATTTACCGTACACCATTCTGTTCTATCTCCGTATGTCCATTATGTGCATGTTCATGGTTTAATTATTTTGGCGTAGGCCTAGCTCCATTAACGGGAAACCTATGTTTAATGGAAAGGTTTGCGAGTGCCGTTCGCTTCCGGTGAAGGCTGACTTTACTCTATTTTATTAGAGTCGGGTCACGTAAAATCCACTGCTACAACTGCAGAGAAACCGTAGTTTCCTGTTTAGAAATGCAAGAGACTTCGGGAGTATAGACATCATTGTTAAATGTAAGAGATGGCCATAGACCCTAACCTCACTACTACCAAATAAATAAATAAATAAATAAATAAATAAACAGGTAAGTAGCCTAGATAGATAAAAAGATAAATAGGCCTAAATAAATAAACAGACAAATAGAGTCTCAAATGCTAGAAAGAAATGAATTAAAGGGTGAAGTGAAAAGTCTGGAAGGGTTTCAAGATGCAGGAAGACCTACAAGAAATGGACGAACTTGGACAAAAGATCAAAGGAAACACGCCAGTGACCGCAGAGGAAACTCCAGCCAAAGGAAAAGAAAAAAGAATTACGTTTTTGCGTGCTCCTAAGTGGTCAAATCGCTTGAAAAAGAAAGAACAGATAAATAAATAAATAAATAAATAAATAAATAAATAAATAAATAAATAGATAAATAAATACATAAATAAATAAGTAAACAGTTAAATAAATAAATAAATAGATAAGTAAACAAATAAATAGATAAATAAATAAATAAATAAATAAATAAATTGATAAATAAATAACAAATAATTAGATAACTAAATAGATAAATAAATAAATAAATAGATAAATAAAAAATTGATAAATAAATAAATAGATACATAAATAAATAGATAAATAAACAAATACATATATAAATAAATCAATCAATAGATAAATAAATAAATAGAAAAATAAATAAACAAATAAATAGATAAATGAATAATTAGATAAATTAATAAATAGATAAATAAATAATTGGATAAATAAATAAACAAATAAATAGATAAATGAATAATTAGATAAAATAATAAATCATACTAATATATAAAAATGGGATGGGGTGTGTCTGTCTGTCGTCCTCTCTGTTACTCAATCACGCAAGAACCACATGTCCGATTGAAATGAAATTTTGCATGGTTTGTCTGTTTCTTCTGAATTTCTACGGAAATTTGAGTTATTTACGCATTTCAGACTGTTTTATGATGGATGCGCGCGAAAATATTTTTTTGTCTGTCTGTCTGTTTGATTGTCTGTGGAAAACTTTGTTCCCTTATAACTCGAGAACGGCTGGGTGTATCAATGTAAAATTTGGTACAGATATCCATCAGAGGCACGACACTAATCATTGATGTAACCCTTCTCCGTACCTCTCATAAAAGGGGGCCTACCCCCTTAAAATACATGCTGAAGTAGGAGTAGAAGGACGAGACAAAGATCATGTTCAGCCCCTCAATGTGAGAGACAAAATTCGGGGTCCCTATAGGGTCCTCGAAAACCACATTTTAAGGCCCTAAAACCAATCGTTTTTGAGATATTCCCAGAAAACTAATTTCATTTAATAAACTAATGAAAGAATGCACTTGGCTGCATTAAATGTTTAAAAAGAATGCAAGCCGGTAACCATGGCAACAGAATCTCAGAACTCCATCTATTGCTGTAAGACGCAATGCAATTCCATTAATTACATTAGTGTGAAAGTTTGCAAACGGCTAGAAGGTTATCACGGAACCAAATTAAACTGTAAAATTCATCAATACGTATAATACGCTTAAGGGGGTCAAGGGGTACTCTAGAATATTTCACGCGATTTACACCTGCGGGTGTGGTACGGCAGGTATATTATATTGTTATCCCTATATTATTATTATTAGTAGTAGTAGTAGTATATTACGGCGTACAACGACGAGACAAAGCCCCTCGGTGCCAGAAAACAAAACTTGGGGGCCCTAAAGGGGCCTCGAAAACTACATTATAAGGCTCTAAAACTAACAGTTTCTGAGATATTCCCAGAAAACTAATTTAATTTTATTTAACAAACTAATGAAGGAATGCAAGTCGGTAACCATGACAACATTATCTCAAGGGGTGACAACCAACTTTCCATCTATTTCTGTAAGAAGCAATGTCACTCCATTTATTACATTTCTGTGAAAGTTTGCAAATGGCTATAAGGTTATCACGGAACCAACTTAGACTGTATAATTCATCAATGCAATTAAGGAGGTCAGGGGGTAACCTAGAATTTTTTCACGCAATTTCCACGTGCGACATATAGTACAGAAAGTCTATTATATCTCAAAACAGCAACATTATTTTCAAAAATTCCTGAATTGAATCAGCATTTCTTGCGGCTTTTAGGAAGTTGGGCCATTTGAGGCTAAAGAACCTGAATTTTCATGCACCACAAGCCTTTATAATTTATGAAAGGGGTCTTCCTGTGTATGGGGACCTAACAAAACGTAGAGGGTCAGTTTTTTTATGTGACGTGTATTGCGTTTCGTCTACAAGGCTTTCAATTCTATTTCACGTCAGGAAGTACACGTTAGGTGAATTTAGTTTGTGAGCACATTTTAACTAATCTTTTTTTTTGGTCGATCGTAAGGATGATTTTGTTTGATACTGTGTGGTAGATATACCCATATTTGATTATCTGGGTGATATGTTGTAGACAATAGAATTGTCTGTCTGTCTTTCTGTGTATCTTTATGTACGCCTTTAACTCGTGTTCGGATGCTTGGTGCATCGTAAAAATAGCTTTGGTATCCATGAGAGGCAATACACCAATCATTTATAAAATTCTTCACCGTACTTTTCATACAGTAGGAAGGTGGATATATAGGAAAAACTTCTCAAAATACATGCTAAAATAGGCGAAATATAAAAATTATCAACAGATAACACACATTAATACAGTCATCACAATTAACACCGGTTATCAGACAGATTCTACACACACCCTAAGTACACGGGGCTACATGACCGCGTTGTCGCAGCCCCTAAACTTAAGAACCAACCAACCAACCTATAATAAAAAATATCCTAGAAGGACGACCAAAGCATTTGTTGCGCTTCTCAATCTGAGACACAAAATTCGGGAGTCTATAAAGGGTCTCCGAAAACCACATTTTAAGGCCCTTAAATTAACAGTGTGTGTGATATTCCCAGAAAATTATCTTCGTTCTGACAAACTTATGAAGGAATGACAAACCGCTAACCATTGCAACAGTAGCTGAATTGATAATGTCTGGTGTTAACACCGAACACTGTTCGAAGAACGGGTACTTCTGCTAGTAGATAGATAGATAGATAGATAGATAGATAGATAAATTGATCAATAGATAAATCAATAACAGCTTGATATGGAGGCCTTTAGTGGACTCATAGGCAACGGCTCTGACAAGAGGTCTTTATCGTTCTACCCCACAGTGTAACCGTGGACGTAAAATTGAGCACCACGTCCACGCGGGCAGCTGCATCAAGTCCGGAGATCGTAGGTTCGGATCTCGGCGTTGACAGTGGCTACCTTGAGTGTGGTTTTCCCCCGGGTTTACACACACTCCCTCGAGACAAATGCCGGAATAGTACAGGGTCATTATCTATGTGCGCATCGATAAACACGGCAAGCTAAGTCAGCTGTGACTGGCGCAGATCGCGGGCGTGCGTACATGGTTCAGCCGGTGGTTGGCGCACTCCGCTGACTCATATCGTTAGATCACACGTGTTTTGTCATTCATATGGACGTGTATCTGCAAAGCTTAGCCGTCGTATTTTTTTAAGAGTGTTAAAAATCCCTCAGTATGCCTTCTTTCGGAGGGGAAGTAAAGCCGGCGGTCTCATGTCATAGATTTATGGCATGTTAAAGAACCTTTCACTAATTGCACCTGTGTGAAGCTAAATTGGATAGGTTAAGAATGTAAACAACGCTCTAGTAGGTTTCTATGTTCGTTGCCAAGAGCCGA
This sequence comes from Meconema thalassinum, assembly GCA_946902985.2. Taxonomy (NCBI): domain Eukaryota; kingdom Metazoa; phylum Arthropoda; class Insecta; order Orthoptera; family Tettigoniidae; genus Meconema; species Meconema thalassinum. The sequence continues at coordinate 554,890,112 of OX336391.1, read as the reverse complement.
CTGAAGTGGCGTCTGGTAGCTAAATTCTGAACTTGACCTAGTAGTCGTTGACGGTGGCGCTTGGCGGCAAAAGTAGGAACTACTTGAAAAATTCTAAGTTGCAGTACTTAAATTAAAAAACAGATAACACACACTAATACAGTCATCACAATTAACACTGGTTATCAGACAGATTCTACACACACCCAAAGTACACGGGGCTACATGACCGCGTTGTCGCAGCCCCTAAACTTAAGAACCAACCAACCAAGACGTTAGTGTTGCACGTTTAGTGAGTATTGTGATTACTGTGATTGTTGGTCATGCCTAGACACCAATTCACATTGCGCGAACGTTTTAATATCCATAATTCGTGTATGAAAAGCAGAAAACCTTGTTCTGAAACGAGACGAAAATTTCGAATCAAATTTCCATGAAGACCTGTGCCTAATGCCAGTACAATTAGGAGGCTCGCTAAACAATTCGAGGACACAGGCTCCGTAAATAATAAAAGAGTTGACAGACATTCTTTCATTAGCAGATGTCATGATGATGATGTTAATTGTTGTTTTAAGGGGCCTAACATCTAGGTTATCGGCCCCTAAAGGTTTGGTTGATCGTGAAGATGAAAATGCAAACTATAAAGAAAAACGAACTACTAACTTATATACTAGAAGAAGAAATGGAAAACAAAAGGAGAATAAGGCAAATAAAGGACAGGAGGAAAAGAAATGCCCTCAGCCCTTGAAGAATGCAGATTGAGGGACTTGGAAGGAAGGAGAGCCATGAAAGGCAGATAGAAAAGTGAAAGAGGGGAGGGTCCATCCCACAGGTAAGGGACAAAAGGGGGAGATCAGATCTAGCTCAGGAATCCCTCGGGGTCGCCAACTCCCGAACTCACCGGCCGTGAGCCCCTGAGGGTGTAGCAATATCCAGGGTGCACCAACAGTGGTGGGGCAACACACACCCTGCCTCCTTGAGGGCCTTGAGCAGAAGGCAGGAGATAACTGGAAAAGAAAAAGAAGGCTGACCCCTCGCAGAAGGAGGGTATCAGAAAAGGTGAGACAAGGGCCAATTAAGGCGGGAAAGGAAGAGACTCCCTAGGCCTCGGATACCCTAATACCGTAGGGGTCGGAAGAGAACAAGATTTGACCAAGTGAGGTCGACAGTAAAGAAGACGGAGAGGAGCCCGGCACAAGTAAGTGGAAGCTTGGGGTCCCGTGGTCGCCAACCCACGTCCCACTAGATGTTAGCGCCTGGGGGGAGACGATGCCAGGCGTGTGTTACAAGAGAGGGAGGACATTTTCAGCATCGCCTATGAGCACTGTAAGTACACATTATTGAACATGATCTGCGCCAGTCACAGCCGGCTTAGCTTGCTGTGTTTATCGGGGCGCACATAGATAATGGCCCTGTTCCTTACATCGTTGTTGATTCATTTAGGGGCTTTGCGACATAGTGGGCATATAGCCCCGTGTAGTTGGATGTTTGTAGAGGTTGTCTGATAACCTGTGTCACTGTGATGTCTGTGATGCCCGCGCGGACGTGGTGTGTTTACTTGTAATCGAGGTAGGATTTGGGTAGGAAGCGGCCGTGGTCTTAAGTTAGGAACCATCCCGGCATTTGCCTGGAGGTAGAAGAGGGAAATCACGGAAAACCACTTCCAGGATGGCTGAGGTAAGAATCGAACCCGCCCTTTCTCAGTTTTGTCTCACGAGGCTGAGTGAACCCCATTTCCAGCCCTCAGACCAGAATTTCATTTCTTGGTAGAGCTGGAAATCGAAACCGGATTTCCGCGGTGACAGCCAAGAATGCCAGCCACTAAACAACGAGGCGGACGTATCTTAGTTCAAGTCCCGGGGCACCTGCCTTATCCCTGTTCCTAATACATCTTTACTTGATACAGTCAACACAGGAATGTTCGACACGCACCCAACTACACGGGGCTGATGTCACATACCCCTCAAATGAGTCAACAACAAACGTTATCGTTCGACCTGCTAGTTGGCCTGCTGCATGTTGTCCGTGGTAAGGGATCGCTGCGCTAGGTAAGTGAAGCCATTCAATCCGCAGGCTTCCGAATCGGGATCCGCCAACGTCACGTAATATCCTCTGCCAAATAATATTTTACCACTGAAGCGACAGCCACAATGGCAGGAGCAATTTGGTGTGCTGAAGGTCTCGTTTACTGGCGCAAGAAAAAGTGCTGTTAGCTGGGCGTCAGTGTAGCGCCGGTAACAAAGCTACCGGTGATGACGTGCTGCAATCCTCTTGGTCACGCCTGTACTCGCCGTATAAAAGAGCCAGTTGGGGGTAATGGTCCATTGCAGTTGTGCTTCTTGCGCGAGTCCTGCGTCCTTCTTGTCCTCATGTACAAGAGGTGAGTAGGAGTTCCTTGTCAAATAGTTACTAACAAGTAACAAGGTACCGGTACCGGGACTTGAATGACATGGCTTTTAATCCCATGATACAAAATCAACTAGGTGAACTGCTGTACGTGTATTCAATTGAAACCGTGCTAATTTAGAAATACCTTTATAAATGAGTGTACAAACGTGTTATTATTATTATTAACATTAGTTATCAGATTAGTATTATTATTATTATTATTAATATTAGTATTGTTATTAATAGGGTTTGGATTTTAGGTGCTAAAAATCGGGAACATATTTATTTTCTATGTATTAAAAATACCTGAGTTAAACGACAAAAAGTAAAAATATGTAATGATAATTTGTTTTATTAATGTGAATATAAACAATATGCAGTAGCCTACTCATGAATGCAATTTGTGCTACGCCTCACTGACTGCTGAAGCATTACAATACACAACGAGATACATCTTCAGGTTGTCCATCACAAATGACCGACGATTATCGCGAAACACTTCTTCGGAAGGCGCGAAACTGCGGCAATATGTCACTTCCCCTTGAGGTGTTGTGTAACTTGAGATCGCTGTTCAGCCTTGATTGCTTTCCCACATGGTTGGCAGAACAATATGCAGTACTCACGAGTGCAATTTATGCTATGCCTCACTGACTACTGAAGAATTACAATACTCAGTATGCATTTCCTTGAGATCGGGCACAGGAAAATATAGCTTTATTGCGCAATCGGCGCCGCTTGCCCGAAACTCGCTCCTAGCGGTGAGAATTTTTAATCGACCTCAGCGAATCTTCGTTACCTCCAACTATTTAGACTTAAAAATTCGCTATTTTTTTGTTGTTACCAGTAGACACCCTGTGATCTATATATATATAACAAGAAGTTCCGTTAAGAACTATACAGCCTACTTTTCATGCCAATGATTATTCTACAGAATATGAACCTATCTAGAATAATGACGAAATTAAGTTGCTAATATCGAAATTTCCAATTAGTTCGAAATACTGTATACCTGGCATAATGTATCCTAATAGAGCACTACAGTTGGCAGCCCTGATGACTGAATATATTCTTAGTTCCTTCTCTTAAGGTACAAAATACAAAATTTGGTTGAAGTCCAATGAATCGCATGGACGTTACTTGCAGATAAACATTGGATCTAACAGCGCGCGTAAAATCATGTTGGCAACAATGTCATGCATGTATTGGTCAGAAATATTTTGAAATAATATGATCTATTGTTGTGCCAATTTTGAATGAAATCCATTAGTTAGTATAGAAGTTACATGCATTTTAAAATTGGACCTATCAGCAGGCTTAGAATCATGTTGGCAGCACTGACGTATATTAGTTACTCCAAATTCGTCTAGAATGCCAGGTACTATACGTGTGCAAATTTTAGAGCTATTGGCTTGCATACTTTCTGATATATTGATATTAGGGTAACAAAAATAGGGACAGCACATATTAACAGTTGGCAGCCCTGGTTGCTCCTTAGGATACGCATAGTCATATCTGTTATGGTACACATAACACATACGAAATTTGGTTGAAATCCAAATGATAGTATGGAAGTTGCATGTATTTAAAGTTGGACCTGTCAGCAGGCTTAGAATCATGTTGGTAGCACTGACGTATATAAGTTACTCCAAATTAATATAGAATGTCAGGTTCTAAACGTGTGCATAGTTTAAAGCTGTCGGCTTGCATACTTTCTGATATATTGGTATTTGGATAAAATAAATAAGGAGCATTTATTAACCGTTGGCAGCCCTGGTAGGTCTTAAGAATACGCTCAGTCATATCTGGTTATGTACACATACAACATACGAAATTTGGTTGAATTCCAATTGATAGTGTAGAAGTTATATGCATTTAAAAATTGGACCTATCAGGAGGCTTATAATCATTTTGGCAACACTGCCATGTTTGGCCTCCTGGAAATTAAACTGAAATATTATGATCTGTACGTGTGCCAATTTTGAAATAGCTCCCATTCATACTTTCCAAGATATCCAACATGGAGCTCAAATTTCAATTGCGATTTTTTAGCAGTTGGTAGCACTGACATCATTTTCAAATATGGCCGTGAGATATTCAGGTGTAGATCTTTACTCCTACCAAATTTTGTTTCGATTGCTGCAGCCGTTTAGGAGTTGATAGGGGGGGACACACACACAGCCAGACAGACAGACAGACAGACAGAAGGACAGACAGACAGACAGACAGACAGACAGACAGACACACATTTGCCCGATCTCATAAGACTACTTTTTCCTCATTTTTGCAAAATGTGAAAAGTAGGCTAAAAATGAAAGTTTGTCTGTTTTTTCTGAATTTCCACGGAAAATTGCGATATTTGCGCGTTTCAGACTGTTTTATGACGGATGCGCACAAAAATATTTTTTTTGTCTGTCTGTCTGTCTGTATGTCTGTTTGTTTGCCTGTGGACAATTTTGTGTCCTTATAACTTGAGAACGGCTGGGTGGATCAACGTAAAATTTGATACAGATATCCATCAGAAGCACCACACTAATCATTGATGTAACTCTTCTCCGTACCTCTCATAAAAGGGGGCCTACCCCCTTAAAATGCATGCTGAAATAGGCGTAGAAGGACGAGACAAAGCTCATTTTCAACCCAGAACGCTGCTTCTCGTGCCTCAAGAGTATCAAAACGTAAGGTAACTCAGGAATGCCATGGGACAAGAAAGGCTTACTGCACTTGGAATGCTGTCTATTGAGCATACCGAATTTCAATCATGCTGAGCTACTATGCCCAAGATCACGGGTTCAAACCCGGCCGAAGTCGTTGGATTTTTAAGAGCGTTAAAATCCCTCAGTATGCCGTCCTTCGGAGGGGAAGTAAAGCCAGCGGTCCCACGTCATAGATTTATGGCATGTTAAAGAACCTTCCACTAATTACACCTGTGTGAAGCTAAATTTGAGGTCAAAAATGTAAACAACGCTCTTAGGTTTCTACGTTCGTTGCCAAGCGCCGACTGCGGTGGCGTCTAGTAGCTAAGTTATGAACTAGTAGTCGTTGACGGTGGAGTTTTGCGGCAAAAGTAAGAACTATTAGAAAAATTCAAAGTCTGCAGTCCTTACTTGAATTAAAAAAACAGATAACACACACTAGTACAGTCAACACTATTAACACCGGTTATCAGACAGATTCTACACACACCCAAAGTACACGGGGCTAAATGACCGCGTTGTCGCAGTTCCTAAACTGAGGAATCAACCAACCAACCAACCAACCAACCAACCAACCAACCGAATGTCAATAACCTCGTCATCGAAAAATTCGTCACGTTCAAGACTCGGCGCCTGGAGCTGATATACAAAATAATAAGATAAGTTAATACATGTGCATGCACCCACCAGCTGCGATATTTGCGAGCCGCCACTGGTGTAGATTTGTAACAAGAAATTCCGTGACGAACTAAAGAGCCTACTTTTCTTAAAATTTAAGATTCATGCCAATGATTAATCTATATGGATCTATCTACAATAATGACTAAATTACGTTGGTAATATCGAAATTTCTAATTAGTTCGAAATACTGTATGCCTGGCATAATGTAGCCTAATAAAGCACCACAGTTGGCAGCCCTGGTGACTGAATATATTCTTAGATCCATTTCTTAGGGTACAGAATACAAAATTTGGTTGAAGTCCAATGGATAGCATGGACGTTACATGCAGTTAAACATTGGATCTAACAGTGCGCGTAAAATCATGTTGGCAACAATGCCATGCATGTATTGGTCAGAAATAATCGGAAATAATATGATCTATTGTTGTGCCAATTTTGAATGAAATCCATTATTTAGTATAGAAGTTACATGTATTTAAAGTTGGACGTCTCAGCAGGCTTAGAATCATGTTGGTAGCACTGACGTATATAAGTTACTCCAAATTAATATAGAATGTCAGGTACTATGCGTGTGCGTAGTTTAAAACTGTCGGCTTGCATACTTTCTGATATATGGGTATTTGGATTAAAACAAATTGAGAGCATTTATTAACAGTTGGCAGCCCTGGTGGCTCTTAAGAATATGCTCAGTCATATCTGATTATGTACACATAGCACATACGAAATTTGTTTGAAATCCAATTGATAGTGTAGAAGTTATATGCATTTAAATTTTGGACTTATCAGCAGGCTTATAATCATTTTGGCAACACTGCCATAGATGGCCTCCTGGAAATTAAACTGCAATATTATTATCTATACGTGTACCAATTTTGAAATAGCTCCCATTCATACCTTCCAGGATATCCGACATGGAGCTCAAATTTCAATTGCGATTTTTCAGCAGTTGGTTGCACTGACATCATTTTCAAATATGGCCGTGAGATGTTCTGGTATAGGTCCTTACTCCTACCAAATTTTGTTTCGATTGCTGCAGCCGTTTAGGAGTTGATAGGGGGGGGGGGGAAACACACAGCCAGACAGACAGACAGACAGAAGGACAGGCAGACAGACAGACAGAAGGACAGACAGAAGGACAGACTGACAGACAGACAGACAGACACACATTTTCCCGATCTCATAAGTCTACTTTTTCCTCATTTTTGCAAAATGTGAAAAGTAGGCTAAAAATAACAGACAGACAAACCAACATTCAGCTTTGTATATTATTATTATTATTATTATTATTATTATTATTATTATTATTATTATTATTATTATTATTATTATTATTATTTATTTATTTATTTATTTATTTATTTATTTATTTATTTATTTATTCAATCGATTGTTCCCCTCTAGGAGAGCGATTGAACTTGAATCCACGATTTCATCTTCGGGCGTTTTCCCTCTTTTCTTTCAAAAATCTCTTCTTCCTCTCGGAATGTTCCTTCTTCCGCTCAGTTCTCGGGTCCATTTCTTTCCAGGCTGTCGTGATGTTCTTTGCTCAAACTGAACATTTGTGATTTTATTCTGGCACTCGGTGCGGTCCTCGAGTTTTCCATAATGTTGAGTAGTTTCTTTGCCGTTCTGGTGTTTTCCAACCTGTAGACGTGTGTGTAGAACTTTGCTCAGCGTTTTCTGATTTCTTCTGTTATTTTGTAGGTATTTTGATAGAGATCGTTCTGAGGGCTCTTCATCCATTATTGACTGGCCCGTAAATCTCCCTGAGATTTTTTCGTCCCTGCTTTTCTATGTCCTTAATTTTGTAATGACCGTCGATCACCATTGTTACAGCTGCGTAGGTTGCTTCTGGAAGGATCACTGTTTTATAGTGCCTTAATTTTGCGTCTATCGAAATGCACTTCTTGTTGTAGTTAGCTTGTAGGCCTCCTGTAGCTTGGTGATTCTTTCTTCATTGGCGATTCAGTTTAGTCCGGAGGACTGTATTTAAAATGGCGGACTTGTGCAATTTTGCCGTATTGTGTGATTCTGTCTGTTAGGTAGTCAGCCCCAAGGCTGGTTGGATCCTCAAAAAGTACCACCGTTAGGTTATGTTGGTAGATATCCACAAAAAACCCAAGGCAGGCCTATATTGAGGCGTACTAGGCAAGATGAGGAGTGATATAGTTTGCCATTGCTTTCCTCACTGAGTCAAAACAGCAGTACTAACCCTATGAGTAGTACATTTCACAGCATCCACAGGCACTGACTGTGCCCTGAACGTCATTACTAAGCACCACATATACGTCAGTAGATTCCATATAATCACAGCCATGAGTGAGACTGAGATATCGGTGAAAAGCCACATTTTACTCTAGCCTGTACCAACAAACAAATGCTAACGTACTGCATTCATCAAGAGATGGCCTATTGTGTGATTAAAGGGGATTTATTTTCTGGCCGTCTTTCCATATATTTGTTGTTGTCTTTTAATAAAAAAAAAAAAAAAATGTAGCCCAGTTTTTTCGCGATTTCATGCTGTTTTTCCACTGAATTTTATTCGCTATGCCCAACTAAAGAGCGTGTTAGAAGTTATTCAGCACAATGTTTCATCTTTTCTTCCCAATATCTCTTTATCCGTTCTTTGTGCTCTCTTTTGCGTTCTTCTGTCCATTCTCCATTCTGCATTCTTTCGTGTTAAATTGTGTCGGTTTATTATGGTTCTAAATTTTTATTATTATTATTATTATTATTATTATTATTATTATTATTATTATTACCGGTATTATTATAATATCGTATGACCTCGGTTGCCGGGTGCAAGCTTTGTTATTTAGCACCCAGAGGGCAGCTTGCCTGTCGAATTCTTTTTTGTTGTTGTTCCTTGAAGCACTATGAAAGTCAAGGAGGTTAGATATATAAGCTCCTTGACACCATAGCGCTTTCTAGTAGAGAAATGAGGAACTTTGTGTTGGCAGAAAATCCCGAGATTAATATTGCCATTATGAGCACAGCCTAGTGAATTCAAATTGGTTCTTTAACATGCCAACAACGTATGACATGCGTATCATGATTTTTGCCGCCTTAAAAAAAAAATCACTTACCACGGCCAGGAGCGAACCTGCAAGCTTGGGGTTAGTAATCCGACACGATAACCACTCACACACCGTGGAAAGCATTACTATTATTATTATTATTATTATTATTATTATTATTATTTCGATTCGGCCATCTAAGGACCACGTCATTTCAACTGCTTCTTGCTGCATCGAGCTTTAACGTCCTCCCAGTACTTTCGCATTAGTTCTCGATGCTGTTGTTTCCTTTCTGCAGTCCACTTCTTGCCAGTTGGAAGCTTTGGCTTTTCTTGGAAACATCGGTGTGCTGTTAGTTTTTGTTTAAAGGTGGCACGTTCCCAAATATCGTTGCCTGTAATTCCCACTTCTTGTAAATCTTTGTCCACCTCAGTGAACCAAGCGCCCTTGGTTTTCTTTTTGAGGATGTAGGTGAAAATTCTATTTGTCAATCATGCTGGGTTCATTCTTGTTATATGACAGTAAAAGGTAATTCTCCGTTTCCTCATGGCATCAGTTATTTTTTCCACATGGGTGTTAAGTTCGTGGTTGTGCCTTCACCTATATTTCCCATTTTCTTTTACCGGACCCAAGATTTTTCTTAGAATTTTTCTTTCTTTCACTTCCAGATTCTCTGTTAGTCCCTTGCGATGCAGTGCAAGGCACTCTGCAGCATACAAAGCCTGTGGATGGATGACTGTATTTTCCTGATTCGTGACTCGAAAGCTGCCTTCTCGGAGAGATTGGGGTCTATCCCTCACCCAAATATTTGAACGCTTTCGTTTGCTTGATTTTCCCCTGTCCTACATCCAGCTCTTTTGGCGCCAGCTTGATATTAGTGATGAATTCTGTTTTTTTTTTCAAAGGAGATCTTAAGGCCCGTTTTTGCTGCTTGAATCTGGAGTTCATTGATTTGCGCTGCGGCTGCATCGAGGGAATCTGAAAAAATTGCGAGGTCATCTGCGAATACTAGGCAGTCAACTAGCAGGTTCTGTTTTTTGTAGCCCAATCTGACTCCATTTTCAGACTTGTTAATGTTCATTACTTTTCGCCACTGCCGGGTAACTTTTTCGAGCACACAGTTGAAGAGCAAAGGTGATCTCCCTGTCTTACACCAGTCTTGATTTCGAAGGGCTCTGAAATTTCTCCCCTGAATTTCACTTTGGAAGCAGTGTTGGTTATTATTATTATTACATGTAGTACAGTAAAACCTGCCTAAACTGGACCTTTTATATACCGGAAACCTGGGCAGACGGAAAATAAAATTCGGAACGGAGATATTTCCTATGTAAAATGACGCTGTAAACCGGAAAACTGCCTAACGCGGAAACGGAAAGAAATTCTAGAACTGTAGGCGTAAATAACCTGACTAAGACGGATTATAAATTGTGGCTCTGAAAGAAGTTCATTTTCCGTATTGACAGATTCACTATATAACAAAGGAGAAACTGTTCTGCCTAGTTAATACATTTATTTACAACAAGTTATAAACTTGCTATTATATGGTACATGTTTCGGGGCCTCTAGTACTGGTCCCTTCTTCAGCCATAAATTAAGTTGCAAAATCCAGCATAATTAAAGATATCATAATAAAAAATACCTAAAATGATGAGTGAATGGATGAAATGAGGCGAAAAAGAACATATTACTCATGAGAAGTAATGTGAGTGCACATCAGTAAAAATTAACACCATTGGTATTGCTAGGTTCTTGAGAATACACTTATATAGCACTGTTCTAATGTTAGTGTATGTGGAAATCACTTCACTTGGGATTTATAGCCTGTTGTTTACAATGCTGTTGACTGAAACTTGCTGTTCAAGCTGGGGCTTCTGAGCTTATAGTCTTGCATTAGAGGGAAAACATCGAATGTCATGTAATGAAATACATCATCATGATGAGGAGACGTCCAAGTATGGAAAAGCATATTTTACTTAGACCAACTAAATGTATTGACTAGGCGGAACAGTTTCTCCTTTGTTATAAGACGGATTACGTTATCCATAATACAAAGCTATGTACTAAATTTTAAGTGCGACTATACTTGCAACAAAGTCCGAGAAAACATTAACTCTAATTTTTCCTCAAGGACGCAGCATGTTTGCTACATTTCACCATATCTGTACCGTTACTTTCTCCAACCCTTTTGTAGTCTAATACACACAGTTTCCTTCTGACAAATGAGAGTAGAACTACGAGTAGAAGAAAACAGTGAACTTGAGTAATCTTTAAAGGTGTTCTCTTTACTTTGCACTGTAATTCAGTGACAATCACTTCTAAACATAAGACACACTGGAGGAGAAAATTAAAGTTATAGAAGAACATGGTCGCCTCCGTAGCGTAGCGGTCAGCATGGTTAGCTGCCGCCCCGGAGGTCCTGGGTTCGATTCCCGGCTCTGCCACGAAAAGTGGTACGAGGACTGGAACGGGGTCTACTCAGCCTCGGGTGGCCCAAATGAGTAGAGGGGGTTCGATTCCCCCTCAGCCATCCTCGAAGTGGCTTTCTGTGGTTTCCCACTTCGTCTTCGGGCAAATGCCGGGATGGTACCTTCTTCAAGGCCACGGCCGCCTCCTTCCCTCTTCCTTGTCTATCCATACTAACCATCCCTTACCTTCCCTCATGAGGCCCCTGTTCGCTTTGCAGGTGAGGCCGCCTGGGCGAGGTGTCAATCCCACCTCACCAGTTGTATCCCTTCCGATTCGATGTTCCCAGCTCGAGGACACTGCCCGTAGAGGCGGTAGTGGGGAGTTCCCTCGCTGAGTCCGTGGGTTCCACCAACCTGGAGGGTAAACGACAAAAAAAAAGAAGAAGAAGAACAAGAGAAAAAGAAACGCCTGACTAAAAAATTAACTGTGTTGTTTAAAGTGGGAAAAAATAAAATTATCTCATAGTAATCCTATGCGATAATACAGTATTTCTTTGTAAAGTTTTTTATCTTATTAAAACTCAACCCTTTGTAAAACGGAAACCTGTGAAAACGGAAAAACGATTGCGTTCCGCTTTAGGCAGGTTTTACTGTACATGCTTTTAGCCTTCTAAGAGGCGGCTTCGGTGGCGTAGTCGGTAGCATGCTGAGCTTCTATGCCCAAGATAGCGGGTTCAAACCCGGCCGAAGCCGTCGGATTTTTTAAGAGCGTTAAAAATCCCTCAGTATGCTTTCCTTCAGAGGGGAAGTAAAGCCGGCGGTCCCATGTCATAGATATATGGCATGTTAAAGAACCTTCCACTAATTGCACCTGTGTGAAGCTAAATTGGATAGGTTAAGAATGTAAACAACGCTCTTAGGTTTCTACGATCGTTGCCAAGAGCCGAATGCGGCGGCGTCTAGTAGCTAAGTTCTGAACTTGGCCTAGTAGTCGTTGACGGTGGCGCTTGGTGGCAAAAGTAGGATCTATTTGAAAAATTATAAGTTGCAGTACTTAAATTAAAAAACAGATAACACACACTAATACAGTCATCACAATTAACACCGGTTATCAGACAGATTCTACACACACACACAAAGTACACGGGGCTACATGACCGCGTTGTCGCAGCCCCTAAACTTAAGAACCAACCAACCAACCAGCCTTCTAAGCCAAGTGCTAGCTGACCCCAGGTGTCCTGACTGATAATTACACTGTGTGTTACAGTGGGCAGGGCGCCATTGTGTGCCCACGAGTGACGTCATAATTAGTAGACTTCTTGTTAGGACTGACGCTAGCGCTAGCTGAACCCAGGTGTCCTGACTGATAATTACACTGTGTGTTACAGGGGACTGAGCGCCATGGTGTTCCCAAGAGTGACGTCATTCTTAGTGGTCCTCCTGTTAGGACTGACGCTAGCCCTAGCTGAACCCAGGTGTCCTGACTGATAATTACACTGTGTGTTAGAGTGGGCTGGGCGACATTGTGTGCCCACGAGTGACGTCATTGTTAGTAGACTTCTTGTTAGGACTGACGCTAGCGCTAGCTGAACCCAGGTGTCCTGACTGATAATTACACTGTGTGTTACAGGGGACTGAGCGCCATGGTGTTCCCACGAGTGACGTCATTGTTAGTGGTCCTCCTGTTAGGACTGACGCTAGCGCTAGCTGAACCAAGGTGTCCTGACTGATAATTACACTGTGTGTTACAGTAGGCTGGGCGCCATTGTGTGCCCACGAGTGACGTCATTGTTAGTAGACTTCTTGTTAGGACTGACGCTAGCGCTAGCTGAACCCAGGTGTTCTGACTGATAATTACACTGTGTGTTACAGGGGACTGAGCGCCATGGTGTTCCCACGAGTGACGTCATTGTTAGTGGTCCTCCTGTTAGGACTGACGCTAGCGCTAGCTGAACCCAGGTGTCCTGACCGATAATTACACTGTGTGTTACAGGAGGCTGAGCGCCATGGTGTGCCCACGGGTGACGTCATTGTTAGTTGTCCTCCTGTTAGGACTGACACTAGCGCTAGCTGAACCCAGGTGTCCTGACTGATAATTACACTGTGTGTTACAGGGGACTGAGCGCCATGGTGTTCCCACGAGTGACGTCATTGTTAGTTGTCCTCCTGTTAGGACTGACGCTAGCGCTAGCTGAACCCAGGTGTCCTGACCGATAATTACACTGTGTGTTACAGAGGGCTGAGCGCCATGGTGTGCCCACGGGTGACGTCATTGTTAGTGGTCCTCCTGTTAGGACTGACGCTAGCGCTAGCTGAACCCAGGTGTCCTGACTGATAATTACACTGTGTGTTACAGGGGGCTGAGCACCATGGTGTGCCCATGAGTGACGTCATTGTTAGTGGTCCTCCTGTTAGGACTGAAGCTAGCGCTAGCTGAACCCAGGTGTCCTGACTGATAGTTACACTGTTTGTTACAGTGGGCTGAACGCCATTGTGTGCCCACGTGTGACGTCATTGTTAGTGGTCCTCCGGTTGGGACTGACGCTAGCGCTAGCTGAACCCAGGTGTCCTGACCAATAATTACACTGTGTGTTACAGGGGGCTGAGCGCCATGGTGTGCCCACGGGTGACGTCATTGTTAGAGGTCCTCCTGTTAGGACTGACGCTAGTGCTAGCTGAACCCAGGTGTCCAGACTGATAATTACACTGTGTGTTACAGTGGGCTGGGCGACATTGTGTGCCCATGAGTGACGTCATTGTTAGTGGTCCTCCTGTTAGGACTGACGCTAGCGCTAGCTGAACCCAGGTGTCCTGACCGATAATTACACTGTGTGTTACAGGGGGCTGAGCGCCATGGTGTGCCCACGAGTGACGTCATTGTTAGTGGTCCTCCTGTTAGGACTGACGCTAGCGCTAGCTGAACCCAGGTGTCCTGACTGATAATTACACTGTGTGTTACAGGGGGCTGAGCGCCATGGTGTGCCCATGAGTAACGTCATTGTTAGAGGTCCTCCTGTTAGGACTGACGCTAGCGCTAGCTGAACCCAGGTGTCCTGACTGATAATTACACTGTTTGTTACAGTGGGCTGAACGCCATTGTGTGCCCACGGATGACGTCATTGTTAGTGGTCCTCCTGTTGGGACTGACGCTAGCGCTAGTTGAACCCAGGTGTCCTGACCGATAATTACACTGTGTGTTACAGGGGGCTGAGCGCCATGGTGTGCCCACGGGTGACGTCATTGTTAGAGGTCCTCCTGTTAGGAATGACGCTAGTGCTAGCTGAACCCAGGTGTCCAGACTGATAATTACACTGTGTGTTACAGTGGGCTGGGCGACATTGTGTGCCCACGAGTGACGTCATTGTTAGTGGTCCTCCTGTTAGGACTGACGCTAGCGCTAGCTGAACCCAGGTGTCCTGACCGATAATTACACTGTGTGTTACAGGGGGCTGAGCGCCATGGTGTGCCCATGAGTGACGTCATTGTTAGTGGTCCTCCTGTTAGGACTGACGCTAGCGCTAGCTGAACCCAGGTGTCCTGACTGATAATTACACTGTTTGTTACAGTGGGCTGAACGCCATTGTGTGCCCACGGGTGACGTCATTGTTAGTGGTCTTCCTGTTGGGACTGACGCTAGCGCTAGCTGAACCCAGGTGTCCTGACCAATAATTACACTGTGTGTTACAGGGGGCTGAGCGCCATGGTGTGCCCACGGGTGACGTCATTGTTAGAGGTCCTCCTGTTATGACTGACGCTAGTGCTAGCTGAATCCAGGTGTCCAGACTGATAATTACACTGTGTGTTACAGTGGGCTGGGCGACATTGTGTGCCCACGAGTGACGGCATTGTTAGTAGACCTCTTGTTAGGACGGACGCTAGAGCTAGCGTAACCCAGGTGTCCTGACTGATAATTACACTGTGTGTTACAGGGGGCTGAGCGCCATGGTGTGCCCACGAGTGACGTCATTGTTAGTGGTCCTCCTGTTAGGACTGACGCTAGCGCTAGCTGAACCCAGGTGTCCTGACTGATAATTACACTGTGTGTTACAGGGGGCTGAGCGCCATGGTGTGCCCATGAGTGACGTCATTGTTAGTGGTTCTCCTGTTAGGACTGACGCTAGCGCTAGCTGAACCCAGGTGTCCTGACTGATAATTACACTGTTTGTTACAGTGGGCTGAACGCCATTGGGTGCCCACGGGTGACGTCATTGTTAGTGGTCCTCCTGTTGGGACTGACGCTAGCGCTAGATGAACCCAGGTGTCCTGACCGATAATTACACTGTGTGTTACAGGGGGCTGAGCGCCATGGTGTGCCCACGGGTGACGTCATTGTTAGTGGTCCTCCTGTTAGGACTGACGCTAGTGCTAGCTGAACCCAGGTGTCCAGACTGATAATTACACTGTGTGTTACAGTGGGCTGGGCGACATTGTGTGCCCACGAGTGACGTCATTGTTAGTGGTCCTCCTGTTAGGACTGACGCTAGCGCTAGCTGAACCCAGGTGTCCTGACCGATAATTACACTGTGTGTTACAGGGGGCTGAGCGCCATGGTGTGCCCATGTGTGACGTCATTGTTAGTGGTCCTCCTGTTAGGACTGACGCTAGCGCTAGCTGAACCCAGGTGTCCTGACTGATAATTACACTGTTTGTTACAGTGGGCTGAACGCCATTGTGTGCCCACGGGTGACGTCATTGTTAGTGGTCCTCCTGTTGGGACTGACGCTAGCGCTAGCTGAACCCAGGTGTCCTGACCGATAATTACACTGTGTGTTACAGGGGGCTGAGCGCCATGGTGTGCCCACGGGTGACGTCATTGTTAGAGGTCCTCCTGTTAGGACTGACGCTAGTGCTAGCTGAATCCAGGTGTCCAGACTGATAATTACACTGTGTGTTACAGTGGGCTGGGTGACATTGTGTGCCCACGAGTGACAGCATTGTTAGTAGACCTCTTGTTAGGACGGACGCTAGCGCTAGCGTAACCCAGGTGTCCTGACTGATAATTACACTGTGTGTTACAGGGGGCTGAGCGCCATGGTGTGCCCACGGGTGACGTCATTGTTAGTGGTCCTCCTGTTGGGACTGACACTTGCGCTAGCTGAACCCAGGTGTCCTGATGGAGACACTGAGCCCTGCAAAGACAAGCGCTCCTACCCTGCGCCTTACGATTCTCACCTGCGTCTCACATACCGACCTGGCGACATCGTGGAGGGGCGCTACGAGCCTTATCGCCACTACTGGCCACAGAACTACAAGTAAGTGACATAATTCAATGAGTTAATATCATTAGTGTTGAACAACCTGCTTAGGACTATTTTTGTCAGAATTATAATGTATATATTGGTTTCCTCCATAGATCAATTTTTCCATGGATAATGCTGATTAATTCAGGGATTGGTCTTATAGCTCCATAGAACAAAAAGCTTTAATTAGCCTCTCTATAAATGTTTCTTCTATGTTGTTTAAAGAATTAAATAAAACCACTAACAAAAACAAGATGTTCAGTAAAGAACATATAGCCTACTTTCTCCTAAATGTATGAGTATAGTTATAACTCGTTGTTATTATCAAAGAGTATAATAGAACTATTCTTTGTTGAAGACCTTAGAAACGATTTACCTCTACCAAACGCCACAACCTAGGTAAAAACTGCTACCATCATTGAAGAAAGAAAGATAAGAAGTATCTAAAGAATGTTATGGATCTGGAGACATAATCGACCGGACTGGCGGCGTGGCTCAGCGGTAACGTTCTCGCTTGCTGGACCGTATGTTTCAGGTTCGTATCCTGGCGCAGTCAGCTGGCATTTGAGGGTGCACAAATGCGAGGGAGCCGTGTTAGTAGATTTACTGGCACGTTAAAGATCCCCTTCGGGACAGAATTCTGGCACCCCGGCGTCTCTAAAAGCAACAGTAGTTAAAAGGGACGTAAAACCAATAACATTATTATTTTTATTATTATTATTATTATTATTATTATTATTATTATTATTATTACATAATCGGCCTGACGCGGGCAACATCCAACTTTGAGTTGAGGCATGTCTTTACACGTCTGGCTGCGTATGACTTTCACAACCCTAATTGAATTAACAAATCTTTCCATGACCCTACAGAGACGTGTGTATACCAACTATGTGGATATTTTCGATTGCTATTTGGCTGAAATAGAAGTATTAATTAATATCCTGAACTAGCACCAACGGTAGAGTTCAGATACTATGTGAAATCGTTTTGTTCTTTACTTCAATTAACATTTTCAAATAACGCACAATAGGCTGTTACAAACCCTTTAAAATAGAAAGTAAAAATGTATCGTAGTATCATCTTGTCATTCTTCAAATTCGATGCGCATAGAATGCAAATGGTATAGTAATCAATGGAGCCCCACGTAGACTAGTCGTGATATCTAGTGGTGAAATATCTAACAATATAATCCTAACAGAGCGAGTGCATTCTAGCGGCCAGAAGAAGAAACTTTTCAATAAAATCTGGTCGGCGTGCAGTTACCTTTTTGGCAGCTAGATGTCTCGAGTAAATCTGCTGGCGAATTATGTTTTAATTAAATATATATTTTACACCATAATATGCACAATATAACGCTTAATTTTAAAACATCTGAGTCATTACAAAACAATAAACATATGAAATTTCAAGCAAAAAAACTAGCTCTGATCGGGTTTGAACCATAGGCATTTGAGCGATAGGCTAACGCTCTACCACTGAGCTAATTGTGTCAACGAATATCGTTCTATATAAAATGACTTACATAGAACTTGTTAGCAAATAGTGATTTATACTAAACGATTTCATCACTGGAGTGTATTATTTATATATAAAGCATTTCATACAAAGTTTATTTATTTTATATCAGTACGCTATATTGCATGCAATACTCAAATTAGTGAAATATAAGTCAGGCACAAGATATCCACTGCCATCTTGTCTTATTACTAAATCAGCTCAGCTTTTTAAAATCACGTCTGCACTATAGTATTACAAAATAAACTTTTAATTTCGAACGTGCCTCTTCCTTTAGAACAGTTAAAACGATTCTCGGCTCGATAATCGGAACTGGTGGGTCCCATGATATGGATTATAAAGTTTGCATAATTCGCACGGCCGCCATCCTGAAATGGTATGGCGGACGACCTTGTAGTTTGGTCACAAGACGCATCCTATACGAAGGTATGTTGTTACCAAATTTGGTAGAGATCGGATGATTCGGTTAGTCGTTATTTGATTTTACGTTTTGAACGTTTGAGTGGCCGCCATTCAGTTTTAGTAAAGATGGCGGCGATATAAAACATGACACTGAGGTGTCCTTTGCTAGTGCTACCTTTGTACCAAATTTCGTTCAATTCGCATTCACCGTGTTCGAATTGATAGGGGGGGACAGACATTCAGAGTACACACACACACACACACAGACACACACACACACACACACACAGACTCACACACACACATACACACACACAGACAGACACACTTTTTTTCGCCCTGTGTTGATCTCATAAGTCTACTTTCATTTTTTGCAAAAATCGAAAGTAGGCTAATAGCAAGATTTACAAGTTGGTAGCCAGGTACCATAACGGTTCGAAGTTTTCTTCACGCATTTAAAATTGAAAGACAGCAATGACACTTTTGGAATACAAACTTAAAACTATTGCCAATGAATAAAAATAATTTTTCGTTAAAATTTCACGCAACTTGCAGTAGGCCTAATTATGAAACTATTTAATACAACAGTGACGATAAGATACTTTAATTGAGGGGCTTGGTATCCAAGGGAGATAAGTGATATCTGATAATCGTGGGGAAATCATCCTTATTGGCATATCTTTTACTGATCATATTCTCGCGATTATCAGAAATCACTTGTCCCTCCCGGTTTCTAAGCTCTTCAATTGTAACTGAAACGTAGTAACTTAGGCAATCCTGAATGCGACACAAGCTATCGATGATTTATTGATTTTAAGAGTTGGCGATTCTGAACATGGCGTAGTAAGTTCAGGTAGGCCTATATCCTTCTTACAAAGTCTCGTAAAGGCGGCTTCGGTGGCGTAGTCGGTAGCATGCTGAGCTTCTATGCCCAAGATAGCGGGTTCAAACCCGGCCGAAGCCGTCGGATTTTTTAAGAGCGTTAAAAATCCCTCAGTAGGGGAAATAAAGCCGGCGGTCCCATGTCATAGATTTATGGCATGTTAAAGAACCTTCCACTAATTGCACCTGTGTGAAGCTAAATTGGATAGATTAAGAATGTAAACAACGCTCTTAGGTTTCTACGTTCGTTGCCATGAGCGGAATGCGTTGGCGTCTAGTAGCTAAGTTCTGAACTTGACCTAGTAGTCGTTGACGGTGGCGCTTAGCGGCAAAAGTAGGAACTATTTGAAAAATCTAAGTTGCAGTACTTAAATTAAAAAACAGATAACACACACTAATACAGTCATCACAATTAACACCGGTTATCAGACAGCTTCTACACACACCCAAAGTACACGGGGCTGCATGACCGCGTTGTCGCAGACCCTAAACTTAAGAACCAACCAACCAAAGTCTCGTAATTATAGCTGGTTGGTTCCTCAGTTTAGGGGCTGCGACAACGCGGATATGTAGCCCCGTGTACTTTGGGTGTGTGTAGAATCTGTCTGATAACCGGTGTTAATTGTGATGGCTGTATTAGTGTGCATTATCTGTTTTAATTCAAGTAAGGTCTGCAGACGATTATTTCAAGTAGTTCCTACATTTGCTACTGTACCCATGTGAGTAATCTCCATGGAAAATATGCTTCCGCCTCCAGCTAGCATCAGGACTCAGGCGTGTACCGTTCCCCCATTGAGCAGTTGCATATTTTGGATTTGAAACTAAAAGGTATCAACTCTACAATGATAAGGCACAACTCTATTCTAAGACTTTAATTCAGTAATAAAATCATGACTTCAAACAAATAAAACAATCCCAACAAACATAAAACAAAATCAAACAAATATTACTTCCACAATCCACTAATATTAACATAATATCATCATAATAAACTCATATCATAACTCAAACCTTTACCCTTATATCAACTTTACAATTCACTCTAGTGCGCTGATGCACATACAACTTCAAAAACAAATTGTACTTTAATTCTTCTGTCATCCAATGTGACTTCTTTAATTTCACAAAATTACTTATTCCTGAAACCTCGTCTTAATTTGACAATTATGTGTACCGTGTGTGTTTGTTCTTTCTCTTCCCACCAAATGCTTTACATGCATTAGCCTATTCAGGTGTTGCACAACAATCTACGTGCAACTCCATAATTCTGTAAGCTACCCCTACACTTCCTCTATTTATATAGCTCCACTGCATGCCGTTGTGATTTCATCTTAAAACTTTAGTTATCGTTGTGTCGGACGGTACTATTAAACTACCCTTGCGCGCGTAGCCTGTGGCGTTAGTAACCAACTTCTGAAAAAGGTGTCTGTGACAGTAACAAATTCAACTTCCAACCATTCGTTAGATTGCTAAAAACATGAACCATCAGGGTGATCTATAATTACCAATGTGTTCTTAAACCACATGACTTCATTACTCACAATAACAATGTTTCTTTCAATGCAAGCAAGGTCTTAAATCTTTCCTCTCAAAACGCTAGCCTTCATGGTACGTTTAGCGACCCAGCCCCTTGGAGCTGTCTGTATACAATGGAACGGAGTAGGGGTTGTTCACAGCTGTAAACCGACCCTTGTCTCCCTGTTTCCTGGACTTCATCTCCCCAAGCAGTATTACGATTTGTAAAGACAATACCGTGGTCACAGTGACACACATATCTCAATGGATTTAAACTGAATATTATGCAAATAGGTATTGGATGAGCTTTAACATTTATTCCTACCCTGAGGATATAATAATAACTGGCACCAAATCGGTCCATTTCAACATGAAGGCACGAGATTCATAAAAACATTGGTCTAGTAGGATAACAGGTATCTAAATAAATGCTGAGGTCAGCCCACATGCTGCCGTCATAAGATTCGCTCCACAAGAGCCGAATCACTCAATAACAAGTTCTCGCGGAATCAGATAGAATGCAGAGGTGTCCAACGTTCTCCCCTCACCTATCACAGGATTCCAACCCGGAACATTCCATATCCATCATCAGAGTTAGGGTCCAACACTAATTACACTCTGGCACAAAGCACATGTCCCAGTATACCCACGGCATACGAGATTTCATACGTCGAATAGAATACCTGGTTCCATGACCTAATGTTATAATCTTCGTCCGTTAATTATTAAGAGAAATCTATCAATTACTCTATAAGCTTTTACACCAGCTGCAAATTCAATTCACTAGAAACTTTTCCATTTCCTTGCATAATTATATTCCCATTAATACAATATATTCTGATATTAAACTCTTTTCTCAATCCCTTAATGTAATCTTACTGTATAATCTTACTGCTTAGATCGATAAGTCTTCCCATAGCGTAAATATTTCTTGCTTACCACATTATTCCTGATGTATTCATTCATACCTTTTATTATTCATTATTATTATTATTATTTTTACTGACATAAATTACCAAAATCCGACACAACTTAACCATCTTCAAAATCGAACAACCGTGTTCGTTCCGTTACGTTTACATAACTGATTTGCCATTTTATTAATAGTGGTAACGATTAATCCACTCACTGATGTAACAACATCTCAACATTATTCAAATCATCACAATAATGATTAAACCTGGAGGGTCTATCTCCTAATACTGATTTTTACTGGCATCTTTATAACTCTGAAATCACATTACATGCAGTGGCCTATACTTCTACATAATCATAATTTGTGGGGTACTCACATATATAGGCTCATCATGGTGGCTCCAACCACTTATATCCTTCCGGGTCGCCTGCCATATGCAGATTTAGTGCGATATTTGCATCTTGAATATACACATTTTATGATACATTTCTCTCACCAACCGCACGGCACTTTTCATTTCTATAAAGAAGCTATTGCTTCCAAAACACATGACACTTTATGACACTTATTATACCATTAATTTAAAAGATTTTTCACATATGATTTACACATAACACACGTCACTTTTTCCCCTTTTCATTGGTTGAAATTCCCCGGCAAAATATCAGAATTGCAGGCGTCGACGGCATCTTCCGTGCTCCTACCAACTCCTGATTGAAAGTCTGGTTCATCTGCCTCCGGAATTCACCAACAGTCTATCAATAATCCTACGGTAAACTTCCTGCTTTGCATAAATATGCTAACTTCCGTCCTAAGCGTTACTATTTGGTATTCTTAAGACATTACCAAATGCTTCGTAAAGTTTCTCCCAGCGCATTCCAGCGTTATAAGACATGTATAACCAGTCAATACCTTATGCACTGCGCTTAACATTGTACATAATTTTTACACAGCTTATTACCTTCAATAGTTCTGCAACTTATATCACACGGTACTTCCTATGTGAACACAAACCATTGCTCGTACTGCTGACTTCACCTGCGGCACGACTTTCCTTAATAAAGCCTTCTAAAGGTTTTACTGCGCGGCTTCCCAAGTTGAAGTCCGGGCCTCCTTCCTTGACTTCGGTAATACGCATTTCACTCAATAACGTTCGTTGATTACCGTACTTCTTATTATTTCATGACCATGCATGATTATCTTCTCACTTGGTGCATTACGATGTGCGGTGAATATAATGGTTAACACTCAATGTTCAAGTCTTTGTTTGAGCGTCCTTTCCTGAGCCGGACCGACATACGTTCCGCGCTAGAGTCTGTTCAAAAACAACTACTACTGTCTCCGACTGTCTGACAACGACTGACTTCTGCTAAGGGTCAACTCCCTTATATTGGTTTCACACAAAAAGTAGAGCTAAATTTCCCGCGCTATCTCAACTCCTCTCCCAGCGTGATTCTGGTCTCGAAACAATGCTCATCGGGTTCCTTTTTCTTCACTGATCCCAGAACTATCTGCGTGCTGAGGGATCGATCGGCCAATTAATTAATATTAATTGCTTTTCCCATGGCTTGGGGACGCGGTTTCAGTGGGAATCCCTGGCGACATCGTCAAACCCAGCCGCGAACATCCATCGTCCTGTGTCCCTACGCACTCCATTAAATATGCGTCAATTTCGCAGATTAAAGGCTCTAAAATTAGCCTCCTGGCTAAAGATTCACCTGTGTGCAACTCTCATGTCATTGCGTTGCTCCAATTACGAGTATTCAATGATTTTCCTTGGGATCTTCTCATCCCACTCTCATGTTCCTTCTCAAACGGGGAAGAACCTGGTCATTATTCAACCCCCCGACCCCTTGCAGACGACTTAACTAGGTCAGCGAGATTGACAAGGCTCCAAGAGTCTCCTCCTACTATTCTGGGCCTATTAGTAAAACGTCAAACTCTCTACTTCTGCGTTCTAAGTCCAGCATAGCCTACTCCAAGTAGTCCAATAATGCTGTATTCCGCTCATTTTCCCTGCATTATTTTAATAAATAATGTCATTTTCAACTGAAATCACACCAGTGATTAAATATATACTTTCCTCTAGGGGTTTTTACAATGAAACTCCCTCAACAGATCTCGGGTTCGCTCCCTGGTGGAACCTTTATTCTGAGATCACAGTCTCTGAGATCCACGTTCGATATCAGTCAGCATAACCCCCTCGGGGTCACTACCAAATGCTACCATCCACGACACCTAGCTCTGAACTTCGCTACTACTAGATGCCATCGCAACCAGCGCCCGGTGATGAACGTTGGAACTAATACAGCGTTATAATTTCTAACCTATAAAAATGTTGGCTTCACACAAGCGTAGTTAGTGCAAGGTGCCATACATTTATGACATGGGACCGCCGCGCCGGCTTTACTTCCCCTCCGAAGGAAGGCATTCTCAGGGAATTTTAACGCTCTTAAAAATCCGACGACTCGGCTGGGTTTTAACCCGCGACCTAGGGCAAAGATGCTCAGCATGCTACCAACTACGCCACCGAAGCCACCCCTTAGCGGAGTACTCGTAGGTCATATCTGCGTTAATATACAATTCCACTGTAGTTTAGGACTTATTGCTTAAGTGTATCACAACAATAGTATCATAGATTAGTTGGTGGAGGGAGACCATTGCCAATTCTCAGTCTTGCAACATAAGAAGGATGTTATTTAAGTAAGGGCCGTTTTTTTTTAAAGCCCGTAGTTAGTCCGCACGGCGCAACAAGCGTGCGAGCTACCTCCCGGCGTCCTTTGCGAACAAGCAGGCGTCAGTTGCAGCTGTGTAGCTAACCTGTACGCTGAACTGTACTTCTATACAATGTTCAAGATTATAGATTCGCCCGCCGCGTGTGAGGTACTATCTGTGATACGTTTTTTGAGTGTAAGAAACATGTCGGCTGCAGACATTCATCGTCAGCTTTGTGAGGTGTAGGGTGATAATTCAATGACGGAGGGTAGCCTAAAGTGCGAAAATAGGTACGCGAGTTCAAAAGTGCCCGTGATAATGATCAGATGACTTGGTGACTGCAATTGACACGAAAATTCACGAGGACCGAAGATTCACGATAACCACTCTATCAATGGATTTTCCTCAAGTGTCGCCGACGATGAAGAAGTGAAAACAGACGTGAATTATTGCTTGTCAGAGCAGGCGGCAAACTTTTATGCAGAGGGATTTCAAAACTTAGTTTTAAGGTATGACAAGTGCCTAAATAAACAAGGCAACTATGTAGAAAATAGAGGATGGTATGTAAAACCTAAAAATAAATGTGGTTTCAAAATTAAAAGTTCGGTTAATTTAAAATAAACGGTCTTTACTTAAAAAAATATTATTTATTTAATTAATTATTTAATTATTTTTCGGACGCTTAATGCTTGAGTATTTTACTCGCAATAGTTTCCATACTTTTTATTTTTACCCTACTTTTCACATTTTGCTAAAATGAGGAAAAAGTAGACTTATGAGATCGGACAAATGTGTGTGTGTCTGTCTGTCTGTCCTTCTATCAGGCTGGCTGGCTGTGTGTGTGTCCCCCCCCCCCCCCTATCAACTCCTAAACGGCTGCAGCAATCGAAACAAAATTTGGTAGGAGCAAAGATCTATATCTGAATATCTCACGGCCATATTTGAAAATGATGTCAGTGCTACCAACTGCTGAAAAATCGCAATTGAAATTTGAGCTCCATGTTGAATATCTTGGAAGGTATGAATGGGAACTATTTCAAAATTTGCACACGTATAGATAATAATATTGGAGTTTAATTTCCAGGAGGCCATACATGGCAGTGTTGCCAAAATGATTATAAGCCTGCTGATAAGTCCAAATTTTAAATGCATATAACTTCTACACTATCAATTGGATTTCAACCAAATTTCGTATGTGCTATGTATATATAAACAGATATGACTGATCGTATTCTTAAGAGCCACCAGGGCTGCCAACTGTTAATAAATGCTCTCAATTTTTTAAAAATCCAAATAGCCATATATCAGAAAGTATGCAAACCGACGGCTTTAAACTATGCACACGTATAGTACCTGACATTCTATATTAATTTGAAGTAACGTATATACGTCAGTGCTACCAACATGATTCTAAGCCTGCTGAGAGGTCCAACTTTAAATACATGTAACTTCAATACTATCATTTGGATTTCAACCAAATTTCGTGTGCGCTTGTATACCATAACAGATGTGAATATGCCGATTCTTATGGGTAACCAGGGCTGCCAACTGTTAATAAATACTGTCTCTATTTCTGTTACCCTAATATCAATATATCAGAAAGTATGCAAGCCAATAGCTCTAAACTTTGCACCGTATAGTACCTGGCATTCTAGATTAATTTGGAGTAACTAATATAGGCCTACGCCAATGCTGCCAACATGATTCTAAGCCTGCTTATAGGTCCAATTTTAAAATGCATGTAACTTCTATACTAACTAACGGATTTCATTCAAAATTGACACAACAATAGATCATATTATTTCAGATTGATTTTGACCAATACATGCATGTCATTGTAGCCAACATGATTTTACGCACGCTGTTAGATCCAATGTTTAACTGCATGTAACGTCCATGCTATCCATTGGACTTCAGCCAAATATTGTATTCTGTATCTTATGAGATGGAACTAAGAATATATTCAGTCACCAGGGCTGCCAACTGTAGTTCTCCATTAGGCTACATTATGCCAGTTATACAGTATTTCAAACTAATTAGAAATTTCGATATTACCAACTTAATATCTTCATAATTCTAGATAGATCCATATAGATAATAATTGGCATGAATGTTAAATTTTAAGAAAAGTAGGCTCTTTAGGTCGTCACGGAACTTCTTGTGTTGACGTGAGAACGTCAAATAAATTGTTGGAATACAGTAACGTTCGTGAAAAAGTGTAACAGTGAAAGGTGATGATATCGTTTATCTCCCTTCCGTTGCTACGCTTGAGTGTCGCTACTGTCGTATTTGGATGTCACGGGTGAACCTCTGGATGGATTTTGATGCGATTTTCACCATTCTGTAAAGGATTTCTCGAGGAAGATTTCAGTAGAAAACAATTTATTTATAATCAAAGGAAGCCGAGCAGTAACGATTTCAGTGAAAAAAAAACGAAAAGAAAAAGACATGGCGTGCGTGCGCTTTTTAAGCATACGCTGGGCAAACCGTTAAAAATATCTAAATACTATGAGTGTAAGAATAGTTCAGCATGAAAAGTTCTACAAAAAAGTCCTGGAGAGCATATCTCTATCTTCAATACATCACCCACTATAAGTGTTTTTACTTTTCATTTCTTCCAACAATCTCCATTCAAATAATGAGGCGAAAGTTTACGAGCTGGCTAGGAG
Source organism: Meconema thalassinum (assembly GCA_946902985.2). Classification (NCBI taxonomy): domain Eukaryota; kingdom Metazoa; phylum Arthropoda; class Insecta; order Orthoptera; family Tettigoniidae; genus Meconema; species Meconema thalassinum. The sequence continues at coordinate 554,863,092 of OX336391.1, read as the reverse complement.
CAAGTCTATCACCCCAGTTACAGCCTAGCTAGCGGGCGAACATATTACCCCAGATACAGCCAGCAGCAAACTGACGAGTCGTGTAGAGTTAAAACTTCAGAGAAGAGTGGTTGTGTTTGGAGTTCCCCTGGAAGTGCAAATCGGCTTTTCATCATTTCACCTGTTTAAACAAATCAGTCCAAGAATACGTTGTCACGCTCAAATATCGTCGCGTATCTTAGTTGCACACACCCAATAATTTTTTACATTTTCGATGGGTTTTTGGTTTTTGGAGGGAAGTGACTGTTAGTGGGTGTCATTGTAGGCTTTGTGAAACATGCCATCCTTTAGTTTTCTCCATCTTTCTAATGTTATTTTTAGCATTATTTTATTGGGATTACGTTGTGTTGACCGACTATAAAGTTGTAATACCAATGAGATAAACTGACACACACACAGACACCCGAGAAAATCTTATGAGCCTGTTTCATTTTAATGAAATGCGATGGTTAATTATTTTTGATATCTGACGAGCACTTTTGAAGAAGGCGGCTTCGGTGGCGTAGTTGGTACCGTGCTTAGCTTCTATGCCCAAGATCGCGGGTTGAAACTCGGCCGAAGTCGTCGGATTTTTAAGAGCGTTAAAAATCCCTCGGTATGCCTTCCTTTGGAGGGGAAGTAAAGCCGGCGGGTCCATGTCATAGATTAATGGCATGAAAAATAACCTTCCACTAACTACACTTGTGTGAAGCCAAAATTCGTAGGTTAGAATTGATAATGCTCTATTAGTTCCAACGTTCGCAGCCAGGTGCTGACTGCGATGCCATCCAGTAGCCAAATCCGCAAGCTAGGTGTCGTGGACGGTAGCATTTGGTAGCAAAGGTGGGAACTACTTTAAATTATTTTATGTTCGACCCTCACTATTATGTGTCAGAAAACGGTGTCATAATGATGGTCATTATAACACTTATTTTCATTATGATACAGTTTCTCCAGCCAATCAGAGCTCGTTCATTGACCAATTAGGTAACGATACCTTCGCGCATGCTTTCAAAATCCAACATGTCGGACATAAACACAACATCGAACTATAATAAATTACCGACATGGAATACGCACCGTCCATATGTTCGCGTAAATAAACTGGCGAATATGAAACAAGAAATAGCACTGTACCTTAATATCACCAACCCTAATTTCTACACAGCGCATTCAAACGACTCCGGTGACAATATTACTGAGGGACGGCAGATGTAAACATATGGCTTGCATATGGCATTGCGCATGCGCATGCGTCGGTCGTTCAAAGATCTTGAAAGACAGAGAGATGTCTCGCGCTCGCTCTCCGATAACAAAATTCTTGTGGCTGACTCTCAACAGATATTTATGAATATTTATGTTAATACATATAATAAAATTATAATTATCGTCGAACATAAACAGTCGTATGCAACTCGCCAATAATGGTAATTAAGACACTCGTATGGAAATTACAAAACTCGCATACGCTCGTTTTATAAAAAAATACTGGTGTCTTAATTATAGCCATTATTGGCTCGTTGCATAATGTACTAGTCTGCAGTCCTTACCTGAATTAAAAAACAGATAACACACAATAATACAGTCATCACAATTAACACTGGTTATCAGACAGATTCTACACACACCCAAAGTACACGGGTCTACATGACCGCGTTGTCGCAGCCCCTAAACTAAGGAACCAACCAACGTTTGATGTTTTTTTTTTGTTTTTTTTTACGAGTGACTGTTGTTTTACGAATCACTCATTACTATTCATGGGATGAAAACAGAATGACAACGTATCAACCACTCCTTCAAACTATTGGTATTCTACAGGGTGACCCTCGCAGTCCCTTGTTCCTTATTGCTGCCACAGCTGATATGGTAAAAGTACGAGGGCTGTATTTTAAGTAAGGGCCGTTTTTTTAAATTAACCTAATTTATTTTGAAACCACATATATTTTTAGGTTTTACATACCTTCCTCTATTTTTCTTCATAGTTGCCTTGTTTATTTAGGCACTTGTCATACCTTAAAACTAAGCTCTGAAATCCCTCTGTATAAAAGTTTGCCGCCTGGTCTGACAACCAGAATTCACGGCTCTTTTCACTTCTTCATCGTCGGCGAAGCGCTTCCCACCAAGATGACGTTACAGCTGTGAAAAGAGGTGGAAATCGCTCGGAGCAAGAAGCTGATGACATGTTGAGTCGAATCATCACAGGAGATGAAACATGGGTATCCCATTCCACCCCTGAAACCAAGCAACAGTCAATGGAATGGCGTCTCTCAACCTCTCCTGGCGAGGTCAAATCCAAACAAACCCCGAAGATGTGAAAACGGCCGTGAATTCCTGGTTGTCAGATCAGGCGGCAAACTTTTATGCAAAGGGATTTCAGAACTTAGTATTAAGGTACGACAAGTGCCTAAATAAACAAGGCAACTATGTAGAAAAATAGAGGAAGGTAAGTTATGTATAACCTAAAAGTAAATGTGGTTTCAAAATAAAATGTTCGGTTAATTTATAAAAAAAAGGTCCGCACTTAAAAAACAGCCCTCGTAGCAAAATCGGAAAATTCTGCCATCCATGCAGATGACATGGTTTTGACCTCGACTTCCCAATTAGATTTACAGTCAAGCTTCAACAACGTTACTAACTGGGCGGAAGTGAACCAGCTCAAGCACAAAACTGTAGGCCTATCTAAGACCTTCAGAAATGGAGGAAAAAGAGGAACTTTCTTCATAGGGGATAGACAACTACAGGTAAAGTCAGCCGCGAACTACTGATATCTGGAAATCACTTTACAAACATCGGGAAACCTTATCTCTATCCATGTGGAAGAACGAGTTAACACTGCCGTTAGAGCCGTTAGTGATATCAATTCTCTGAGTGAACTGTCGCTCCTTTCTGCCATCTGAAAGTTAGCCCCGTAGCGACATATGGATTAGAAAATAATTATATGGGCACATCTTGGAAGGAGGCATTTGCACAGTAATAATAATAATAATAATAATAATATCGTATGGCCTCGGATGCCGGGTACAAGCTTTGTAATTTGACACCCAAATGGTAGCTTGCATGTCGAATTTCGTTGTTCCTTGAAGCACTATGAAAGTCAAGCAGGTTAGATATCTAAGCTCCTTGAACACTATAACGCTTTCTGGTATAGAAATGAGGAACTTTGTGTTGGCGGAAACTCCCGAGATTAATTTTGCCATTATCAACACGGCCTACTGAATTCAAATGGGTTCTTTGACATGCCAACATCGTATGACATGGTGTCGTAATTTTGGCCGCCTTTCAAAAATCACTTACCACGGCCAGGAGCGAACCTGGAAGCTGGGGGTTAATAGACCGACACGTTGACCACTCACCCACAGTGGCTGTATAGAGAAGGTGCTTTACTTGTCCAAATATACTCCATCCCACCTTGTTTACGAGCTGTATATAAATAATTGTTTTCGTGGAGGAGAAGCGTTTGAAGCTTCTGCTCCAGCCACTCCAGCATATAACGAACTTCTACAAGAGTTTCATCAGAAAAAGATCAGCATATGGGAGGATTTCTACCTGTGTGGTGCGATGACACATGGTGGTTATGACGTGCTGGCACGTTATGACTCGCCTATGGTTTTCACCACCGTTTAAGTTATGTCGGACGCAGAAATTATTCATGAACCAGGTCCTGAGTGTACGTGCATGAGATGTGACAACCCATGTAAACGATATCACGTACTACCATCTAAACTGAGGGTGTAATCCCTCACACAATTTTATTGTAGGGATGGATCGTAAGATCCACGTTCATGCATAGTGCGTAATAAAATATTTATTAATTTCTTGAACGGATTAAAATATATTTGAAGTGGCCAAGTTAGATAATTGACCCTGTACCTCATACAATATGAATAACAACATCAGATGTATACGTGAGTTGCCGGGACTAATCAAGATTTCAGAGCTATGATGAGACAATCTTGAATTTCTAATCACATCACAGAGATAACCATTTCCACTCAAGACAGCTGATAACATTCGTAGCTCGTCCATTAGTGGGCCAGTCTGTTGTCCTGTATGACACAACACGTTTGTGCTCGCTTCCTTCTTTCAGCTTCTTCCTGCTCATGTTGTTGTTGATTCCTTAGGGGCTTTGCGATATCGTGGTCATGTAGCTCCGTGTACTTGGGTGTGTGTAGAATTTGTCTGATAACTTCTGTCACTTTGCTGTCTGTATTAGTGTGTGCATTTGTAATTGAGGTAGGATTACGGTAGGAAATGGGCGGTTTCGGTGGCGTAGTCGGTAGCATGCTGAACTTCTATGCCCAAGGTCACTGGTTCAAACCCTGCTGAAGTCGTCGCATTTTTAAGAGCGTTAAAAATCCCTCACTATGCCTTCCCTCGGAGGGGAAGTAAAGTCGGTGGGCCCATGTCATAGATGTATGGCATGTAAAAGAACCTTCCACTAACTAAACTTGTGTGAAGCAAAATTTGTAGGTTAAATTTGATTAATGTTCTTAAGTTCCAACGCTGGTTTCGATGGCACCTAGTAGTAGCCAAGTTCACAGCTAGGTGTCGTGGACGGTAGAATTTGGTAGCGAAAGTAGGAACTTCTTGAAATTATCGTCTCCAGTCCTTACTTGAATTAAAAACAGATAACACACCCTTATCCAGTCATCACAATTAACACCGGTTATCAGACAGATTCTACACACACCCAAAGTACACGGGGTTACATGACCACGTTGTTGCAGCCCCTAAACTAAGGAACCAACCAACCACGGTAGAAAATGGCAGTGGCCTTAAATTAGGAACCTTCCCGGCATTTTCCGGCGTAGAAGTGCGAAACCACGGAAAACCACGAAGAACCGTCTCGTTGCGTACTGGCTTGCATTTTTTGGCGCCACCGTGGAGGCCCGGGATCAACTCTCGGCTCTGCCAAGAATTTTTAATTCTGGTGTGAAGGTTGGAACCTCGTGAAGCAAAACTGGGAAGAGGAAAAGGAAGCTTGTAGTTTAACGTGACCGTTAATCTCGCGATCATAAGCCACGGGACCTCCATTTTACGTGGAATCCGAAAAACAGGACATGGCATTTCACATCGAAAATCTCACATGCATTGACCGGGAATCGAGCCCGGTCCGCCTTGGTGAGAGGCATACAGCTTGACCGCTGCGCCACCACGCCCCCTGGGAAGAGGAGGATTTGTGGCTTCCTTACTTCTACCCCATGCATATGCTGGGATGGTTTCTAACTTAAGGCCATGACCGCCTCCTTCCCAATCATACCTTCAATTTACTACAGCAATACACACACCAGTACAGCAATCACAATAACACTGGTTATCACACAAATTCTTCACACACCAAAAACACGGGGCTTTATGATCACGATATCGCAGCCCGTAAAATAAGCAACAAGAACATCAATTGTGAACTGAAAAATTAATAATAACTAGCGGACCCGCGCGAGAACTCTCGCATAATGGGCTGTGCACCCCATGTGTATAGACTACCCGCCCTTCCCTAGTGCTATGCGGGCTGTACGCCAAACAGTTCTGCCAGGAGCTATCGCCTTGTGTATTTGTTTGAAAGCACTTTATAAACAAATAAATATATTTCCGTTGACTTTTCAAGAAATGCAAATTTTTCCTGTACTATTGAGACGATTTTGAAGATTTTGGTACGAACCGCACCTTCTAGGTGCCTCTGGTTTAGGAGCTTGAGTTTTTCAGAAACATGGGCTACACCTTAGCGTATTATATAACTAGCAATATAACTAGCTTCGCCCGAGAATAGTTATGAATGCATTACGTGATAAGCGCTATATATTTTCCCTAGCTAGCTCGTAAACTGTCGCCTCAGTAATTGAATGGAGATTGTTGGAAGAAATGAAAACGTAAAAACACTTATAGTGGGCGATGTATTCAAGATAACGTTATGCTCTCGCGGACTTTTTTGTAGAACTTTTCATGCTGAACAATTGTTACACTCGTAGTATACTGATATTTTTAACGGTTTGCCCAGCGTAAGCTTAAAAGCACACGGACGCCAGATTATTTTTCGTCCTTTTCACTGAATTCGATACTTATTGGCTTCCTTTGATCATGAATAAATTATTTTCTACAGAAACCTTCCTCAAGATATCCTTTACAGAATGGCGAAAACCGCATCAAAATCCATCCAGTGGTTCTCGAGATTACTTTGTTTTATACTAAGTAGAGAACGATGTATGAGGCTACTATACCTGTCAACTACCGGGTGAGCTAACCGTGGTCGTTACGGCATGACTGCTGGCAGTCGCTCACATCCGGGAAGCGAGGAGGTTCGAATCCCCCCCACCGGCAACCTTGAAGATGGTCTTCAGTGGTTTCCCATCTTCCTTCCAGGCAAATGCCGGGGTTGGTCCCTAACTATAGGCCACAGCCGCTACCTTCCAACTCCTCGGCCTTACATTCCAACTTTCCTCCCCAGCGGTACTTGTAGCTCACCCATTGGGTGTCCGTCTCGAAGCAGCTACAAAACTGGCGAGCCGAACATGTCCTTGGAGACTCCCGGCACTAAAAGCCATACAACAACAAAAAAACGATCAACTAAGCAAACTGACGGCGTGACACAAGTAAACAAAGAATTAGAGCTGTCGATCGATTACAAATTTTGATCCGTTAATCGAATGCCTTTAATCGATTAATCAGTCGATTAATCGAATTTTAGAAAAAAACTTTTGAATATTATTTTCTTTAGTCGATTTTACCCTCCAGGTTTGTGTTTCCCACGGACTCAGCGAGGGATCCCACCACTACCGCTTCTACGGGCAGTGTCCTGGAGCTTGGACCATCCAGTCGGGGGATACAACTGGGGAGGTGGGATCAGCACCTCGCCCAGGTGGCCTCACCTGCAAAGCGAACAGGGACCTCATGCGGGAAGGGAGGAGAAGATTAGGAAGGATAGGCAAGGAAGAGGGAAGGAGGCGGCCGTGGCCTTACAGTACGTCCCATCCCGGCATTTGCCCGAAGACGAAGTAAGAAACCACGGAAAATCAGTTCGAGGATGGCTGAGGTGGGAATCGGACCCCCTCTACTCATTTGGACCACCAGAGGCTGAGTAGACCCCGTTCCAGTCCTCATATCACTTTTCAAATTTCGTGGCAGAACCGAAAATCGAACCCAGAACCTCCGGGGTGGCAGCTAATCACGCTGACCACTACGCAACGAAGGCGTCTACCGTTGAATAATATATATTAAGTATTTTAAAATGTTTTCAATTCTACTTGCTATGAGGAAGATACTGTATAATTTTAAATTTTAACTGTGTTGGTGGCGTGCAAGTAAAATAAATACATTCAAAAGCATTTAAATTCATAATACTAGCCTATTTAAAATATATGTCAGTATTGATTATTTAATGACATAAGTGTTTGAAATTGAAGTTCACAGTTACTTACAGTCACACCTCTTTGCTCCAGGACTTCAGACATGTCAGTAAGTTGACATGCTCAGAACTAAGGGTTGCCTTTCTCCCAGTACAATATTTCCGGCGTCACTGAGTCCAACGACGTTTAGACTTCAGTAATACGACAATAATAGCCTGTCCGGTATTCCTTTCCTATTGTTTGTAAAAGCGGTGGGCAAATCCATCAGTATAGAAGAAAGCAATTAAGGAGATATTATCTCTTTTATCTTTCTGAAGCAAAGACATGAGCATCAGCAAACTTTAATGACCTGTCAACCTTACAACAGCTGATGCTAGCACGCCAAATGGCAAATGTATTTATTTATTTATTTATTTTACGTGTCGAGGACAATTTACAAAATAAAGGGAACAATACGAACAAACTTAAAAAAAAAGTCAACCCCTGGCACTATACAGCCCATGACGGGCTAAGGCCGACCAAGCGACCGCTGCCCAGCCATTTGGCCTTCAGATATTGGGGTACGCGTGATCAGCGCCTCGGGCCACCTCGGCCGTTAATCTTGCTTTTCGTGATCGGGGCGCTGTCTCACTGTCAGACAGCTACTCAATTGTCCTCACGAGGCTGAGTGCACCCCGTTCCAACCCTCACGTCGGTTTTAAAATCCTTGACGGAGCCGGGGATCGAACCCGGGGCCTCCGGGTGAGAGACAGGCGCACTACCCCCAACACCACGGGGCCGGCATACGAACAAACTTACAGACGATAATAACAAATGAAATGAAATCAAATGGAATGCAAAGACAAGAATTTGGCAGTCTTGATGGCCCTGTCATTTGCTCTCCAAAGATCGTCGGTGGTGCAAGTCTCAGACAGGTTTCTGCATACCAGAAGATGTTGTGGGTCCTGCAGCGACCGGGTGAAACTTTATAGGGTGTTTTGGTATCAACGCTAGCTTGCCTTGTAGTAGTACCTGCTGACAACGTTAAAAACGCTAGCTGTCATCGCGTACGACGATGTAGTTGAGTTGTACTTCTATAGATGGCAGCAAAATCGGAAAATTGGTGAGTATTCTTGTTAATGTTGTATATTTAATTAATATTTGAATATATATCAATAGTAAATACATATTGCAGTGCTTAGAAAGGAATACAATCGGTTTCGAACAATATTATACGAAGAAATTGAATTATATTGAATCACACATCGATTTTAGTCGATACACTGCGCTCGAAAACGATATCAGATACTATCGATATAATTCAAAGTAAGAGCTGTTGGCTGGTTGTTCCAACGCTTCCCGTAATTCAAACGTGATATTTCTTAATTCGATTGATATTGTAGTATAGTAGCCTACTCTTTCTATTTGTACATATCTGTGGGGTAGGCCTATTTCATGCTATGTGCTTTGTGGAAACATCCACAACTATTCTGATAGAGCCTATGTTTTGTTCTCTACCTGATATCACAGGGGGAAGAAATCGCCTATTATTAGACCAATTACTAAAATATGAAAGAAAGAAAGAAAGAAAGAAAGGAATATAAAGTAGTGGTGGGGGGATAGAGTAGGGGAAAGGGAGGGGTAGGCATGGGCCGGGAGGGGAGAGGAGCGAGGAGGCCAGGTCGGGGACGGATCGCGCTCGAGAGTGCATCGTCACGCCATCTCATATTGTCAGTTGGAACTATTTGCGTCGAGCAATAGTTTGGGGTCAAAAATTTGCATTAAGTTGCAGCTCTACCCATATATCCTCCTTGTCTTGCAGTTCCCCACATTCACAAAGTCCGTCTTCAGTGTCTTGAGAGTAGCTCTGCATCGAGATAGTCCGGTTCTCAGTCTGTGGGCGATCCACTGAAAAGCATCACACTTTTGTTTAATTGGTCAACACTGAAAAATGGCTCAAACACCATAATATACTGTAATTTAATATACAGCACAGGCCTATATTGCTTTCTTGTGAACACGATAACTACCGACATTTTGCACCAATCACTGTCAAACTCATACACAAATCAAGATGTTCAGTGAAGAACATATAGCTTATTTCCCCCTAAATGCATGGGTATTGTTATAACTCTTTGTCCTTATCAAGGAGTATAATTGAATGTTGGTTATAGTAGCTTGTTGAAATACAACGTGTTATACGGATATTAAACATGAATATGAGGAGCCTTTTGCTAGTGCTAACTCTGTACAAAATTTCATTCAATTCGGTTTCACCGTGTTTGAATTGATATGGTGAATCGATTTGCACACATACATGGCCGCTATATGCAAACTATTGGGCTGATGACCTTGTATTTCAGTCAAAAGATGCTTGCTATATAAATATATGTTGTTGCAAAATTTGGTAGAGATCGGTGGATTAGGTTAGTCGTAATTTGATTTAAGCTTTGAACATTTGGGTGGCCGCCATTACGTTTTCGTCAAGATGTCGGCGATATAAAACATGACAATGAGGTACCCTTTGTTAGTGCTACCTCTGTACCAAATTTCGTTTAATTCGGTTTCACCGTGTTCGAATTGATAGGGGGGGCTGACAAACATTCAGAGTACACACACTCACAGACACACAGACTCACATACACACAATTTTTCTCCCTGTGTCGATTTCATAAGTCTACTTTCATTTTTGCAAAAATCGAAAGTAGGCTAATATAACCAATTAAAATCTCGGTCGAGTTCGTTAATGGGCAAAATCGGACCAAGGGGGTGAAAATGGGGGCCCTTTCTCGAAAAAGTGAAATATTGTTATAACTTTCTTAATATGTAAAACATCGAATCCATTCAAAGTTCATACAGGGCGCCAGGGAATGTTCTCCGCCGCGCCTACATGCTGCAGCGAGAGATAGATTCAGCAGTTACGTTGGCAGCACGGCTGCCGCTTGTATTAAAACGGTAACTTTATAAGTGAACAACTGAAGCTTGTCTCTTACAGCTTTATGTGCTGTCCACTTAGAAATTCCTGTTTCCCGAGCTAATTTGCGTGTAGATTTTTTTGGACAACGCAGCATTATATCGGAGAGTTCATCAAGTGTTTCGTCTGTTAAAAGCGTACGCTTGCCTGTTCCCGATAGGCTACATCGTGAACTGAGCTGGTCACACAAAATTTACTTATCAAATACAGAACGGTATCCCGGTTTGGACACTTTGAATTAGGAATCCGTGCCTGAAATTTTGTTTTACATTTTCTGTAATCCGATCGCCTTCGCGGAAAAATATTTTACCAAAAAAGCTCTCTCTTCAGTAGTAAACGTTACCGCCTGTATACTGTTGCACTCTTCCAATAATCTATCAGAACGCTCGCTTAATTTAATGCAATACACATTGGCGATTTCGACAGCCCACACGTATGGCCTTCACTATACCGCTACCCTGTCCAGGACACCGTGTTGCCAACTAAATTGCTGAAGCTAGCTCTCGCAGCAGCAGTTAGGCGCTGCGGAGATCACTCCCTGGCACCATGCACTATTCTTCGGATAAGAGCCAAAATCTTATCTCAGTAAAGTATTTTGATAGCACCAACCGTTGGCCAAAGGGGTGGGAAAACTGGAGGTTTGAGTGGAAAAAAAATCATCAACCCATTATAGGCACAATATCAAAACAGTTTAATATGGTCCTCTAAAAATTACCTTAAATTTCGTCTGAAAGAATTGTTGATATGACTCACCCTTACGCCAAGGGATGACCAAAATGTTTTCGGAATTATAAAAAGATTTGTAGGGGTACAACAATTAGCAAATTCAGTGAATTCGAAATATAGTATACACTGACTGGCAAAAAGAAAAAAAAAAGAGACAATCAATTTAAAAGTTCAACATTAATTTCATTCAAATCATAAATATGAACGGTATAGGCCTAGTACAGTACATACTGTTTATAGCATGGAAGTAAGGTTAATTGGTTTCCTGGATGCATTTCCATTCTTCATATCATTGTTTCACAAGCGATTCTTTGACATGATTCTGTTTTCCGCGTAAAGATGAGCGCGTCATCGCTATCGTCAACAATGCAGTGTTTAATGCTTTTCTCTTTTACCACGTTTTGACATAGGAAAAGATCAATACAGCCTCAGTTGTTCTTGTACGATTCGGAAACGTATATGCGCTTGAAGCCTAAGGATGTTGCCACCACAGTGGCTCTGATCGAAAATGGTGGCGCGCACATCTTTCCGCGGGAAACAGCATCATGGCAAAGAATCACTCAATTCACTACTAGGAAACATGTTACGTATATTCTTACCCTGAGTCCCATGGACTCACTTTTATAAATATCAAAATTAAGAAAACAAATAAAATGCACTTGACTTGATATGGACATTCGATGTTAGTTAGTTATTGTTGTTTTAAGGGGCGGAACTACGAGGTCATCTGCCCCTCTTAACACAGATTAAAGAATACAAATTTTGAATTGAATTTAAAATTTTGAGGTGGACATCTAAATTTAAAAAGACCAAAAATTAATAAAACAAAAACAAAAAATTAAATAAAAGTTATAAAAATAAACAAAATTTACGGAAAAACAAAACATTATCATTCAAAAACGAACAAGTCGTTGAGTCAATGTTCACTGGAAAATTAGATTGCTGGCCCTAACCCACTCTCACTTATAAAGCGGACAACGCGATCAGCAGCCACCGCGTCATCGGCTAATATAAGTTTGAGTGTCGTCTGCACACCAAGGTTTCTTCGTAAGTCAGCAAGATCCACACACTCGGTGAAAATGTGAATACTTTTAAAAACTAATGCAGTAAATTAGAAATATTTACAAATAATGAGATATTCTCACAATTATCTCAATAAACATCAAACAACCACATTTTTTCAAAATGATAAAATATGTCAGAAACTATATAATGCACAAATGTCATCAGCATAATTTTTAAACAACAATTACTGTTGTAATCAACACCAAAACAAATATCACATGTATTGTATGACAGTGAAGTGTCTCTGTTACACAGGATCTGCATTATCTTCTTCGAACATTTTTTAACTTTGGTTTTCTTCTTCATGGAGCCATGAATTTACAACAGACTCTACATCAGGATCAGTGATACTTCGGGTTATGTTAAGTAACTCCGTGATACTAAGCTTTTTTTGTTACTATTCCATTTAACATATTTAAGTCTTCTTAGTCACTGTCAGATTCCTCACACCTATCACACATAAAATAGACATTATAGGTACCAGACATTGCAAAACTGATAATCAATCCATTCGGCTCCATTCTTCCTCTTGGTGTCATCCACCTGGGGAGCCACCTCACGCTCCACAACCATCATCGTCATTGTTCTGGGGTCTGGAATTAGGCCAAGACCGATCTATTGTGTCTATCTTGACACACTATCTTCACTTCAAATTCAGGTGACACAACGAATGGCTTTCCAATTTTTGCAAGGGTTTCACTTCCTGGATCGGCTGAATATTTAGTGCAATAATCCTTTGGTGTACTCCACGGGTTATTAAAACACCTACTGGCCTTGTATACTGACCATCCTTCTTCCTTCATCGACCTCAATGCTTCTTTAAGTGTTTCATCTGTGTAAGAGCGAGCTTCTTTATTCCGTTTTGGCGCCATTTCAGCGTCCAACCTAAGAAAAACGTACTTATTGCTAAGCTCACACACCTTGCAAGCGTAATACTACATGCATATAAGTTTTGTATGCGAATGGTCTACCTCTTACCTCTGACTGGTGTTAAAATGAAACTTATACAATGAAACAGCTGTTTATTAGAAATTAAAATCTTCACCACAGATTTCACTGGATGTGGATTACTTGTTGAAATGTCAACTCTCTGTTAATATATATATTTAAACCTCATTGAGTTGGTCAAACATAGAACGCAAGGTCTTCCTGCATTCTTTGTTTCTACTGCCATCTGTTGGTAAAAACGTGGAACTTTCGGAATTGAACCTACGTAGTGATAGAGGAAATACGCTTTATCACGGTGTTAGTTGATATCACGGAGTTACTTGACTTTACCCCCTGAATAACATTCCGCATTATTACGATCCATACTAACATATAAAATATGCATATATACTGTAAGCTCATGAATAGAAATTGTAACATAAATCTACCATGAGTCCTCGGGACTCATTCGAGCACGTTTGCCCACTTTCCAGTCACCGTTCGCACGAATCTCTTCCGCTACACATTCTACACTCAACTGAAGGAAGGTATACTGTGGCGGGAAAAAATTGGCGTAAAATCACGAGATTCACAAAGATTGAAAAAATGAATATGAGTCCCGGAGACTCAGGTAGTGATTTATGGGTTAAGTGAAACAATCACATGAAGAATGATGACACATCCAGGAAAACAATTAACCTTACTTCCATGCTATAAACAGTCTGTTATGTACTAGGCTTAGAGCGTTCATATTTATGATTTAAATGAAAGTAATGTTGAATTTTTCAAGTGATCGGTGCCGCTCAGTGTATTTGTTTGCCCGGTGAAATCTACCTCCGCCTTCGGGCGTGCCGAGAGTTTTTTTTGTAATACGTAAACACACAGTTCGCCGGCCCCGCAGTGTTGGAGTAGGGCGCCTGCCTCTAACCCGGACGCCCCGGGTTCGATTCCCGGCTCCGTCGGGGATTTTAGAAACAGACGTGAGGGCTGGAACGGGGTGCACTCAGCCTCGTGAGGACAATTGAGTAGCTGTCTGACAGTGAGGCAGCGCCCCGATCACGAACACCAAGATTAATGGCTGAGGGAACCCGGTGCGCTGATCACGCGTCACCCCAATATCTGCCGGAGAAATGGCTGGGCAGCGGTTGCTGGTAGGCCTAGGCCCTTCACGGGCTGCTGTGCAAGGGGTTATAAACACACAGTTCTCAAGTGGGATGCAATTCGACACAGCCTCCAATCAATAATGAGGAGTTACGCTGTTATATAGCAGGACCTGATTGCGGTCATGCTCAAGAATCTGCTTCCTGTACGTTTCAAATTAAAGGTTCAAGGGCATTATACAGTACAATGAAATGTTGACAGTTCCAATACATCCTCCTTGTCCTGAGCGGCAATTAAAGCCTGTTCATTCACTTTGATTGCTAATGTCCATCTATAAGCTACCATTGTCATTCTTATCAAGCATAATTTGCGTGTCTCCACATCCTTTCCCTATTCTTACTGTAAGTGCCATGTCTTCTTTCTTTCCATTTGATTGTTTAACTCAGTTGCTGTATCACAATTACCTGCGTCCTCGGCTGGCGATGGTAACTGTTCCCGTGCCAGGAAATTTACTGTCACCTTAAAACTCCGGTGGTCTCGCTCGAAAATGTGGTCGAACATCAATTCCCCTCAATTTTTCTTAATTCCACTCCGTCCTCCAAGGGCCCCAAAAATGAGTTCCTCAACTTCGCTCAGGCTTTGGCAAGGGGTTATCCCCAATGACGTAAACAAATGTCTCTAATAACCTTCCTGCTCGCATACCAAGTACCGGCCGGGTCAAACACCTTCTGCAGCGCATGAGCGAATTCTTTAATGCAGCTGATTTTTCCGTTCTAGGCTGGAAAACAGTATTTTCAGCATCCGCAGCTGATATCGAAAGCATTTTTTAGGTACAAATTATACACCTATTATTAGAATATCTAAATTTTAATTTTATAATATTAGACTAGGTTAAACAACATACTGTGCCCTTGCAGCAAGAAATATGCAAATCACAGTATGCCAGCATTGCTCAATTCGGGATTTTCGGGGCTGCGGTAAGTTCTCCCACTCTGTGACTTACATATTTTGGATTAAATAGAGGATACACTTGCAAAAATAACAACAAAATCAACTCCTATTTTATCATATTTAATTAATCAAAATTATGGCGCTACAAACAATAAAACAAATAAACTTCTGACCAATATATTTCTACTTGTTCAAAGTGAACAAGGAATAACGTAAGAATAAAACAAATATTAGATTAAAACACATGGTTTTCTTTAAAACTAATAATTCATGATTATTTTCACTTCCATAAAGTACCTATCTTAAAGTTCCATATAACTACGAGCTTCTTTGGCTCGATACTTTCCATAATAATGGTGTCATACTTTTGTACACCTCAAGAACTATTTTTATCCTTTTTTATCATCAAAACAAATATATAATTACATTTAAAATTACATGTTAATTATCCACTTCAATATTTGGGCACTTCACATGTTCTTAGCATTTACCACCTCTCTCAAGTTTTGCAATTTCACTACGGTGATCGGGAAACTACCCGTGTACTCCAGAGTTACAAAGATTACTTGACAAAGTCAAAAACTATGATTACTCCCGAAATCTAGTTATCTTCATAAAACTCGTGGATTCCTATTTCCATACAACATTACAATAGGGATTTTTATTTAATTCATTTGTCTTATAAGACCATTATCACATAAGAAAACTACGATCTGAACTGGCAAGCGATAATATCAATCTACAAGGACCTCGGTTCAACGCCCGGGTCATTAACAACTTTAAACACTCACGGTGTATTCATAACTTCTTACAAACAGCCTTTTCCTCAACCCTCATGCGGCGAGGGTCTGGCCAATTACTTGAGTGTGATTTATGACAGTGCGGGGAACCCTCCCGTCTCGTCCGCAGTTGGAGCTCTCCTCAATGCTTTTTAAAACAAACATTCCCTTTCATTTTCAGTTCTTTGGGGAGACATGGCATTCTACTCCTCGTTTTACTATCAACAATATTTTTTTTGCTCAAAAACCACTTTCGTAATCTTGGCATTTATTAATTATGAAGGGTCCTCATTGATTGTGAAGAGTAATACACATTCTACGACGAATAATTAGGGGCTTTAACAACAAGAGGATTCTCGGTTCGAATCTCTTAACTTGCCTCGGGAACTATTTCCACATTTGAGGACTTATACAAAATGCGATTTAGGGTCTAGCCGTAGCTTACAGGACCTACGCTCAATAATACCATACATTTGCTCCCTTTACAACATACACATGGCCTCGTGATCTACGTCACACTTAGAGGACTTACAACATATCTCAATTCACTACAATCAACTACCCCTCATAAGTAATTTACCAAGTACATTTAAATTCTACGCATTCCTAGCGTGACTTTTTATTTAATTGCGTTCCATTGCGCTACACATTACTATACGGCCAAATGTCTTCCAAGAACTGATAAATTTCAAGTAACAATCGATACATATTTCAATTTTTATATTTATCTTTTCCGTTGACAATAAATCGCTCCATTTTTTAAGAACATGCATTCATATCATGTCTTATACATTTGTTAAGGCTCCAACGCTCTATACCTTTATATCATTCAATTTAATCTTTATTTAGATTTCTTTACCTTGTTATTATTATTATTATTCACATCATGACTTCATTCCTTACAAAAGCTCAAAAGCTATTTCTTTCATATAATTCAAATTTACCTTCATTTAAATATCTTTGCTATAATTATTATTATTACGCTTGCTTTTATAACATTCGTCAAATACACTGACATTTTATTCCATGCATTTCCTTTACAGGATTTATTCTTTCACATAATTATTTATCATTTCTCAAAACTTTATTTTTGTTCAGATCGCGTTCTTATTTAATTATTATTCATTTAAAAACATCCCTTTTACTCAAAACTCCGGTGGAATTGTACACAAAAAATTTTCCCGACACCAAAACATAATGAAAATCTTTACTCACATGTCTAAGGTCGTTTTCTGACCTTTATTCTCGAACGATGCGTCATTTGGCCCACCTTCTTGACTTACTCCATATTGTACAAATTCATCTCGTGTACAAACATTTCTTGACACATATTCAATAACATTTAACACTATCAACATTTTTGATACACTGGTGTATCCGTTTAGAACACACATTAAAACAGTAAAAAATATTATTCTGGTACATATTATAACACCTATCACTTTGCATAAAACACTTTCACTTTACATAAAACACTTAAAATGATACTCTTATTTTTTTTCTTACAATATTTACACTTCGCTTCTATCACACGAGCGTATCTCAACGATTTTGACGATTTCTGTCGGCTGTTGACGATCCCTGATATGAATCCTATCAACCTGCATTGGACATGTGATTTTACTCGTTCAAAGTTTCTCTCTCCTACAGTGGAAACTACTGGTTTCAGTCTCTCAAAACCGCTTCTATTGTCTATTACTCGGCTTCACTTTATCTGCTTTAACTAGGCGATAAATGTCTTTACTTTGCCGTCACCTCTATTTATATATGGTGGTCTATCGCTCCCTATAGTTTCGATATCTTGGCCTCCTTTCGAGGACCGTACACTGTCTATCGTACCCTATAGTTTCTATATCTTGGCCTCCCTTCGAGGACCGTATACTGTCTATCATATATTATTTGACGTTTCCTTACTAGAGTACGTTTTCCCTCTGGTTTCGAACCTAAGTTCCTAAGTTCCTTTTGCTAGAACTTCTATCTTTCGCGATCGTAATTACTGTTTATTCTTGTCCTTTACAGGACTTAGTGTCTTTAACAATGTCTTTACTGGACGTAACGCCGTTTATTTGTTAGAGTTCTTATAACTTCGTAACTGTATCGAACTAGTGTTCTTCTGGAACTCGAAGTTCCCTACTGATCGCTGTATTTTACTTTGACGATATTGCTTTAAAGTCCGTATATTTAGTGTTCTTTATACTTTAGGACTCTTCAGAGTCTCGAACTGCTAACCATCAGCGTAGCGCACTCCTATCGTAACTGGCCTACACTCGACAAACTTGTAGCATAGCCTCCCTCAGAAGTCTCAGATCGAACGATGTGATGCTCCAACGTCACGCCCCCTGGACGGACTAATAATGCCTGGGGTGTGATACAGAGTGACGCCCCCTCTCGGGCTTTCGGAATGACTGCACTGCACCGATGCAGAGTGACGTTCCTCACGGGCACTTGAATACTGTCTTCGATGTCTGATACAGCGTAACGCCTCCCTGGGCTATCGTAAACTGCATGTTTGGTCTGGCTCTGCCAGGAGCTTTATACTGTTTATCCACAAAAAGATAAAACTCTAGTCCTTTTCGTAACCAACTTTTGAACTAATTGTCGTACACTTATAAAAATGATATCTCCAGAAAGCTCGTCTTCCAAACGTAAAATGATCTTCCTGTGCATGGAAATCGATCGTGCATTTCCGAGATATTAATTAATTTTTCGTCTTCAACTGTGTGGGTGGTGCTGTTCATTTTTAATTCTCCCACTCCTTGGGTCCCAGTGAACCCCCAATGACGTATGCTGAATTTTCACTTCTCTCTTGTGCAATTATTAAAGGGTTTTTCTTTAGACAAAAATCTTAAATCCGAAATTATTCACCGTACTGTATTTGTTTACTTATTTTTATACTCGTAAACGGGTTAAATTTAATTATTCTTGTTCTGACTCAGCGGCGAGGTTGCCATTTTCCTGCAACGGAAGGGCAATTTCCGAGTCAAGCTTCTTCGTCTTACAGTCCAAATTTTCCACTCGTTCTATTTATATCCATGACGGGCTCCCTTATAAATGTCAAGAGGCATGAGCTCATCTTATGAACACCTGGTCCTGCAGCTTGCGCAATGTTAGACTAGAATCCTGGCTTATAATCTCTCTCCGTTCCCTTAGAAACTGTATGATTCTTTCATTCCTTTCACAAAATACATGGATTCGACCCCTCTTTGAAGCCTATGGTACATGGGTTCATCTCTCCCCTCCTTAGGTAAATAAATTTTCGAAAAATTTTGAGGAAATTTATTTCAATTATTTATAAAAATCTTATTTTTCCTTTTAACTGTCGAAGCCATCATAACGTTATCCGTACCTTCTGATTTTTATTCCTTAAAAATCCCACGATAATTGGATTTCTTTCATCTTTTTAAGTCATATTCGGTAATTGTGTCGGTTGGGTACGCTCTGTCCCTACCCTTTCTTTCCCCTTTTTATTTGTCTGGACTTCAGGTTTCAGAACCTCATTCTTCTTTACGGGTGTGGTCTATCCCTACCCGTTCCTTTATTTCATCATTCTCCTTTCTTAAATTGAAATTTTCTTCTTCAATAAAATCAATTATTTCTTTTATTTCCCAATATAATTTCTCCAATTCGCATTCGCACTCGAATGTTTGAGCTCTGTTTCCTTTTTCTATCTCATTCTCGTTTCTATCAAAAGTTGATTCCTCATCTCTAAATTGTTCCATAACCAGGGCTTGTTCATTTGCTTCATCGAAGTCTTCGGGAGGGTAATACACTTTTTAATTTGCTGAATTCATGGTCACTTCGTGATTCGTTTCACAGTGCCGAATTCTATAGGCATTATTTCTGAAATCCCTTATTATTTGATACGGTCCGTGGTACATTTTCTGGAACTTTTTGTACACGCGGTTCCCTGGATCCGAAATGGCGGGTCTTTTTACTAACACCATTTCCCCTGCTAATAGTGGCCGATGATACCTCTTGTGCCTATTTCTTCTTTGTCTCCTGTCGGCTTGAGCTTTTAGATGCTCAAAGGCTCTTCTAATACGTACATCTCTTCCAGGCTGAGCGTCTGCTGGCCTAGGAATTACCAGACTCCAAGGTCTCTCTGGTTGCTCATTCCGATGTAACGTTATTGGTATCTCTCCCGTAGATTCATGGATTGTGTTGTTTATACAAAATTCGATAATATCCAAGATATCTATCCACTTCCAATTTTCTTCGGCACAGTATATTCTACAATACTTGGCCGTCTCCCTCATCACTCTTTCTACAGGATTTGCCTCATGATGGCGAATACTTGACAAAATCTGACGTATTCCAAGTCTTTCTAATTCTTGTCTGAACTCTACACTGGTAAAACAACTACCGTGATCCGACAACAAATTCTCAGGTTATCCCAGAATCGGTATCACTTTTTCTTTAAGTCGTTTTAACACCTGTTTGGTACTAGTCTTCTGTATGGGAGCAAGGACAACCATTTTAGTGAAGACATCCATAGCCACCATTATGTGTCGATTTCCTCTTCTTGCCTTTGGCAAAGGTCCAAAGTTATCAATAGATATGATTTGACCTGGCCTTTCGGGCAACAATGGTATAGGCTTTTGTCTCATCAGAAATGCATTGGGTTTGATCCTTTGACATAGATCACATGTCTTTAGCGTGTCCCTTACAGTTTCTCTCAGTCTCGGCCATACAAATGCTTCTTTCAGCATCGAGACTGTTTTGTCGACTCCCATATGTCCGAACGATCTATGGGCTAACCATACTATTTTCCTCTGCAAAATTGCAGGTACAACAATCCTTAATCGTGTATGGTCAGAGTCCACAAACTTATATAATAATCCATTATAAAATGTGTAATCCTGAGCTATCTTATTAGCTTCCGTGTACGCCGGTGTTCCCCTTATCAAACTACCCTCAAGGAAAGATATGAGCATGTTCATCCATGGATCCTCACGTTGCCGTTGACTAATGCTCCTTAACTCATTTAGAGTACGCTGATCCCTATCTTCCAAATCAATAGCCATTACTTCCTCTTCTGTGGACTCTGGCTGTCTACTTAAATAGTCTGGAACTATATTTTCTTTTCCTGGGCAGTATTCTATCTTTACATCAAATTGTTGAATGTATAAAGCCCAACGCATCAACCTTTGACTGGATAAATCAGTCTTCATAAAAAAGGTTAAGGCTTTATGATCCGTTCTTAAAATGACCTGAAACCCATATACGATCTTTCGCCAATATTGCAGCGCGTGCAATATCGCTAACAGCTCTATTTCGCTGATCGTATAATTTTTCTCGTGTGGTTTCAGTCTCCGACTTGTGAAAGCTAGATAGTTTCTCTTATCAGGGTTATCCGGGTTTTCCTGATATAGCATTGCCCCTATTCCAATCTGGGATGCATCTGTTTGAATTATAAATCGCTGATTAAAATCAGGATATCCTAGCTTCACATAGTTTAAGAGCATTTCCTTGGCCTCCACGAATGCTTTTTCTGTTTCCTCCGTCCATTTCCACTTGCCCCCTTCTTCAGAAGGTCCTGTAGTGGTGCAACAGTTTTTGTGTATGATGGACAATGTCCTGAGAAGAATCCAATCAATCCCAAAAACTGGCGAACGTTCTTCACCTTCAAAGGCCTTGGAAAATCTCTTATCGATTCTAATTTGCATGGATTTGGTTTAACACCATCCTTGTCAATCACATGCCTTAATAATGTTACTTGCCTTTGACAAAAATTTGACTTCTTTAAATTGATTTTAAAATTTGCCCTTCTTAGGTCTTCCAATAATTTCTTCAATTTTTCTAAATGTTCCTCAATATTCTCCGAGGTAAGCAAAATATCATCCACATAACGGATAGTGCAATCTTTCACTTCCTCTGACAAGTTTCGATCAAGCGCTCTTATTAAGGCAGATCCCGCGGTCTTCAATCCAAACGGACATCTCCTAAAACAATAGGTTTGTTGGTCGAACTGAAATCCAGTCAACAAGCTGGTTTTCTCTTCCAGTTCGAGATGATGATACGAAGAAGTCATATCAATATTTGTAAAAATCTTCTTGCCTTTGAACTTCCTCAGTATTTCTTTTATGGGTGGAGCCGAATCATTTTCTGGTATGATTTTTGCATTTAAATTTCTGGCATCTAGACACACCCTTACTGAGCCATCCGGTTTACTCACAATCACTAATGGACTAACATATGGTGTCGCCATTTTTTCTATAACACCTGCATTCATCATCTCCTGCAGTGTTTTCTTCGTTTGTGGGTAATGTTTTTCCGCAACCGGGTATGGTTTTTGCCTGACGGTGCCCAATCATTGACTTGGAACGCGTATTTAAAATTTTCAATCTTCCCTGGCTTGGAATCAAATACGTCCCTAAAATTCAATAATAATTTCTTTAATTGTTCCTTGTTTTCGAGGTTAACTTTAGCTTCCTCTACTTTTCCTGACAGGTTGGTCTCGAACTCCGTTTCCAAATTATCTTCGAGTTCTATGTTGCGGACTTCAAATATCTTTTCTATGTCCTTATAACCTTCCTCAGTTACTTCTTCCACGTGCCATACCTGTTCTCCTATTTTCACATCCTGTTCCTGTAGGTTAATGTTTTGTTCATCCACATCCTCTCTTTGGATTTTAATGCAGTTTTGCGCTAGGTCTATGATGACCTTGTTCTCACGGATAAAATCAATACCTAATATGACATTATACGGTAATTGATTCACCAGCAAAAAGCATTGCGAAATTTCAGCGTTACCCATGATCAGATCAATGTATACCTGAAATTTGCATGTTAAAGATTTTTCAGGGATAATTCCCTTAATCTTTACACTTGATGTGGGGATTTTTAATACGCGGCCTCTTGTTTCCAATTCATTCAGAAGGGTTTGCGTAATTAAACTTATTGTTGATCCGGTATCGATCAATGCCCTGACCAGTAATCCTTCTATCCTAAGCATAATTATGGGTAATTCTCTTTTAATAGGTGGGATTCCTTCCACATCCTCATTAATTAACTCATCGGTTCTTGCTATCCAATTCACAATTTCTACCTCCTCCCAGCTCCTGGTATGTTTCCACTTTTGACGATTTAAATTTGGAGTTTTTTTTATCCTGAGGGCTTCCTTTCCCCTCATTCTTTAACTGAGCTTGTAGTTCCAAGCTTTGAGCTCCATCTAGTCGGTCGGGTGATTTCCGGTTCTTTATTGCCTCACTCCAACGGACTTTTTGCCTTTCAGGTTCGTCTGGTCGTTCGTTCATGTAACGAAGACTTTCCTGATATCTTTCCTCTATCTCGGCCCGATATTCATCATCCCTATCCTCTGGCCTTACGTTCCTTCTGGGATAATTCTCCCATTTCTTTCTGTTTTCTTGCCTCTGATGGTTATTGTTATAGGGTCGGCTCTCTTGTTGCCTATAACCCGTATTCCTAGGATTTCTTCCTCGATATCCTCCTCTGTAGTATGGCTGTATTCCTCTAGGCTCTTGGTGCCCATACTCTCGACCTAGTCCCTGAGTATCAGTGCTAGTGGACTGATTCCTGGTCGATGGTTTTTCTCTGGTTTCCTGACTGCTGGCCATGTGTACCTGTTCAGTCTGTCTTTGATGCCTAGGAGTTACGTGTGACGTCGTCATGTCTAATTGACGTAATACACTCTCCACTTCCACAGCACTTCTGGCTTTGGATGAGATTAATAGCCTCTGAATCTCATATGGAAGTTGTCTTGCAATGGCGGCACACAGGTCGTTCTCAGCTGGAGCAATGTCAAGTTCGCGGAATTTACACAGCTGAGCGGTAAAAAATTCCGAGTACTTAGTTTGTGCATTTGTGCTGTACTTCCTAGAGTACAGATCTAGCCTTAAATTCTCCTGGACGTCTGCTGCCCAATATCGTTTTAAAAGGGCTTCTCTAAAGCCTTCCACCGTATCAAAGGTGTACCTAAAGCTTCTGAACCAGGTGAGACAATCACCTGCCAACAGCTTCTCAATAGCTCTCAGTCTCCGATCCTGAGGAACCTTCATTTCGTTTAAGTACTCTGCGACTTCCTTTAGCCAGTATTTTGGAGTAATTGGCATGTTATTCCCAGTAAAATTTACCGGTCTGTCCTCATTCGATTTGATAATGTTTATTATCTGACCATTTGTCAGATTCATGTATGGGGTTGACATCGCCATCGGATATCCTGGATTCTTGTAAGGGCTCTCCCCTCCTAAGTCCCTATCGATATCTGTGCCTTGTTCACGGGAATCTACCCATCCTGTCTTTGGAAACTCCTCCTGATTCTCAAATTCTAATTTCCTTTCCCTTCGGGCACTTTCTTCATTCGCCATGAGTTGGATTTCCATTTGACTATTTTTATGTTCAGTCCTTTCCAACCGTGATCCTAATTCATTTTGAATTCTTTCCTGATTTTTCTTACTGGTTTCCAGTTCTCGTTTGAGTTGGAATTTCTCATCCCTGAAGCTATCCCTGATTTCATTTAGGTGTTCTTCTACCTCTTTCTTGATGACCATGACCTGTTCTGTTATAATTTCTGGTTTCACGTCACCTCTGGTATCTAGGTCTTCTCGTATTTCTTTTATTTTCTTCTCCATCTCTCCTTGTCCTTTGACCATATCTACTTTAATTCCTTCAAGCTTTTCCTCATTTTTTCCTTGACTCTTATCTAATATCATCAAGTCATTTTGGATCTGGCTTACTTCCGTATGAGTTTTTCCTACTTCGACCTTTAATGTTCCGATGGTTCCCTGAACATCATTAATACCCTGACTTATTTCATCTATCTTATGGGTATTATCCTTATTTTCTTTCTCTCGTTGTTTTCTTTCATTCTGGAGATGCTCCTCATATAGACCTAATCTTTGATTTATTTGCTCCCCGTGCCTCTTTAAGTTCTCATCTACCTGCCCGGTAAAAAGATCAATCTGCCCTTTCATATCCTGTACATCTTTTTAATTTTGATTTTTCATCTCAGTTACTTCGGTCTGAACTGCACCGATTTTGTTCTCGAGGGTTCCTACTTTCTCCTCAACCTTTCCAAATCGGGTTCCTAGCTCATTCACACTATCTTTTATCTCATCCCGGGATGTTTTACAGATATCGCTGTTAGATTTTATCTGAGCTTCTAATTTATCCTGCACACCTTGGATCTGGGTTACAAGTTTCTCTTCACATGCTTCTACATTTTTTTTACAAGATTCTTCCATTTCAATCAATTTAGTCTCTAAATTTTCAAAATTTTCTTGACACTTAGTTTGGGATTTTATCATATTTTCATCTAAGGTCCTTATTTGGCCTTGCAATCCTGAATGAAATCCTTTATTTTCCTCTTTTAACTCAGTTAACTTACTCTCAAACTTAGTGTCAAAACCTTGAAATTTGTTATTCATAGTTTCTTCCAAAACCTTGGATTGTGCTGAAAAATGGTTTGAATTTTCTGTTTTTATACTATTGAATTTGCTTTCTATCTCAGCCGTCAGTACCTCGTTATTTGCTTTACTGTCGGCTCTTATAGACTTTAACATCTCATCTTTTATAACTTTCAGCTGTTCTGCCATGTTATCCCCACTTTCTGTTTTAATCTTTTCTATCTCAGCCTTCAGGTCCTTATTCATTTTTATACCGTCGGCCTCGATAGCTTCTAATTTAGTTCCCATGTTATCACTATTTGTTTTTAGTGACTCTAAACTTTGATTCATGGATCCTAACTTTTTGTTATTTTCCTCCTGTTGGCTATCCAACAGATTCAAACTCTCATTTATGAATTCGAACTCCTTTTTATTTTCATCCTTTTGGAGGCCCAATGTATTGTCTATTGTTCCCAATTTATTGTTTATGGCCTCCAAGAGCCGTTGCATCTCTTCACTCAATGCCATCTTATTAGAATATAGTGGGCCACTAATGCCACATCGCTAGAACATGCTTGAGAGATGGTAATCTGAACTTTTGTGTCCCAATTTCTTCAAAAATTTACTTTGGTACGGGTTTTTACTACACCGTACCCTTTTGATATTCTTATTCAAACTCAAAGACCTTTATGGAAGTATTTAAAATTCAAAATTTCGAAAAACCATTTTCTTAAAAAAAATGAAAATTTTGATTTTTCGAGAAAACTCGGATTTTCCCTAGGAAAACTCACCCCTGCGTACTGGGCGCCATGAAATGTCTGGTAGGGGGTCGTTTGATTCAGGGCTGCTCGGTGTGAGTTTCCAGGGACCCATGCGGTCAGTTAACATTACACGTTGTAGCTACTCCCATCATTATTTTACTTTTACATGAATCGACCGTCTTTAGTGTTCCTCTAATTATTAATCCAAGCACAGTACTTCTATTCACCCCCCTGTGCCCTTGCAGCAAGAAATATGCAAATCACAGTATGCCAGCATTGCTCAATTCGGGATTTTCGGGGCTGCGGTAAGTTCTCCCACTCTGTGACTTACATATTTTGGATTAAATAGAGGATACACTTGCAAAAATAACAACAAAATCAACTCCTATTTTAACATATTTAATTAATCAAAATTATGGCGCTACAAACAATAAAACAAATAAACTTCTGACCAATATATTTCTACTTGTTCAAAGTGAACAAGGAATAACGTAAGAATAAAACAAATATTAGATTAAAACACATGGTTTTCTTTAAAACTAATAATTCATGATTATTTTCACTTCCATAAAGTACCTATCTTAAAGTTCCATATAACTACGAGCTTCTTTGGCTCGATACTTTCCATAATAATGGTGTCATACTTTTGTACACCTCAAGAACTATTTTTATCCTTTTTTTTATCATCAAAACAAATATATAATTACATTTAAAATTACATGTTAATTATCCACTTCAATATTTGGGCACTTCACATGTTCTTAGCATTTACCACCTCTCTCAAGTTTTGCAATTTCACTACGGTGATCGGGAAACTACCCGTGTACTCCAGAGTTACAAAGATTACTTGACAAAGTCAAAAACTATGATTACTCCCGAAATCTAGTTATCTTCATAAAACTCGTGGATTCCTATTTCCATACAACATTACAATAGGGATTTTTATTTAATTCATTTGTCTTATAAGACCATTATCACATAAGAAAACTACGATCTGAACTGGCAAGCGATAATATCAATCTACAAGGACCTCGGTTCAACGCCCGGGTCATTAACAACTTTAAACACTCACGGTGTATTCATAACATCTTACAAACAGCCTTTTCCTCAACCCTCATGCGGCGAGGGTCTGGTCAATTACTTGAGTGTGATTTATGACAGTGCGGGGAACCCTCCCGTCTCGTCCGTAGTTGGAGCTCTCCTCAATGCTTTTAAAACAAACATTCCCTTTCATTTTCAGATCTTTGGGGAGACATGGCATTCTACTCCTCGTTTTACTATCAACAATATTTTTTTTTGCTCAAAAACCACTTTCGTAATCTTGGCATTTATTAATTATGAAGGGTCCTCATTGATTGTGAAGAGTAATACACATTCTACGACGAATAATTAGGGGCTTTAACAACAAGAGGATTCTCGGTTCGAATCTCTTAACTTGCCTCGGGAACTATTTCCACATTTGAGGACTTATACAAAATGCGATTTAGGGTCTAGCCGTAGCTTACAGGACCTACGCTCAATAATACCATACATTTGCTCCCTTTACAACATACACATGGCCTCGTGATCTACGTCACACTTAGAGGACTTACAACATATCTCAATTCAATACAATCAACTACCCCTCATAAGTAATTTACCAAGTACATTTAAATTCTACGCATTCCTTGCGTGACTTTTTATTTAATTGCGTTCCATTGCGCTACACATTACTATACGGCCAAATGTCTTCCAAGAACTGATAAATTTCAAGTAACAATCGATACATATTTCAATTTTTATATTTATCTTTTCCGTTGACAATAAATCGCTCCATTTTTTAAGAACATGCATTCACATCATGTCTTATACATTTGTTAAGGCTCCAACGCTCTATACCTTTATATCATTCAATTTAATCTTTATTTAGATTTCTTTACCTTGTTATTATTATTATTATTCACATCATGTCTTCATTCCTTACAAATGCTCAAAAGCTATTTCTTTCATATAATTCAAATTTACCTTCATTTAAATATCTTTGCTATAATTATTATTATTACGCTTGCTTTTATAACATTCGTCAAATACACTGACATTTTATTCCATGCATTTCCTCTACAGGATTTATTCTTTCACATAATTATTTATCATTTCTCAAAACTTTATTTTTGTTCAGATCGCGTTCTTATTTAATTATTATTCATTTAAAAACATCCCTTTTACTCAAAACTCCGGTGGAATTGTACACAAAAAAAATTCCCGACACCAAAACATAATGAAAATCTTTACTCACATGTCTAAGGTCGTTTTCTGACCTTTATTCTCGAACGATGCGTCATTTGGCCCACCTTCTTGACTTACTCCATATTGTACAAATTCATCTCGTGTACAAACATTTCTTGACACATATTCAATACATTTAACACTATCAACATTTTTGATACACTGGTGTATCCGTTTAGAACACACATTAAAACAATAAAAAATATTATTCTGGTACATATTATAACACCTATCACTTTGCATAAAACACTTTCACTTTACATAAAACACTTAAAATGATACTCTTAATTTTTTCTTACAATATTTACACTTCGCTTCTATCACACGAGCGTATCTCAACGATTTTGACGATTTCTGTCGGCTGTTGACGATCCCTGATATGAATCCTATCAACCTGCATTGGACGTGTGATTTTACTCGTTCAAAGTTTCTCTCTCCTACAGTGGAAACTACTGGTTTCAGTCTCTCAAAACCGCTTCTATTGTCTATTACTCGGCTTCACTTTATCTGCTTTAACTAGGCGATAAATGTCTTTACTTTGCCATCACCTCTATTTATATATGGTGGTCTATCGCTCCCTATAGTTTCGATATCTTGGCCTCCTTTCGAGGACCGTACACTGTCTATCGTACCCTATAGTTTCTATATCTTGGCCTCCCTTCGAGGACCGTATACTGTCTATCATATATTATTTGACGTTTCCTTACTAGAGTACGTTTTCCCTCTGGTTTCGAACCTAAGTTCCTAAGTTCCTTTTGCTAGAACTTCTATCTTTCGCGATCGTAATTACTGTTTATTCTTGTCCTTTACAGGACTTAGTGTCTTTAACAATGTCTTTACTGGACGTAACGCCGTTTATTTGTTAGAGTTCTTATAACTTCGTAACTGTATCGAACTAGTGTTCTTCTGGAACTCGAAGTTCCCTACTGATCGCTGTATTTTACTTTGACGATATTGCTTTAAAGTCCGTATATTTAGTGTTCTTTATACTTTAGGACTCTTCAGAGTCTCGAACTGCTAACCATCAGCGTAGCGCACTCCTATCGTAACTGGCCTACACTCGACAAACTTGTAGCATAGCCTCCCTCAGAAGTCTCAGATCGAACGATGTGATGCTCCAACGTCACGCCCCCCTGGACGGACTAATAATGCCTGCGGTGTGATACAGAGTGACGCCCCCTCTCGGGCTTTCGGAATGACTGCACTGCACCGATGCAGAGTGACGTTCCTCACAGGCTCTTGAATACTGTCTTCGATGTCTGATACAGCGTAACGCCTCCCTGGGCTATCGTAAACTGCATGTTTGGTCTGGCTCTGCCAGGAGCTTTATACTGTTTATCCACAAAAAGATAAAACTCTAGTCCTTTTCGTAACCAACTTTTGAACTAATTGTCGTACACTTATAAAAATGATATCTCCAGAAAGCTCGTCTTCCAAACGTAAAATGATCTTCCTGTGCATGGAAATCGATCGTGCATTTCCGAGATATTAATTAATTTTTCGTCTTCAACTGTGTGGGTGGTGCTGTTCATTTTTAATTCTCCCACTCCTTGGGTCCCCTTGAACCCCCAATGACGTATGCTGAATTTGCACTTCTCTCTTGTGCAATTATTAAAGGGTTTTTCTTTAGACAAAAATCTTTAATCCGAGATGATTCACCGTACTGTATTTGTTTACTTATTTTTATACTCGTAAATGGGTTAAATGTAATTATTCTTGTTGTGACTCAGCGGCGAGGTTGCCATTTTCCTGCAACGTAAGGGCAATTTCCGAGTCAAGCTTCTTCGTCTTACAGTCCAAATTTTCCACTCGTTCTATTTATATCCATGACGGGCTCCCTTATAAATGTCAAGAGGCATGAGCTCATCTTATGAACACCTGGTCCTGCAGCTTGCGCAATGTTAGACTAGAATCCTGGCTTAAAATCTCTCTCCGTTCCCTTAGAAACTGTATGATTCTTTCATTCCTTTCACAAAATACATGTATTGGACCCCTCTTTGAAGCCTATGGTACATGGGTTCAATACAAACATTTAATTATTCACATGTTAAAAAAGGTAGTTCCGTGAAGAACTAAAGCCTATTTTCATATATCCTACTTATGTTAATTGCCTCTATCAACAAACAAAATTTCAGTTTGATTGCTGTAATAGATTCGTAGATATTGAAAACCGACTAAATATTACGGATGGTTGCCATGTTTGATTTTTATATATGTAGGTCTTAGAGTCATGTAGACTACTGTTACATGAAAATTATTTTGTACGTGTAGTATTCAAACTTCCAACGCATTGTAACGATTCGATCCCATAGCTGTTATATTTAAAGGGTTATTCATTTATTATCATGTTATTATTATTATTATTAACTAGTACATCCATGAGATGATTTTTATATCAGATAATTGTAAGCGGTTTTGATTATTATATTCAATTAGATTTTTATTAACAATTACTTGTAAAGAGACGAAGTATTATATATTGCAACAAGACTGGCGATATGGACTAACCCTGTGCGTCACAAACTGAACGACGTAGTAAGAATTTCACCACGGCAAACTGCGTCATTTTCCTGAGATGTTAAGAAACCCACTATGGTGTAACCAACACGCCATTTTCTACGGTATATACGCGTCAATATATATTGCAAGTTATGAGTCAAGAATGGAGAAGGCTAATAGAGAGGGAAGCTGTGACACCACGTGACAAGGAAGTCATTAGTATTTGTACCTGCAACATCGGACAAGAATGGCATTGATCTATAGCTATCAATGAAGGAAGGAAGTTGTAACCTTGCTTTCTGGGTCCTAATGGACTGAGCACCGAGAGTCGACACTGAACGATGTCTTGCCGACATCTATATCAATACATAATGGGTTATATCCCTGATCAAGAGTCTTTCTACAGATGGCAAAGTACTTAATGAGGATATTTCATAGTAAATGAGATATCACATCATTTTTTTAAACATAAGCGACGTAACATCGAGATCATCGATCATTTCTTAAATATGACGAATCTTCGACTGGGTGAGCCAACAATTCAATAAAACTATCGTCTCTATTATAATTTAACTTCATTTAACTTTCAATTCATTTTAATATTCATTTTCTTTTAAATAATTAATTGCCGCATTGAGTAATTTTAAATTCAATTGTGTGACTATCACTATTCTGTTTTATTAATATTTTGTTTTTGCATTTAATAAATTCATTCTCTTCAACGTAATGCCTATTTCTTTCATTGTAGTTGGTACTTTAAGGCAATCATACTCCTTGATTAAATACTGGATTGGTTAGATGACTTTGTCTCACTACGGCCCGGGTAAGTGGTTCTCGACTCTACTGCTGATAGCCGAGGTTAAATCAATAAATTTCGATTCACTATCTTAAATAGGAATCTGGCGCTCAACAACTTATTATATTACACTATCACAGGTAAGGTCACACCACAGTGTATATTATTTATTCTTATTATGTTTGTTAAATTGAACCACAATAGTCATCACCACGTTCAACGACTCATTAAAAATGTTACATTTGGCGCCACAAAGTAGGGCACGAAAACCATTCGGTATTTAGTCAGAGGAGTGTATAATTTCAGTGCAAATTGTCAGTGCTTTTGGGGGACAGTGAAGTGAAGTGAAATTTTGGACGGGCAATTGTTATACGGTGTACTTCAAGATGTCGGAGGAGGAACAGAGGCAGTTGAGAAGTAGGGATGCAGTCAAGAAAGTTAATTATAAGGAGGTTGATAGCGGTAGCGATGTTGAGAGCGTAGAGAATAATACCAAGATGTCGGAGGTAAATCTTGAGAATAATCCTGAGAGTAATCCTGAAAATAATCCTGAGGTTAGCCCTGACATGAATACAGAGATAAATCTTGAGACGGATACAGAGGTACATCCTGAGACTAGTGGTAGTCTAGAGAAAGAAAAGTCTATAGAGATTCCTGAAGATCCATTAACTGCGCTCATAAGGCAGATGAGTAGAGATTTAAGTGCGAAATTTGTTGAAAGTATGAATAAAAATAGTGAAGAGAATAAAAGAAATTATTTGGAATTCAATGGTAAATTTGAGAAATTAGATAAAGATATGAATAAAAATAGTAAGGAGATGAGAGAAGAGATGGGTAGGCTAAATCAAGATATGAGTGAAAAATTAAATAAGCATAGTCAGGAGTTCAATGTTAAATTTGAGAAATTAGAAAAGAATTGTCAGGAGTTGAATTTGAAGCTTGATAAGAATAGTCAGGAAATGAGAGAAGAGATGGGTAGACAAAATCAGGAAAGTAGGAAGGAATTTAATGAGAAGTTTGAACAATTGCATAGAAATAGTAAAACGATCAACCAAAAGCTGGAAGAAA
Organism: Meconema thalassinum; assembly: GCA_946902985.2. NCBI lineage: Eukaryota > Metazoa > Arthropoda > Insecta > Orthoptera > Tettigoniidae > Meconema > Meconema thalassinum. The sequence continues at coordinate 554,830,497 of OX336391.1, read as the reverse complement.
ATAGTAAAAAGCTAGACAGTGTGGTTAAGGTAAATGAAGGATTGAGTAAGAAGTATGATATGCTACAGGAAAGTATTCAGGGGGTGAAACAGGAAATCAGAGGTGAAATTAAGGAGGAGGTAGAGATGAAGGCTAAAGATATTATTAAGACAGTAGATAAGAAATTAGAAGCAGCAGAAAGTAGGATTCAGGAAAGAATAGTAACTGTGATTGAAGAGAAAATAGCAACTCAAGGTGAAAGTTTTAGCAAATTGGTAGAAGTGGAAACTAGGCAGGTGGTAGAGACTTTAGGGGAAACTGCAGTAGAATCAGTAAAGACAGCCTGTAAGGAGACTATAATTGAAAGTAGAATAGAGTCAGACGAGATTTTAGGTGAAAGCAAATTGGAATTAGTGGAGACTGTAATTGAAAGTAGATTAGAGTCATTGGAGATTGTAGGTGAAAGCAGATTGGAATCGGAGGAGATCTTAGGTGAGGAACGGCAAATAGCGGAGATTTTAGGTGAAATCAGATTAGAGTCAGACGAGATTTTAGGTGAAAATAGATTAGCGTCAGAGGAGATAGTAGGAGAAAGCATAGTAGAGTTGAAGGAGATTTTAGATGAACGCAGGATAGCTGTAGAAGAGACTATAGAATGTAGCGAAAAAGAAGTGAAGAAGATGAGAGAAAAGATAGGGATAGAAGTAGGTAAGATAAAGAAAGTACTAAGCACCCAAGAGATTAAGATGCAGACAATCATAGATAAATTAGATAGGCAAACTAGGGAAGAATTTAGTCCTGTGATAGAGGAAGTTAATATGAAATTATTAGTGGCAGAGAAGCGTGTGTTAAGTCATAGTCAGAAGAACATAATTAGTAAACAGGTTAAGAGGAGGAGAGAGATAGATAAGAGCAGAAGCAGTAGTCCACGGCTAAAGAGAGCATTAAGTGATAGTAACGGAGAAATGAAAATGAAACCTAAAGGTAGATATTTTAGAAGTAAAATGAAAGAAAAGAGAATTAAGTTGCTAGAGGAGAAAGAAATCAGGATGAGAGAGAGAAAGAAAGCATATGACGTGCAGTGGCGTACTGAATTAGCCAGACTTGGGGATGTGAGAGGGGGAAAGCCGAAGTACTGTGTTACTATGGATGAATGTAGTACAGAGGAAGTAGAAACTAATGTAACACGGAAGGAATTATGTGGAATTCTAGTTAAAGATAGAATTGAAGATGAATGTGGTAAGAACGGTGAAATGCCAGTGAACGTATTTATGTAAATTTATATTACCGATAGTTACTGTTCCGTATGACTTAAATATTAAGTAATGAAGTTTAATAGGATTTAACAGAGGTAGATAAGGAACCTGCTGTGTGTAATTTTAATTCAGTCGTGAAGTTAGGATGGTAAGGGGCGCGTAGTGCCTACGCTTATTGATTTAGATTGACTAAAATCATTTAATTTGGAAGACAAAGGTTGTCGTGCTATTGAGCAATGCAGGTAAGTTGAATGTAGGTCCTTAAACTGCAGGTAAGTTGGATGAAGTGAGAATTAAATTTTAAAAATAGGAAGGTTATTACATAGGTAAGTAATCGAAAGAAAGTAATAATTATTATGGCAACCATAATTAAGAATATAATGGTAATAAAGATTTAATTCAAAAGTGAGTGAAGATAAGATGATACAGTGGTAATAAAACTAGTGAGTTGAAGAATTAAGTATTGATTTAATAAAGAAGTTTCAGTTGAGGACAGCGAGGTTATCAGCGGATATATGTTGAGAAATTTATAAGTGGTTTAGAATTGTTAATGGTAATGCGTTGTATGAATTAACCAACATCGGGTTGAAATGAGGAAGTAGTAACTAATTAGGACATCTGGTAACTTACTTGGTGACAGATATGTGTGTGTGTATGTGTGTATTTTCACGTAAATGGACGTGAGTTTGAAGAAGTAGGCCAACGAAGGTAATGCCGTTGAGCAATGTGGTTTTAAAGTTTTGGTAAGATGCCAAATGAAGTTTTTTAAGGAGGAAGTTTTGGTAAGATACCAAATGAAGTTGTTTTTTGAGGAAGTTTTTGGTAAGATGCCAAATGGAGTTATAATGGAGGAAGTTTTGGTAAGATGCCAAATGAAGTTTTAAGAAGGTTTTGGAGGATGAAGTAGGTCAGCAAGGTATATTCCGTTGAGCAATGAGATTTTTTATGGTATCTACGGGACTACGTGAAGTTAATAAGGGAGTTTTTTTTAAGTATATATGGATGTATGCACACAAGGTAATAAGAGATTACAAAGGTAAGATTGTCCAAGTTTTTGTTACAGTTACGCACGTTTTAAAGATATTACAAGGCTTGTTATCGAGCTAAACCACTTTTAGTAAAAAGTTACTGATGAATAATAACGAATTAATTATGTGGTAGATTGTTGTCCTACACAGGTAAAAGTAAAGATAATAATTATAATTAAAAGGTTGACATAATATTTACTAATATTGAAAGGAATTTGTTATAATTCGACGTTTTGAGGATTTTAAAAGTAAATCATTTTTTTTAGTAGACAGGAAATTAAAGTTTTATTTATGTCATACGGAGTTAGTAAAGATAAGTTAATATTTTGAAGGAAGAATAAGTTGGTAAGATAAGTGTATACCTAAGGGGTAATAATGAAGTTACAATTAAAGGCAGGTGTAAGTTACGCATTTAATTTGATAGAGAAGAAAGTATCTGAACTGTGTTAGAACTCAGAACTTGCTTTATGAAGTGATTATGGGAGAATATTTGCTAATTATGAGTGTCAGTGTTATTGACTGTCAACTGGAACACTGTCATTATTTGAGGAAGACAATAGTTAGGAAAGCAAAGTGTGATGTTATTATTCCAAGGAATTAGTCGAAGCATGTAAGATTTTTTAGCTGAAATTTAGTGTGTTATTGGTCAGTAAGAGGTGACCTGTAACAGTAAGAAGAAGTGGGATTATACCACGAATAGGGGAGGTTTTTGTATGTGACGTGTGATGTCACGATGAGTTTTGAGAGATTCTGGTATAGCAAGAGTGAGCTATAGTCCAGGCGGTCAGAACAAGTAGGAAGTGGTGTTTGGAGGACACGGTACTTAATTAAGAGTTTTGAGAGAAAACTAAGGGGGGTTTTTAGGCATTCAGCAAAAAGTCAAATCATGAATAGACTAAGTTCAAAGTATAAGAGCATTAATATTTTGTGGAACGAAATATTTATTCCGAGGAGTTTGTCATGTGTTTTTGTGAAATAGTTTAGTGATATACGTAATTCAGGTATTGAGTAGTATTTTGTCCAAGTCTTAATCATTTTGTTATGGTAAGTAAGGAATGACGTTACGGTAAAGTTATATCTTGACGCTAAGTTAAATTTTATAAAGTGAACGAGAAGTCAGATTTTATGTTTATTGGTGATTTTGAAAATCCAAGTTATTGTTTTCGAGAAGTAGTAAAGAGGAATTATGGTTTTATGAGAAGTTAAGAAGTCGTGGAGACTTAGGAAGTATTAATTTGGAAGGAGGCGGCCGTGGCCTAAGAAAGAATTAAGCCACGAAGGCAGGTGAGTAGTAACTTGGATATTTAAATGAACTGTTTAATAACTGCTTTGAGGTATTTCGATGTCATTATGTATTTGGGGAAATATTTACATGTATGACATATGCACTGAAATAGGAATTGCCTTATGTATCTTGCTAAGTTATTTTTTTCTTCAATTATTGAAATTTTACTGCATTTGAGTAATCCCTTTATAAAGACGAAAGGAATATTGTATTGTTTGCATCCTATTATCGTGTGCTGTAATAGTTATTATGGGTTAATCAGCTGGTATTACAACAATGTACTTCTACGCCAGACTGATATACAAAAACTACGTTCAAAAGAGATGAAGCCAAAATTGTATGTCATGCATACGATCACCGAAATATAAACGAGTGCAGCGTTGACATATATGTCAAAAATAAAAGTGAAGGGCATTTTATATGTATATTTTTTACAGCTCGTTTAATACATAAAGAAGAATGAACATTATGAACATTTGGAAGAATGAGAAATGATAATACAAATATGTAAAGTGAAAAGAGTATGTTCTTGTATATTTTTATGTATTGTTGAAGGGTATTATTTGTATGTTGTCGTTATGGGGGTATTAATATTTAAATTTGTATTCATTTGTGTAGGATGTGTAGTGATATAAATAATGTTACATTTTATTTTAAATTATTTATATCAGGGGCGATTGTAACGATTCGATCCCATAGCTGTTATATTTAAAGGGTTATTCATTTATTATCATGTTATTATTATTATTATTAACTAGTACATCCATGAGATGATTTTTATATCAGATAATTGTAAGCGGTTTTGATTATTATATTCAATTAGATTTTTATTAACAATTACTTGTAAAGAGACGAAGTATTATATATTGCAACAAGACTGGCGATATGGACTAACCCTGTGCGTCACAAACTGAACGACGTAGTAAGAATTTCACCACGGCAAACTGCGTCATTTTCCTGAGATGTTAAGAAACCCACTATGGTGTAACCAACACGCCATTTTCTACGGTATATACGCGTCAATATATATTGCAAGTTATGAGTCAAGAATGGAGAAGGCTAATAGAGAGGGAAGCTGTGACACCACGTGACAAGGAAGTCATTAGTATTTGTACCTGCAACATCGGACAAGAATGGCATTGATCTATAGCTATCAATGAAGGAAGGAAGTTGTAACCTTGCTTTCTGGGTCCTAATGGACTGAGCACCGAGAGTCGACACTGAACGATGTCTTGCCGACATCTATATCAATACATAATGGGTTATATCCCTGATCAAGAGTCTTTCTACAGATGGCAAAGTACTTAATGAGGATATTTCATAGTAAATGAGATATCACATCATTTTTTTAAACATAAGCGACGTAACATCGAGATCATCGATCATTTCTTAAATATGACGAATCTTCGACTGGGTGAGCCAACAATTCAATAAAACTATCGTCTCTATTATAATTTAACTTCATTTAACTTTCAATTCATTTTAATATTCATTTTCTTTTAAATAATTAATTGCCGCATTGAGTAATTTTAAATTCAATTGTGTGACTATCACTATTCTGTTTTATTAATATTTTGTTTTTGCATTTAATAAATTCATTCTCTTCAACGTAATGCCTATTTCTTTCATTGTAGTTGGTACTTTAAGGCAATCATACTCCTTGATTAAATACTGGATTGGTTAGATGACTTTGTCTCACTACGGCCCGGGTAAGTGGTTCTCGACTCTACTGCTGATAGCCGAGGTTAAATCAATAAATTTCGATTCACTATCTTAAATAGGAATCTGGCGCTCAACAACTTATTATATTACACTATCACAGGTAAGGTCACACCACAGTGTATATTATTTATTCTTATTATGTTTGTTAAATTGAACCACAATAGTCATCACCACGTTCAACTTACATTAAAAATGTTACAGCATGAATAGGACACAAGAAGTAAAAACGAGATTTTAAAATTTCACACAGCTGCTATCTTGTGGTATGGAAATAAATGAAAAAAATAGATGTCAGTGGATTAACATTTGTATAAAGATTTACTGTACCAAGTTTCACTGCACTCGGATGGTTAAATTGCGAGAAACGTCCATGTGAATAGTTATACTTCGCGTCGCAGCCATGTTGGATTTGCGATCACCAGGTTATTGAAAGTCCTATAGAAGAACTTATGTTCATAGCCCCTATTACATACAAAAATTCAGTTTGATTGTTGTAATAAATTCGTAGTTATTGAGAACCGTCTAAATATTTTGGATGGTCGCCATGTTGGATTGTTATATGTATAGGCCATAGAGCCATGTACCATTAAAGGAAAATTATTGCGTAGGTTCATTATTCAAACTTTCACTTCGATCGCATGATTACGACACAAGAATTAAAACTTAATTTTAAAATTCGCACAGCCGCCATCTTGAGGTTATGTAAACAATTGAACTAAATTAGATACCAGTGCATTAAAATATGTATCAACATTTGCTGTAGCAACTTTCATTGCTTTTGGATCATTAATTCGCGAGAAAAGTCTATTTAAAACTTTCAACTTCGCATGGCCGCCATATTCGTTTTATAGTTAACCGGTTTCTGAAAGTCTCATAGATGAACTTCCAGTAGTGCCCTTTATCTCCGTACAACATTTCAGTGTGATACCGGTAATAGTTTCAGAGATATTAAATGCCGGTGAGATATTTCGCACAGCCGCCAACTTGAGGTTATGTAAACAATTGATCGAAGTTAAATGTCGGTGCATTACAATGTGTATAAACATATACTTTACTATGTTTCATTGCGTTTGGTTGGTTAAATCGCAAGAAACGTCTAATTAAATGTAGAAATTTCGCTTGGCCGCCATTTTAGTTTTGTTGTTAACAGGTTTTCAAAAGCCACATAGATCAACTACTAATAGTTTCCTTTATCACCGTACAAAATTCCAGGGTAATATCCGTAATAGGTTCGGAGATATTGAATGCTGGTGAACTATTTCGCACAGCCGCCATGTTGGATTGGTGAGACGTAAAAAAAATTGAAGAGCACGGTCGGGGTCGTCCGGAATAGTGCTATGAACTTACCGAGTTTCATAGAAATCGCTCCAGCCGTTTAGATTTTATTAGGGGGAGACACACACACACACACACGAATCACACACGCACACACAGGCAGACACACAGACAAAAGTTGATCTCATAAGCCAATTTTTTTCATTAATGAAAATAGGCTAACAATGCATAACATTTGTAGAAAAAATGACCGAAGGTGTGGTGGTGTTCGCAAGACATTGTTGTGCCATTGGTCAACCGCTCTGATGTCAAGTCCGCTCATTCGTTAAATCAGGTATAAACGTGTTTCGCACATTACAACTTATATGGCAGAATATACAAGTGATTTAAAATTAATCATAATATTCTTTTTAATAAGTCTGCCAAGTTTTCTATTTTTTCTACAAATTTTATGCATTGTTTTAACACGTGCATAATTAAATATTTGTATGTTTTTAACCTAGTCAGACATTATAACATTAAATTTAGATAATAATAGGTGTATAATTTGTACTTAAAAATTACTTTCGATATCAGCTGCGGATGCTGAAAATACTGTTTTCCAGTCGAGAACGGAAAAATCAACTGCATTAAAGAATTCGCTCATGCGCTGCAGAAGGTGTTTGACCCGGCCGGCCCTTGGTATGCGAGCAGGAGGGTTATGACATTTGTTTACGTCATTGGGGATAACCTCTTTGCCGACCCCTTGCCAAAGCCTGAGCGGAGTTGAGGAACTTATTTTTGGGTCCCTTAGAGGACCGAGTGGAATTGATGCCCACCCGAAAATGTAACGCCAGTGGTCGCGTGTCTAAATATCGGACGCCAATTGTTAATGGGTATTTCATTAGCTATTTTTTGTTTAAAAAAATTTATTTTCGATTTTATAAGAAGGATGAAGCGTGACAAATATACTAATCATAGACAAATAGGCTACATGAAGACCAAATATTTTGACACAGCATGTAAAACTTATTCAATTAACTTTTGAAAGACATTTGATAATATTTCCCGTATTGAGTAAAAACATTTGCGAACAGGACTTGAGTATTTTTCTACAATTAGGTGTTCATAATATGAGTTTCCCAATACTAGGTTATACAAGCAAACCAACGCAGTTCCGTATATAGTCGCGTGGCGTACGGTGTTGTAATCCAAGTTAACTCTTTGGTTTGGGGCAGATGACCTCGTAGTTCCGCCCCATAAAACAACAATAACTAACTAACTAACTAACTCTTTGGTATGCCACTGACACGCAAATGGTCATTGATGTAATTGAGAGTCATCGAAAAATAACGCCTAGATTTTGAATATAGTAATTGATATAAAATGTATTACAGGAAATGTAATGGTTTTAGCTTTAAAATTATTATTATTATTATTATTATTATTATTTTTTCATACCTTAGTAAGTTTCAATGTGAGCTCCGTTCGTTGCTCTGCAGACGTCTAATGTGTGTCAATGTGTGGTGCGGGTTACTTCATAACCAAGTTATTGGACCTTGCTTTTTGCTGAACCCCCCCATGGGCTCACATCTAGCGGGACGTGGGTTGGCGACCACGGGACCCCAGCTGTGTCCAGCATTGCTTCCACTTACTTGTGCCGGGCTCCTCTCCGTCTCCTTTCTTGTCGACTTCTCTTGGTCAACTCTTGTTCTCTTCCGACCCCGAAGGTATTAGGGTATACGAGGCCTAGGGAGTCTCTTCGTTTCCCGCCTTAATTGGCCCTTCTCTCATCTTTCCTGCTCCCCTCATACTTCTAGGGATCAGCCTTCTTTTTCTTTCCCTGTCATCTCCTGCCTTCTGTACAAGGCCCTCAAGGAGGCAGGGTGTGTGTAGCCTCACCACTTCTGGTGCACCCTGGACAGTGCTACACCCTTAAGGGCTCACGGCTGGTGTGTTTGGGAGATGGCGACCCCGAGGGATTCCTGAGCTGGGTCCATTTTGTCCCCTTTTCCCTCTGACTTTAGGGCGGGCCCTCTCCTTTTTCCCCTTTCCTATCTGCCTTTCATGGCTCTCCTTCCTTCCAAGTCCCTCAATCCTCATTCTGCGAGGGTTGAGAACATTTCTTTTCTTCCTGTCCTTTATTTGCCTTATCCTTTATTTGTTTACCATTTCTTCTTCTAGTATGTAAGTTTGTAGTTAGTTTTAGTTATAGTTTACATTCTCATCTCATCATTCATAATCACCCAAACCATTAGAGACCGATACCTAGATGTTAGGCCCCTTAAAACAACAATTATCACCATAATAATTTTTGACGAAAAACAATTACAAGCCTAATTTACCTCGACATGCTTGAATAGTTTGTGTTCGCTCAAATAGAAGATATCGGACAACAGACTGGACTGCGTGTAATTTTAGGTAGATTTCATTAGAAAGCTAACTGTTGCAATGGGTACCATGTTTCGACTTCCGGAAAATTTTGACATATCTTCGCGTTTCACATCCCCTAGACCCCAAAACCACCGTCGGTTCAAAAGTGTATATATAATTTATGTATATAAATTCCCAAATAAAATCCCTCAGTATGCTTTCCTTTGGAGGGGAAGTTCCAACGTTCGTTACGAGTAGCTGGTTGCGGTGGCATCTAGTAGCCATGTTCACAGCTAGGTGTCGTTGACGGTAGTATTTTGTAGCAAAATTGGGAACTACTACTTGAAATTGACCGTCTGCAGTCCGTACCTGAATTACAGACTAATACAGCCATCACAATTAACACCGTTTATCAGACAGATTCTACACACACCCAAAGTACGCGGGGCTACATGACCGCGTTGTCGCAGCCCCTAAACGTAGGAACCAACCAACATCTTTGCGGGAGATACAATCTTGCGTGAAGAAGTAACAGACCGTTAGATAGTTACACATCAGTGTCGTAACCTTGCATAAGGACAGTGTGACCACAAGTATGACAAGTAGTTCCGTGAAGAACTATACAGCCTATTTTCATATCTCCTACTTATGTTAACTGCCACTATCAGCATACCAAATTTCAGTTTGATTGCTGCAATAGATTCGTAGATATTGAGAACCGACTAAATATTTCGGATGGTCGCCATGTTGGATTTTAAATATGTAGGTCCTAGAGTTATGTACTGTTACATGAAGATTATTGTGTAAGTGTAGCGTTCAAACTTCAATCGCATGATTAGGACGCAAAACGTAGCAAGGAGATTTTAAAATTTCGCACAGCTGCCATCTTGTGGTTATGGAAACAATTGAAATAAATTAGATGCCAGTGGTTTAACATTCGTATTAGGATTTACTGCACCAAGTTTCACTGCACTCGGATGGTTAAATTGCGAGAAACGTCCATGTGAATATTTATACTTCGCGTCGCCGCCATGTTGGATTTGTGATCACCAGGTTATTTAAAGTCCTATAGGTGAACTTAAAGTCATACCGCTATGAACATAAAAAAATCAGTTTGATTGCTATAATAGATTCGTAGATATTCAGAGACGTCTAAATATTTTGGATGGTCACCATGTTGGATTGTTAAATGTATAGGCCATAGAGTCATGCACCAATAAAGGAAAATTATTTCGTAGGTTCATTATTCAGACTTACACTTCGATCGCATGATTACGACACAAGAAATAACAACTTAATTTTAAAATTCGCACAGCCGCCATCTTGTGGTTATGTAAACAATTGAACGAAGTTAGATGTCGGTGCATTACAATGTTTATAAACATATACTGTCCCAAGTTTTATTGCGTTTGGTTGGTTAAATCGCGAGAAATGTCTATTTAAACGTCGTAAATTCGCGTGGCCGCCATGTTGGTTTTGTAGTTACCAGTTTTTCAAAAGTCACATAGGTGAACTTCTAGTAGTTCCCTTTATCATCGTAATAAATTTCAGGGTGATATCGGGAATAGGTTCGGAGATATTGAATGCTGGTGAAATATTTCGCATAGCCGCCATGTTGGATTGGTCAGACGTAACAACATTTGGAGGGCACGGTCGGGGTCGTACGGAATAGTGCTATGAACTTACCAAGTTTCATTGAAATCTCTCCAGCCGTTTAGATTTTATTAGGGGGGGGGGAGAGCACACACACACGGACAAAAGGTGATGTCATAAGCCTATTTTTAGCCTACTTTCGATTTTTGCAAAGAATGAAAGTAGACTTATGAGATCAACACAAAGCGAAAAAAGTGTGTCTGTCTGTGTGTGTGTATGTGTGTGTGTGAGTCTGTGTGTGTGTGTGTCTGTGTGTCTGTGTGTGTGTGAGTGTGTGTACTCTGAATGTCTGTCCCCCCCTATCAATTCGAACACGGTGAATGCGAATTGAACGAAATTTGGTACAAAGGTAGCACTAGCAAAGGACACCTCAGTGTCATGTTTTATATCGCCGCCATCTTGACGGAAACGTAATGGCGGCCTCACAAATGTTCAAAGCTTAAATCAAATTACGACTAACCTAATCATCCGATCTCTACCAAATTTTGCAACAACATACCTTAATGGGGGAAGCATCCTTTTACCAAACCAATAGGTCATCAGCGTAATAGTTTGCGGATGGCGGCCATCTTTGTGTGAAAATCGATTCCCCTATTAATTCGAACACGGTGCAACCGAATGGAACGAAATTTGGTACAGAGGTAGTACTAACAAAAGGCACCTCAGTGTCATGTTTTATATCGCCGCCATCTTGACGGAAACGTAATGGCGGCCACACGAATGTTCAAAGCTTAAATCAAATTACGACTAATTTAATCATCCGATCTCTACCAAATTTTGCAACAACTTACCTTTATGGAGGGAGCATCCTTTGACCAAACTAATAGGTCATCAGCGTAATAGTTTGCGGATGGCGGCCATCTTTGTGTGAAAATCGATTCCCCCTATTAATTCGAACACGGTGCAACCGAATGGAACGAAATTTGGTGCAGAGGTAGTATTAACAAAAGGCACCTCAGTGTCATGTTTTATATCGCCGCCATCTTGACGGAAACGTAATGGCGGCCACACAAATGTTCAAAGCTTAAATCAAATTACGATTAACCTAATCATCCCATCTCTACCAAATTTTGCAACAACATACCCCTACAGAGGAGCCATCCTTTGACCAAATGAGTAGGTCATTAGCCTTATAGTTTGCGGATGGCGGCCATCTTTGTGTGAAAATCTATTCCCCTATTAATTCAAACACGGTGAAACCGAATGGAACGAAATTTGGTACAGAGGTAGCACTAGCAAAGGGCATCTCAGTGTCATGTTTTATATCGCCGCCATATTGACAGAAACGAAATGGCGGCCACACAAATGGTCAAAGCTTAAGTTAAATTACGACTAACATAACCATCCGATCTCTACCAAACTTTGCAACAACATACCTTTATGGAGGGAGCATCCTTTGACCAATCTAATAGGTTATTAGCCTAATAGTTTGCGGATAGCGGCCATCTTTATGTCAAAATTGATTCTCCCTATTAATTCGAACACGGTGGAACCGAATGGAACGAAATTTGGTACAGAGGTAGCACTAGCAAAGGGCACCTCAGTGTCATGTTTTATATCGCCGCCATCTTGACTGAAACGTAATGGCGGCCACACGAATGTTCAAAGCTTAAATCAAATTACGATTAACCTAATCATCCGATCTCTACCAAATTTTGCAACTACATACCTTTATGGAGGGAGCATCCTTTGACCAATCTAATAGGTCATTCGCCTAATAGTTTGCGGATAGCGGCCATCTTTATGTCAAAATTGATTCCTCCTATTAATTCGAACACGGTGGAACCGAATGGAACGAAATTTGGTACAGAGGTAGCACTAGCAAAGGGCACCTCAGTGTCATGTTTTATATCGCCGCCATCTTGCTGGAAACGTAATGGCGGCCAAACAAATGTTTAAAGCTTAAATCAAATTACGACTAACATAACCATCCGATCTCTACCAAACTTTGCAACAACATACCTTTATGGAGGGAGCATCCTTTGACCAATCGAATAGGTCATTAGCCTAATAGTTTGCGGATGGCGGCCATCTTTATGTCAAAATTGATTCCCCCTATTAATTCGAACACGGTGGAACCGAATGAACGAAATTTGGTACAGATGTAGCACTAGCAAAGGGCACCTCAGTGTCATGTTTTATATCACCGCTATCTTGACGGAAATGTAATCGCGGCCACCCAAATGTTAAAAGCTAAAATGTAATTACGACTAACCTAATAATCTAGTCTCTACCAAATTTTGCAACACCATATCTTTATGTGGGAAACATATTCTGACCAAACTGCAAGAACATCAGCCCAATAGTTTGCAGATGGTGGCCAAGTATGTGTGCAAATCGATTCCCCCTATCAATTCAAACACAGTGAAACCGAATTGAACGAAATTTGGTACAGAGGTAGCACTAGCAAAGGGCACCTCATATTCATGTTTAATATCCCTATAGCACGTTGTATTTCAACAAGCGACTACAACCAACATTCAATCATACTCCTTGAAAAGGACAAAGAGTTATAACAATACCCATGCATTTAGGAGAAAGTAGGCTATATGTTCTTTACTGAACATCTTGTTTAGCCTACTTTCGATTTTTGCAAAAAATGAAAGTAGACTTATGAGATCAACACAGGGCGAAAAAAAGTGTGTCTGTCTGTGTGTGTGTATGTGTGTGTGTGAGTCTGTGTGTGTGTGTGTCTGTGTGTCTGTGTGTGTACTCTGAATGTCTGTCCCCCCCTATCAATTCGAACACGGTGAATGCGAATTGAACGAAATTTGGTACAAACGTAGCACTAGCAAAGGACACCTCAGTGTCATGTTTTATATCGCCGCCATCTTGACGGAAACGTAATGGCGGCCACACAAATGTTCAAAGCTTAAATCAAATTACGATTAACCTAATCATCCGATCTCTACCAAATTTTGCAACTACATACCTTTATGGAGGGAGCATCCCTTGACCAATCCAATAGGTCATTCACCTGATAGTTTGCGGATGGCGGCCATCTTTATGTCAAAATTGATTCCCCCTATTAATTCGAACACGGTGGAACCGAATGGAACGAAATTTGGTACAGAGGTAGCACTAGCAAAGGGCACTTCAGTGTCATGTTTTATATCGCCGCCATCTTGACGGAAACGTAATGGCGGCCACAAGAATGTTCAAAGCTTAAATCAAATTACGATTAACCTAATCATCCGATCTCTACCAAATTTTGCAACTACATACCTTTATGGAGGGAGCATCCTTTGACCAATCTAATAGGTCATTCACCTAATAGTTTGCGGATGGAGGCCATCTTTATGTCAAAATTGATTCCCCCTATTAATTCGAACACGGTGGAACCGAATGGAACGAAATTTGGTACTGAGGTAGTACTAGCAAAGGGCACCTCAGTGTCATGTTTTATATCGCCGCCATCTTGACTGAAACGTAATGGCGGCCACACGAATGTTCAAAGCTTAAATCAAATTACGATTAACCTAATCATCCGATCTCTACCAAATTTTGCAACTACATACCTTTATGGAGGGAGCATCCTTTGACCAATCTAATAGGTCATTCGCCTAATAGTTTGCGGATGGCGGCCATCTTTGTGTCAGAATTGATTCCCCCTATTAATTCAAACACGCTGAAACCGAATGGAACGAAATTAGGCACAGAGATAGCACTAGCAAAGAACATCTCAGTGTCATGATTAATATCGCCACCATATTGACAGAAACGTAATGGCTGCCACACGAATGTTTAAAGCTTAAATCAAATTACGACTAACATAACCATCCGAACTCTACCAAACTTTGCAACAACATACCTTTATGGAGGGAGCATCCTTTGACCAATCTAATAGGTCATTAGCCAAATAGTTTGCGGATGGCGGCCATCTTTATGTCAAAATTGATTCCCCCTATTATTTCGAACACGGTGGAACCGAATGAACGAAATTTGGTACAGAGGTAGCACTAGCAAAGGGCACCTCAGTGTTATGTTTTATATCACCGCTATCTTGATGGAAACGTAATCGCGGCCACCCAAATGTTAAAAGCTAAAATGTAATTACGACCAACCTAATAATCTAGTCTCTACCTAATTTTGCAACACCATATCTTTATGTGGGAAACATATTCTGACCAAACTGCAAGAACATCAGCCCAATAGTTTGCAGATGGTGGCCAAGTATGTGTGCAAATCGATTCCCCCTATCAATTCAAACACGGTGAAACCGAATTGAACGAAATTTGGTACAGAGGTAGCACTAGCAAAGGGCACCTCATATTCATGTTTAATATTCCTATAGCACGTTGTATTTCAACAAGCTCCTACAACCAACATTCAATCATACTCCTTGAAAAGAACAAAGAGTTATAACAATACCCATGCATTTAGGAGAAAGTAGGCTATATGTTCTTTACTGAACATCTTGTTTTAAATTGAAAATAGGCTGAAAATGAACCCTAAATGACGAGAAGGCTACCGTCCCCATAAGACAATATAATGTTTAAAATATGCATAAAATGACGAAAAACAAAGTTAAAAAAGCTCCAATTATAAAATTTCGCAATAAATGAGGTCTGATCCTTCTACGAAAACCTGCATATTCTGCCTATTTTCGCCTATCCCCAAGTTTGCCCGGTGAAATCTACCTCCACCTTTCGGCATGCCGAGAATTTTTTAGGCCTATGCAAGGTGGGGCTCCGCTCACTACCTTCGCGCGGTACACGATATACTCGACGCGCGTCTGTAGAGCAACAAACGGAGGTCACATTGACACTTACTAAGGTAAAAAAAAAAAAATGTTATATTTCCCACGCATTTTAAGGCTAAAACCATTACATTACTTCTAATAATTTCTTTATAGCAATTATTTAAAATCTAGGCATTATTTTTCGATGACCCTATATTTCACGGTAATTGTAGTGGGGAGACTTCCTAGGAAAGGTACTGAACAGTATGGTTGGTTGGTTCTTAAGTTTAGGGGCTGCGACAACGCGGTCATGTAGCCCCGTGTACTTTGGGTGTGTGTAGAATCTGTCTGATAACCGGTGTTAATTGTGATTACTGTGTTAGTGTGTGTTATCTGTTTTTAATTTAAGAACTGTAACTTAGAATTTTTCAAATAGTTCCTACTTTTGCCGCCAAGCGCCTCCGTCAACGACTACTAGGTCAAGTTTGGAACTTAGCTACTAGACGCCACCGCAGTCGGCTCTTGGCAACGAACGTAGAAATCTAAGAGCGTTGTTTGCATTCTTAACCTATCCAATTTAGTTTCACACAGGTGCAATTAGTGGAAGGTTCTTTAACATGCCATAAATCTATGACATGGGACCGCAGGCTTTCCTTCCCCTCCGAAGGAAGGCATACTGAGGGATTTTTAACGCTCTTAAAAAAATCCGACGGCTTCGGCCGGGTTTGAACCCGCTATCTTGGGCATAGAAGCTCAGCATGCTACACTGAACAGTATGTAGCAAAATCTAGTGTATTATGTTCGCAGATATATAACAAATGTACCTGGAATACAATAGTAATCCACGCGACCAACGGAGGATTAATAACCCCTTACATGATCAAATTCCGTCACCTTTAATTACAGTCTATTTCAACACACCTCCAAGGGCAGTCACGACGGCCACAGAATGCCCACTTATAAGGCATCCAACGTTTAGAATGAAGCACTGGTTAGATAGGGATATTCTTCTCTCTTTCTGTTGCACGCGAGACATGTATGACGCTGTCATTTTCTAGCACTACACTGTTGCCATATCAGTCGAAATTTTTTCTTTGGCGATAAAACAGCATATTCGGGTAGAACTCTGTATTGGCGATCTTTGTTGTCCTATATTAGAACTACGTAAACTTGATAGAAATGCTAGAAAAATTAGATATCCATATTTTTAAAAAAATCTATAAACTGAGTCCCCTTTTTAGTAAAATCGATCTTATATCATGTTGCATTGACTTTGTGAGGCCTATTTTTCACACACGTGTAGCTAAATGTGCCGTCTTGATGATGGATTATTGAAATATTTTATACTGGCAATATTACAATTTTCATGTAGGTAAAACTTCTGAATATTCTCTCATAACCGCATAGCAGCATTGAAAAAGTTCGTATGCTGCCAACTTTTCTATTTTTAAAGATAACCATGTCATGTCAGTTTGAGAGTTGTAGAGGAATGTAGGAAGAAGTTTTCTACCTGCTTACCCAGAGTGTAGGTTTAATTGTTTACACAGGCCGGGCTGTTCATTGACCGCGGATTATAAAAATGAAGGTTCGAAGGACAGCGGGGTGCAGCTTGCTACTCACAGCTTTATTACTGTGCCCATCGAGCTTGTATTTCAGTAGTTCGGCTGTCTCTATCTTGCGTGTGTGTGCAGCAGTTCTGTTAGATTTAACGTGTTGTATTTTACGTATTTCACGTAAAACAACGGATAGTTTTGTGAAAGGAAAGCGTGGTCAAGTGCTCAGGAGGGAAAAACAGGTCGTAATTAATGTGTTCAGTTATTTTAAGAATCTTAAACCCAACGAAAGTATAAATCATCAAAGGTAAGCCAATGAGGAGTATTTTCTTTAATAACGTACTTCAACTTAAATTGCAGTCAAAACTTCACACATTTCCTTGTGCTTGTACTTTATTTATTTTATTTTGATTGTTTTCTTTATGTCACATTCAACATACTGAACCCTTATTAATCTATCGATGAATAAGTATTCATGATTTTATTATTATTATTACAGATGCCCGGGCAGTACATGTAGAAATTGACAAAGGGGGAGCCAAGGTAGTGTGTTGCAATGATTACAACAGAAGCAAGCTTGGTAGTTATTCCTGAAGACGACCGGTTAAGCCGAGTTCAAGGACACATTTTGTAACAGCGCGCACCTAAATCGGAGTCATTGAGGGAGTGTCATGAGTAAAGTTTCAACCGACCCAGGATTGAATCACCCAATCAGAAGAGACCACGCCAAAGCCACGCGGCAAGTTGCGTACCCTGGAAAAACGCGCGAAAACGTATATCTAAAGAACCGCCGATCCGAATTAATTCCGCAATAGTGAACTGAGACGTTTGGATAAAATGATGAAGATTGATACTAGTCCCAAGTTTGTGAGGTGAGAACTCCAGATTATTTTTAAAAATTCTCCCCACTCTACCTCATTCTGTCAGTTTCCAATAAATTGATCGGTGAGAAGCTGTTTCGAGGACAACTTTATTGAGCTCTGGTGAATAAGGTTCACGTCACTCTGCGTCACGATTTTCAAGCGCTAATGAGCGTACTTTACTAACATTTTACTTTGTGCTCAAGGGAGCAATCTTCACATATAGCAGTGGAGATCTCTAGGCGAGATAAGGACTGCAAGATAGACGTGTTTAAGACTTGTTTTCAAGCCAGTGGCGATGAGTTTGATGTGTGTAATTTTATGTAAATTTGTGTATAATATTTTTGAGTGATATTTGTGCGTGTGTTAAGCAAATGCTAAGATAGGGCAAGTCTACGATCAGTAATCGCATTAGGACAGATTCGTGAGTGAAAGTAGTAGCTCACAGCGATTATAGCTAGGCAATATTATTAACATTGAACATTTCTGTCCAAGAAACTTTGCCAAGATGTCCGACGTTTGGTCATGTGATGGATTGATGTGCATCGCTTCTACAACGACGTCGACGATGGAGGGCTAAATTTCCCGTAGGGAAATGCACCGGGACGGAGGTTAATGTTCTGCAAGCTAAAGCGGTGATGTACAAAAATTGATTTACTCAATATGTAGCTAGATAAGGCGCGGGAACATTGTAAATAGTTCATTCATTCTTTTCTTGTGTTTAGATTTTTTTTGTGCTGACACTATCATCTTTAAATGTACGTTGGCGCGTGGCCAAATTTGTTTGTTGTATATTTTTCTTTGGAGTCATATTTAGTGTACACGGCGCGTGTATTTAATTTTATCCATGCGAATGCGAAACTCGTTACATTCGATAAGTGGCGCTTTATTAAATTTCATTTTTGTTATAGGAAAGGGAGGTAATTATTGTAGATGTTTTTATGAACAGGTTATTACTCATACTAGGGTTGCCGAGCGCAACAAATTAAGATGTAACTGTAAAACACTTTAGTTCTAATTTTTTAGCATTTTTTTGAGTCCTTTTCAGGTTAGATAGTCACGGACTAGAACGGAAGCGCAAGCTGGTGGAAAAATATCTATGTCATTTATTTCAGGTTTCTGTCAAACCCATACGTGTGATTCTGTGTGTGTTCATGTGTCAGGTGTGTGTATTGATTTTTCGTGATGAGGGGTAGGTGGTACTACCGCCCTCATATTGTTGTTGTTGTGGTATTTTTTTTTGATGGAAAGGCAGAGCGCTCCGTGGAGGCTACTGTACCTTGTCCAGTGTTGATTTTCTTTGATTTCCTAGGGGAAATGCTGAGATATTTTATTCTGACACACGTATATTGTGCTTTGGGAGCACGCTTCTTCGAGACTCGAACCCGTGCCACTGGAGGTCGAGGTTATTGACACGTGGGTTGACAGATGTGCAGATTTCCACTTAGCGCCCGTCTAGGTTCGGTGACTCATTGTTAGGCAGTCCTGTTGACCGACTGACCCCTATAAGCTATCATTAGCAAACCTGTTCTTTTGTGATGGTCATTTGGACCGTAATTAATTGGGGGAGTTCGCCATGTCTGTTGCGAATTATCGCATATCGTATGGATGGAATATTGTTTTAATGATGTAAATGTTGGCTTTGAGCCTAGTGATTTTCTATGACTCAGGTCATGTTAGTTTGTCTGTTGTGACACCCGTGTGGTGTAGTTGTATTTACTTGTAAAAATGACAGGCGATCATATGTGTATTTCATTTGTTGGTCACGTGTTAATTTACTTGTGTTGATTTTGAAAAGTCCTAATTTTAGGCATTAATGTTTTTTGCTACGGCAGTTCTTGATTCCAATTTCAAGCGGAAATTATTTGTTGTTTATTTAGTGTAGGAAGTGTCGGTTTAATTTAAGTAGTGTATAGTTGGTTCCCCGCGTCTGTCTAGCTCTAAACAATGCAGATTCGTCTTCTGAAGGGTTACCGGATGGTGACGAATCTCGCATTTATTTGTACTCATCGTTAAGCATGTAGAACAGCCGCACACGTATACAATGTCATTGAAGTATTTGGGACATTTGGTCCAATTTATAATCTCTCCTGAAATTAAGCCTAGTTTTGGCAAGTAATTTATTCAGTTGGGAGTCATTTGGGAGATTTGTTTTGTTTATTTTTTTACTTGTAAATAGTTGATCTGTTATTAAATTCATTTGTTATAACCCTGGTATTCACTTCTTCCTGCATGTTATTTTGTTATGTGTTACCCTGCATGTTAATGAAGCGCTTTAACAACAACTTACGAAATGGACTGTTACACCCCCCGAAACTGAGTCTCATAAGCTTCTTTGCAAGGGTTCAATACGTTATAGTTAATTTAATTTAATTTCGTTGTATGTGTTATTTTAGCCTACTATTAGTATTATTAGGAGCCTCCGTGGCTTAGGCGGCAGCACGCCGGCCTCTCACCGCTGGGTCCGTGGTTCAAATCCCAGTCACTCCATGTGAGATCTGTGCTGGACAGAACGGAGGCAGACAGGTTTTTCTCCGGGTACTCCGGTTTTCCCTGTCAAACTTTCATTCCAGCAACACTCTCCACTATCATTTCATTTCATCTGTCATTCATTTAATCATTGCCCCAGAGGAGTGCGTCAGGCCTCGGCAGCCGGCACAATTCATATCCTCGCCGCTAGATGGGGGCTTCATTCATTCCATTCCTGACCCGGTCGGAGACTGGAAGCAGGCTGTGGATTTTCATTCATTAGTATTATTATACAGTACTTAATTCAAGTCTTCGTCACTGCACAATCGCTGAATGTGCGGAAAGTGTACGCGAAGCGCTTTGTACTGCCTCCTCTCATGGAGTGGCAACCCTGTCGTAACGCGCCATAAGACCAATGCTTCATTCTAAACGTTGGATGCCTTATAGAAACCTTTCATCCTCATAATCCTACCAACTAGTTATGGGAATGCTTTCGGCATCCTTTCTGTCTACAACAGATGTCCCTCGTGGTTTAATTGTACTCTGGCTGTTGCCAATAGCATATTTTGCCACTTGTTGCGTGACTATTTAAACATGTTATGCTCATTTTCATAACGAAACATCAAACCAAATGCATCACAGTTTATACTAAACATATTAGGAAAATACTTGTGTTTTACCTTCTTTTCGCTTGCCACGGTGGGTGAGTGGTTATCGTGTCGGACTGCCAACCTCAAGCTTGCAGATTCCTTCCTGGTCGTGGTAAGTGACTTTTGATATGCGACAAATATTACGATACGCATGTCATACGATGTTGGCATGTTAAAGAACCCATTTGAATTCAGTAGGCCGTGTTCATAATGACAAAATTAATCTCGGGATTTTCCGCCAACACAAAGTTCCTCATTTCTCTACTAGAAAGCGCTGTAGTATCAAGGAGCTTAGATATCTAACCTCATAGCGCTTCAAGGAGCGATAAAATTCGACATGCAAGTTGCCCTCTGGGCGTCAATTAACAAAGCTTGCACCCGGCACCCGAGCCATACGATATTATTATTATAGGGGTGCGGCTTCGGTGGCGTAGTCGGTAGCATGCTGAACTGCTATGCCCAAGATAGCGGGTTCAAACCCGGCCGAAGTCGTCGGATTTTTTAAGAGCGTTAAAAATCCTTCAGTATGCCTTCCTTCGGAGGGGAAGTAAAGGCGGCGGTCCCATGTCATAGATTTATGGCATGTAAAAAATCCTTTCACAGACTAAACTTGTGTAAAGCAAAATTTGTTAGGTTAGATTTCGTCAGAACGCTCTATCAAAGTTCCAACGTTCGCCACTAGGTATCATTGATATCTGGTGGCGAAAGTTGGAACTACTTGAAATTGAACGGAACTTGTAGCTCACCCTTTAGGGTATCCGCTGGAAGCAGCTACAGACTCAGGCGAGCCGAACATGTCCTCGGACACTCCCGGCACTAAAAGCCATACGATAAATAAATAATTATAGGGGTACCAGGTAGAAAAGACTGTTGGAGGCGGGGCTCGCATTACGTAGTTGCTGAAGAGCTTCCCCCTCCATACACGACTTCGGAAGGTCCAGCGACAAGGACAACGAAGCAAGTAGCAGCGAGAAAGAGAGAGAGACACTTCCCCTACCTGACGCACATGCGCAGAAGAAAGAATAGCAGTTGAGAGGCAAGGGAGCTGGAAACACTCTCCCCTACTTTGGTGCGCTTGTGCATTGAAACATTCTTTTCTACCTGGTCACTCTATTACCTTCTTTTCGTGGATAGTGATCATATATCACAGTGTAATTTGAGAGGAGTATTGGCAACATTGGTGTAACTATTTTGTTTTGGAGAGTAGAAGCTTACAGTTTACACCACAGTTTTTGGCAGTCAGTCCCGGTTGCGCAGTCGTACAGAGGACAGTCGGCGAGCCTAAGGCATGTGCACCTGCTTTCCGCGCAACTAATAACTCACTAAACAATAATTGCGCATGCCTGAGGCTCGTCGACTGCGCGTGAGCAACCGGGGCTGACCGGCCAAGAACTATGGCGTAAACTGTAAGTGCCAACTCCCGTTTAAAACTCATTATCATCATGCAACCACTCCCTTGCTCGGCGAGTAACTTTTGCAAGGTTGTTGATTCTTTAAGGGCATGTAGCCCCGTGCACTTTGGTATTTGTATGTTTGTCTGATAACCTGTGTCACTGTGATATCTGTAGTAGTGTGTGTATTTGTAATCGAGGTAGAATTTGGGTAGGAAGCGGCCGTGGCTTTACGGTAGGTATCATTATGGACTTTGCCTGGAGTAGAAGTTGGAAACCACGGAAAACCACTTCCAGGATGGCTGAGGTGGGATTCAAACTCGCCTCTTGTTTGCCTCACGAGGCTGAGTGTACCCCGTTGCAGCCCTCAGACCATGATTAAATTTCTAGGAAAAGCCAGGAATCGCTCCGTGGTGACAGCCAAGTATGCAACGAGACGTCATTTTTTGTTAGGGGGTTGAGGGCCAATCGCATGGTATTGATATCTCTGATGAGCGGTGGGTAGCGTTAGCCGTCACGACTGTTCACATGGACAAGATGTCGCAGTAAAATTATTGAGGCGCTCAATGATGTGGTTTCTATTCTCCGTAAAGCACAGAGAGAAGTGCGTCACTTAGTGAGGTATTCAGAGAAGCAACAAAACAAAAAAACAAAACAAGGAAACATTGTGTGTAAAGAAACGCTAATGGTTATTGATTCGTTTCCTTTACTCGAGAAGTGAGGAAAGTTTTAATCTCTGTGATCAGGGATGCCCCGCGCAGCGCCGCGCCGTTCTGGGAATACGATGGTAGGTTGGTTCCTTAGTTTAGGGGCTGCGACAATGAGGTCATGTAGCCCCGTGTACTTTGGGTGTGTGTGGAGAATCTGTCTGATAACCGGTGTTGATTGTGATGGCTGTGTTAGAGTGTCAACCCCTGGCACTATACAGCCGGTGACGGGTGATCAGCGCATCGGGTCCCCTCGGCCGTTAATCTTGGTTTTCGTGATCGGGGCGCTGCCTCACTGTCAGACAGCTACTCAATTGTCCTCACGAGGCTGAGTGCACTCCGTTCCAACCCTCACGTCAGTTTTAAAATCCCTGACGGAGCCAGGAATCGAACCCGGGGCCTTCGGGTGAGAGGCAGGCGCGCTACCCCAACACCACGGTTGTGTTATCTGTAATTCATGTAAGGACTGCAGACGATCAATTTCAAGCAGTTTCTACTTTTGCTACCAAATGCTATCATCAACGACACCTAGCTGTGAACGTGGCTACTAGATGCCTTCACAAGCGGCACCAGGCAGTGAACGTTGGAGCTTAATAGAGCGTTAATCAAATCTAACCTACAAATTTAGCTCCACACAATTGTAGTTAGTGGAAGGTTCTTTTACATGCCATAAATCTATGACACGGGCCCGCCGGCTATACTTCCCCTCCGAAGGAAGGCATACTGGAAATACGATAACATTAACCGACGTTTGTGTGTTGGTGCGTTAATGACCTTTGCAGGTTACTCACATTCTTTCGAATGTACTTATTCACAGCTGACGAGAGCCGTCTTTTTGAGAAAGTTGTATGGTAGCCTCCGTATTAGAGACATTCAACACACGTTCTCGTTGAATTATAAATAGACTGCTAGGATTGTTATTATTTTCTTCCAGACACGAGAGAAATTGCTACAATGCGACAAAATAAGGTAACTATCACACATTATCCTATTTGGGCTGATGACATTATTAAGCAGCCAGGGCCTTACAACATCAACAAAATCTGGAAGGAAAGGTGGAGAGTTTTTTCTTCACCTCACCAAATCCACTTAGATGATCCTTCCCAGCATATCCCAGGAATTGATCTACCTAGAGCTACATGGTGCCAACTAAATCGTGATCGAACTGGTCATGGAAAGTGCAAGGCAATGCTTCACAAATGGGGTTGGTTAGAATCACCAGCTTGTGACTGCGGAACTCAAGAACAGACGATGAACCACATCATTCGGGAGTGCCCACAGCGTAGCTTTGCAGGCGAATGGGAAGATTTCATGAAAGCATCAGCTGCAGCGCTTCCCTGGTTGAAGAGCCTTGATGTTCATTTTTGATTGTTATGTACATATCATATATATTATTTCAGTAGTATAGATCCCTCCTGCAGCACTCACAAGCGACCGATCGTGAAAATGAGCATTCAAATGAAACAGAATAGACACTAGCAGTGACTTATTGCACTATAATTCCATAAATATCTATAATTTCTTTAAAGAATGACTTTAAAAAAATTGTACGAAGTGTTCGGTTTGCAAACACCGTTGCTGTAGGAAAATACGCTCCATAACTGCTGCCCACAGGCCACTGTGACGCCTGTTTCATGTCATATTAACATTCTGAGGTTTTTTTAAATCCTGAAATGTAGATAGTGTTCTATAATCATTTGGTTGAAATAAAAACATAACCTTTCTCCTTAAGTCTCTCATTATAAACCTTTTGGGGAAAGTGTGGTTTATGAACATGCGAGATTTCTTGCACGGGTCCGCTAGTCTTATATATAGGCCTATGTAGATCATTTGTACCATACGAAAATAAATAAAATAATCTATAGATTTTCTTCTTTTACAACTTAATAGTACCAAGTTATTGAGATTTCAATGAGAGTGCAATAGTATGCCAAAATTAATTGAGAGTTGTCATTATGCTGACCAGAACCGTCTTCTGCGCTCTCACCCCTGAAGTTTCCAGGCAGAAGATACACTGTAGCGCCATACAGAGCAGGCTAAAGGGTTGTCTAAAAATATTATCTCGTGGCGAACAACATGCATTCATTCATTTATTTATTTGTTTATTTATTGAACTATTGTTCTATTAATTAATTAATATATTTATCTATTTGTTTATTTATTGATCTAATTATTTAATTAATCTATTTATTTATTGATCTATTTAACTATTAATTAAATAATTAATCTATTTATTTATTGATCTATTTAACTATTAATTAATCAATTTATCTAATTGTTTGTTCATTTATCTATTAATTAATCAATTAATTAGTCTAGTTGTATATTTATTGATCTATTTAACTATTTATTTGTTTATCTAGTTGTTTGTGCATCTATGTATCTATTAATTAATTAATTAAATTAATTATGTAAGTAATCGATTTGTTTATTTATTGATATATCTATTTAATTATTAATCTGTTTGTTTATTTATTTGTTTATTTGTTTTATTCATTTATTAATTTATTTATTCATGTATTTTTTATTTTTATTTATTGCCACCATTATAGATATTTCTGGCGACATTTTGCGGGTAACACATTGATTATTAACCCAAATTTACGTAAAAACGTTACATTTAGTTCAAACCTCACCTGAATTTAATAAATACACATATTGCTACAGCCACCACAAAAACTCAGGTTATCAGACCAATTCTATAAACACACATCCGAGTACACGGGGCTAAATAACCATGATGTCCAAGCACTTGAAATTCAATAACAACAACGCTTTCAGAGCTGCATTTAACGAAGCAATTTGTTGGGCCACCCCTTTGTCGTCTCCTGGAAAAATCTTGTTGACGCCCACAATAGATAAAAAGTTAGTGATCCACTTTCCCAACGATATTTTGCAGGTAAATTGGCACTTTAAGAATGTTTAAGAAATCCACTAATTTTATTGTTCAAATTGGTCCAGTAAACTCTAGAACTAAGCGTGAAAAAAACTGGCCTTTATATAAGTAGATTCAAAAACGTATCCGTAAGGGGGGATGGGGCAAGGCCTCAATCTGGGATACTCGTGACGATCCTGCGCTCCTGGTCTGGCGTTGAACATCGAGCAGCTGCTACGAATCAGCGAGAACACACAAAATATCCAGTCATTTATTATCTTGCTCTGTTCTGATCTCTGGCGGCCTGTCTGCAAACTCTTTCGCTGAGTTGACCGCAATGCCATCTTTCGGCTCTCATTAGAAACTCCTCCTTTGCTATCATTTCTGTACTCAGTGTTTGTAGGCGCGTCAATCCATCTTCCGAACATTGTTTGTTAATAATTTAAGGGCTTGGAACATCTTGGTCACCAGCCACGTGTATTTGGGTGTGTGTTGAATAGCCTGATAACTTGTGTCTCTATGTTGACTGTAGTGATGAGTGCATATTGGGTGAGCCGGGGAGTAAAGTACCATCCTGGCATTTGCCTGAAGGAGGTGTGGAAAAACTATATTCAGGATGGCCACTGACAGTGCCGGGATTCTGAACTTCGATCTCCGGACTTGAAGCTTCCACTTGCAGTCGTGAAAAGTGACCTAGCGTGCAAGGCTACGATGTAGGGTTTTTGAATATTAGCTCGCTACCTCGGTTCAGGGGCGTATATACAATTTTTTTTCGGGGGGGGGGGGGGGGGGCTGACTATCTTGGAAATTGTGAGTATTCTCAGGGGATTGTCGCCGCGAAATACGCAGAAATATCAACCAATATCTTAGAGCATATAACTTTGTGTAATTATTTTAGATAAGATTCAAAATTTATATAGCCTACAATTATTACCGGCAATACAAAAATGTTGTAAAATACAACACAAAACACAAATAAAATTTTATACTTAGTGAATTTTCTATTATGGTCTATGGAGTCTGAATAGCAAATATCTAAATATTTGTCAATTTACTAAGCAGAAGGTAAAGAGTTTTTTTTTAACAAGTTGATAATGCATTTCTCAAAAGTACCATACTGTGGATTTCCCAGTTTTGCCTCACAAGGCTGAGTGTACCCCGTTCCAGCCCTCAGACAAGCATTAAAATTTCTTGGCAGAGCCGGGAATCGAATTCAGACCTTCGGGGCGGCAGCCAAGAATGCTAGCCACTACACCACGAGTTAGTATAATTTGAATCTTAATAGGCTATTGTTTATAACTTAGCCAATAAGTTAAGATTATGGTACAACCAAATTTACAATTATTTTATGCTCTCACCAAAGCAACACTTTCTTATTTTTATTGGCTTTTTTCGGGGGGGGGGGGGGGGCTGGAGCCCTCTCAGCACCCCCCTTATATACGCCCCTGCTTCGGTTGGTCAGAGCTAATGTGTCAACCGTATTTTCTCGTCCACTTTTCTTACTTTGCAAAAATCATAAAAAGTAGACTTATGAGAAAAATAAATAAATAAATAAATAAATAAATAAACAAAATAATATACAATTAAACAAATAAATACATAATGAATAAATAAAAATAAATATATGAATAAAGTGTTCTGTGAGAGTGGAGATCCATACTAGGGCACCTCAATGCCATATTTGAAAATGAGTCGGTGCTACCAACTACTGAAAACTCACAATTGAAATTTCAAATTAAAGTTGCATATCTCAGAAGCTATGCATGAGAAATACTTCAAAATGGGCACACGTACAGGTCGTAATATAAATTTAAGGTTAATTTTTAGGAGCCCATACGTGACAGTGCTATCAACATGATTCTAAGCGTGCTGATAAGTTCAATCTTGAATGGCATGTACTGTAACTTCCATAACATTTAATGATACACAGTGTATGCCGTAAGAGAGTGGTTCCCTAACGTAGGGTCCCTGATAAGATCCGCGGGGTAATTTTAATTTTGATCAGATTAATTTATTTTCCCCCCGATTATTTATGTTGTGAAATGCAATTTCATAATATATTCATTTCTAAAATTATATTTTATCCTGTATTTAATTCTAAAGTTAAGTCCTTTAATTCCTATTTGAAATGTAAATCAAGGAACTGACGTAAAGTTGAGACATTAAACGACCCAAACATCGCTGAGCTTATTACAGCGTCATCGCTCACATTAAAGAAAGTTTGATTAATTTTTTTCAAATGTTATCCTTTTGATTATAATTACAACACATATTTATTATTTAATAAACTAAATAAATAATTGATATTATATTGATTCTTTTTTTTCGTAGTTAGTTAACCTCCTGGTAGGCTTTTCCCACGGACTCAACGAGGGATCCCACCTTTACCGCCTCTACGGGCAGTGTCCTGGAGCTTGACATAGAATCAGGGGATACAACAGGGGAGGCGGGACTAGAGCCTCACCTGCAAAGCGAACAGGGATCCTCATGAGGTATGGGACGGGATGGGACGGGATGGGAAGAATGGGACAGACAAGGAAGAGGGAAGGAGGCGGCTGTGGCCTGACGTTAGGTACCATCCCGGCATTTTCCCGGAGACGAAGTGGGAAACCACGAAAACCACTTCGAGGGGGAATCGAATCCCCTCTACTCATTTGGACCACCCGAGGCTGAGTAGACCTCGTTCCAGTCCTCATACCACTTTTCACATTTCGTGGCAGAGCTGGGAATCGAACCTCGGACCTCCGGGGTGGCAGCTAAGCACGCTAACCATTACATCTCGATGGCGACTATTGATTCAATAAATACTGTAAATATATGTTGAGTACTTTGTGCTATGAATCATTTTCAAGAGAATTATAAGGTCATTGTGGAGGAAGCCTCCGTGGCTTAGGCGGCAGCACGCCGGCCTCTCACCGCTGGGTCCGTGGTTCAAATCCCGGTCACTCCATGTGAGATCTGTGCTGGACAAAACGGAGGCAGACAGGTTTTTCTCCGGGTGCTCCGATTTTCCCTGTCAAAATTTCATACCAGCAACACTCTCCACTATCATTGCATTTCATCTGTCATTCATTTAGTCATTGCCCCAGAGGAGTGCGTCAGGCCTCGGCAGCCGGCACATTTCCATATCCTCGCCGCTAGATGGGGGCTTCATTCATTCCATTCCTGACCCGGTCGGAGACTGGAAGCAGGCTGTGGATTTTCATTTTCATAAGGTCATTGTGGTATTCTACAGTTCAACATACGGATTATTATTCTTTTAAACGTCAAGGGTTCCGTGAAAATATTTAAATGTTCGAGGAGGTTCATAGTTTGGAAAGTTTGGAAACCTCTGCCGTAAGATATACAGTATAACTGTGCACATTTTAAGTGGCAGCAGTCCTACGAACTACCTAATGGCTCTCTCTGGGCATTTTAGCCGTAGTCTCTCAGATCAATGCAAGGAAACTATTTCAGCGATACTGTAATCCAAATTAGAATGCACAATATCTACAGCCGCTTCCCCTCCACCCCTCTAACTGTAAGAACAGTCGTTACTGTTTTCTGTTTGTGACTTCTAGACCGTTTTCTTCGGACCGTTTTGACAGTTTATCAAGTGCTGCTTGTAGTTCCTCCCTATACGAAGTTACAATTACCGTAGCGTAACATCTGCGTATAGATACATTCCGATATGATCTGTAGTGATCACTTCCGTTGCATCATATGTTGCTACATTAAAAAGCAGTGGACTTAGAGGATCCCTTTGAAGGACTCCTCCAGTATTGTAGAAATATTAATTTATTACGTCCTTTTTTGGTCATATTTTTGTCTTGTTTTAATTTTGATGTCATTTTCTAAACGCATGCATCATAATTTGGTCATTTCATGCAATTTATTGGACTATTTTATAATTTTTGACTCATATTCTCATTTTTTAAGGGATTTGTTGCGTTTTTGCGTATGGTATTGGATATTATTGGAACTTAAGCTTGCCACGGTGGGTGAGTGGTTATCGTGTCGGATTACTAACCCCAAGCTTGCAGGTTCGCTCCCGGCCGTGGTAAGTGATTTTTGAAAGGCGGCAAAATTAACGACACGCATGTCATACGATGTTGGCATGTCAAAGAACCCATTTGAATTCCGTAGGCCGTGTTCATAATGGCAAAATTAATCTCGGGATTTTCCGCCAACACAAGGTTCCTCATTTCTCTACTAGAAAGCTCTATATTGTCAAGGAGCTTAGATATCTAACCTCCTTGACTTGCATAGTGCTTCAAGGAACCACAAAATTCGACATGCAAGCTGGGTGTCAAATAACAAAGCTTGCACCCAGCACCCGAGGCCATACGATATTATTAAAAGTGAGCCATTTTATAATTTTTGACTCATGTTCTCATATTTTTAAGGGTTTTGTTGCATTTTTGCGTATGGTATTGGATATTATTGGAACTTCAAATGAGGATGAATACGGAGACATGAGAATCTTCACAACACATTGTCGGTCTAAGACTGAAGTAACATTGTTCAGTCCTTACTACTTGGAAATATCCACATTCCAGGAGACACACCTGCGCTTGTAACTAATCCGGGAGCGATGTTGAAAGCGAGAGCAGGACAGATTACAGTAGGCCGAGTAATGCCAGTCTGGTTGAGTACCCTGTTGAAGCCATACGTGTGTTATCGGCTGCGATTGTTATTTTGAGAGTAGGCCTATTCGAAATACGGAAGTTAAAGACATCTAGGGCTGTTCATTTCAAAAAGAAAGAAAAAAATCCGAATTCAGCAAGGATAATTTTTCTACCGATGGTGAAATCCTTGGGTTGTATGGAGCTGCGCCCAATCTTCACTAATGACCCTGGTCATTAGCATCAGCCTTCAGAAATTGGCTGTGGAACTGCGCCCATTGAGAGCGGTCAAGTAGTTTCCCTCCCTCCACCCCTCTACCGAATTATGTTGTGTCGAGTGGTATGAATTTGAAGTGACTCATTTCAAATCGGTTGTGTCTTGATTGCGAACAAGTCAAAAACCGTCCAGATTGCGAACAACTAAATATACCCTGTCCAGATTGCGGACAAGAGATTAGTGTTGGCCTGGGATACATAAAACAGGCACAGTTTTCAAAACACACTAATATTTAATTTTTGTTCTAGCAATATTAACATTAACTGGTACATTGGGATGTTTTCGACAACCTAACCATATTTTAAAAATAGTTTTGTTACTGCAAATGTTTAATAATCTAGTTTGATGTAATCTTACCATTTAGAAGATTATGATATTTTTTATTGTATAACAAAACTAGAGGGGTAGTTATTTATGGTGGATTAGAGAGAGTTGTATTATTATTATTAATATTATTATTATTAGTGTAGCCTCCGTGGCTTAGGCAGCTTGCTTCAAATCCTTGTCACTCCATGTGAGATTTGTGCTGGGCAAAGCGGAGGTGGGACAGGTTTTTCTCCGGGTACTCCGGTTTCCCTGTCATCTTTCATTCCAGAAACACTCTCGATTATCATTTCATTTGTCATTCATTAATCATTGTCCCAGAGGAGTGCGACAGGCTTCGGAAGCCGGCACAATGCCTATCCTCGCCGCTAGATGGGGGCTTCATTCATTCCAACCCTGACCCGGTCCAATGACTGGAAAAAGGCCGTGGATTTTCATTATTATTATTATTATTATAATTATCATCATTATTATTCGCCTCTGTGGTGTAGTGGTTAGTGTGATTAGCTGCCACCCCCGGAGGCTCGTAGTACAGCTGCTTATCGGGACGGAGGACTACCTCTTATTCTCAGCACTGCAGAAGCTAGTGGAGGGAGACAGTCCGTCACTTCCCCTTAAACCGACCTTGGGCTAACAGCCGACTTGACTATGGGCGCAGTTCAATCGGCCTAATTAAAAGGATCTGGAAATACCACTGATTATGGGCGCAGTTCCATATCTCCCAAATCCTTTTCATCAAAACAGACTGTGTGAAGTGAAAGTTTGTGTTCGCTTTTCGTGGTGTTAACATTATATCAGCAACATAAATATACCTAAGTAGTCAACTCGACGAGTAAATTGGTTATAAAATTTCATTAAAACGTATAGGCAATTTTTTTGTTGAAGTTGCCAAGAGGATATTATTGGATCTTTGCAGTCATTATACAGATTTTTTTTTTTTACATTTTAGGTCATCAAAGTCCGCGCCCTGATCACCCCAACCATTAAGGGCCGATAACTAGAGCCCTGCGCGGTTAAACAAAACGTTATCCGCATCCACTCCGCATCCGCACGACTATTATCTGCATCCGCACGACGGTTATCCACCCCACATCCGCACGAATTGTATCCGCATCCGCACGTTGGTTATCTGAATCTACTGACATTACAATACTATTTAATATATTAGATTAAGCATAAAAGCCTCTGTGGCTTAGGCGGCAGCACGCCGGCCTCACACTGCTGGGTCCGTGGTTCAAATCCTGGTCACTCCATGTGAATTTTGTGCTGGACAAAATGGAGGCAGACAGGTTTTTCTACGGGTACTCCGGTTTTCCATGTCACAATTTCATTCCAGCAACATTCTCCACTATCATTTCATTTCGTCTGTCATTCATTTAGTCATTGCCCCAGGGGAGTGCGACAGGCTTCGTCAGCCAGCACAGTTCATATCCTCGCCGCTAGATGGGGGGCTTCATTCATTCCATTCTCTGACCCGGTCGGTCGACTGGAAACAGGCTGTGGATTTTCATTTTCAGATAAAGCATAAAGTATTGAAGCAACACATTTAGACATTTGATGAGAAAGTTGCTCCCCTAGGCTTTGTATGTCTTGTGGTATGTTTAAAATGAATGTTTTACAGCCAGAATTACAACCCTTTTCAAGTTGGAGTGTTAATTATGCTTAATGACATAATTTGAATGAGGGTAGCTTAACTCATTATCTTACCTTTGTCGTGGAAAAGACATAAAGGACAAAATATGATACGGTATGTCATAAACATCCGGGTCCTAGTAATGAATGATATTCAACAGGTTCGGATTGTATTCTAAAAACTATTCGCAAATTTACTCCAAACATTATCCGCAGCTTATCCGCTATCCGCACAGCCGTGCAAACTATATCCGCATGGCGAAAAATGTTGCGGATATCCGCATCCGCGCAGGGCTTTACCGATAATCTAGATGTTAGGCCTCTTAAAACAACAATTATCATCATCATCATCATAGATTTCTGATAGCCATTTTATATGTTTTGTAATGAACAATATTGACGGGTGGATTTTACAATCTATTGCAATTTGTTCGTCAATACTGAACCCGAGGGGGTCATGCTGACTGATATCGAACGTGGATCTCAGAGACTGTGATCTCAGAATAAAAGTTCCACCAGGGAACGAACCCGAGGTCTGTTGAGGGAGTTTCATGGTAAAAACCCCTAGAGAAAAGTATATATTTAATCACTGGTGTGATTTCAGTTGATAATGACATTATTTGTTAAAATAATGCAGGGAAATTGAGCGGAATACAGCATTATTGGACTACTTGGAATAGGCTATACTGGACTTGGAGCACAGAAAGTGCAGAGTTTGACGTTTTACTAATTGGCCCAGAATAGTAGGAGGAGACTCTTGGAGCCGTGTCAATCTTGCTGACCTAGCTATGTCGTCTGGAAGAGGTTGGGGGGTTGAATAATGACACCGTTTTTCCCCGACTGAGAATAGGACGAAGAAGAGTGGGGAGAGATCCCAAGGAAAATCATTGATTACTCGTGATTGGAGTAACGCAATGACATGAGAGTTGCACACAGGTGAATCTTTAGCCAGGAGGCTAATTTTAGAGCCTTTAATCTGCGAAATTGACGCATATTTAATGGAGTGCGGAAGGACATAAGACTATGGTTGTTCGCGGCTGGGTTTGACGAGGTCGCCAGGGATTCCCAGTGAAACAGCGTCCCCACGCTATGGAGAAAGGAATTAATATTAATTAATTGGCCGAGCGATCCTTCAGCACGCAGATAGTTCTGGGATGAGTGAAGAAAAAGGAACCCGATGAGCATGGTTTCGAGACCAGAATCATGCTGGGAGAGGAGTCAAGATAGCGCGGGAAATTTTAGCTCTACTTTTTGTGTGAAACCAATATAAAGGGAGTCGACCCTTGGCAGAGCACAGTTTCTGTCAGTTGTCAAGCAGTTGTTGAGGCGGAACGTATGTCGGTCCGGCTCATGAAAGAACGCCCAAACAAAGACTTGTACATTTGAGTGAACCATTATATTCACCGCACATCGTAATGCACCAAGTGAGAAGATAATAATATACAGTCAGAAATTGATAAGAAGTACGGTAATCAACGAACTTTATTGTGTGAAATGTGTATTACCGAAGGCAAGGAAGGAGGCCCGGACTTCGATTGGGGAAGCCGTGCAGTAAAACTTTTAGAAAGCTTTTATTAATGACAGTCGTGCTGCAGGTGTAGTCAGCAGTACGAACAATGGTTTGTGTTCACTTAGGAAGCACCGTGTGAGATAAGTTGCAGAACTATTGAAAATAATAATTTGTGTAAAAATTGTGTACAATGTTAAGCGCATTGTAGAATATATTGACTGATCATACATGTCTAATTACGCTGGAATGCGCTGGGAGAAACTTTACGAAGCATTTGGTAATGTCTTAAGAATACCAAATAGTAACGCTCAGGACGGAAGTCAGCATATTTATGCAAAGCAGGAAGTTTACCGTAGGATTATCGATAGACTGTTGGTGAATTCCGGGGGCAGATGAACCAGACTTTCAGTCAGGAGTTGGTAGGAGCACGGAAGATGCCGTCGACATCTGCAATTTTGATATCTTTGCTAGGGAATTTCAACCAATGAAAAGTGTAAAAAGTGACGGGTGTTATGTATAAATCATATGTGAAATGTCTTTTAAATTAATGGTTTAATAAGTGTTATAAAGTGTCATGTGTTTTGGAAGCAATAGCTTCTTTATAGAAATGCAAAGTGTCGTGTGGTTAGTGGAAGATATGTATCATAAAATGTGTGAATTCAAGATGCAAATGTCGCACTAAATCTGCATATGGCAGGCGACCCGGAAGGATATGAGTGGTTGGAGCCACCATGATGAGCCGATATATGTGAGTACCCCACAAATTATGTTGATGTAGAAGTATAGGCCACTGCATGTAATGTGATTTCAAAGTTATAAAGATGCCAGTAAGAATCAGATTAGGAGATAGACCCTCCAAGTTTAATCATTATTGTATTGATTTTAATAGAGTTGAAATGTTATTTTGCATCAGTGAGTGGATTAATCGTTACCACTATTATATAAAAATGGCAAATCAGTTATGTAAACGGAACGAACACGGTTGTTCGGGTTTTAAGATGATTAGTTGTGTCGGATTTTGGTAATTTATGTCAGTGAGAATAATAATAATAATAATAATGAATAAATAAAGGTATGAATGAATGCATCAGGCAAAATGTTGTAAGCAAGAAATATTTACGCTATGGGAAGACTTATCGATCTAAGCAGTAAGATTATACAGTAAGATTACATTACGGGATTAAGAAAAGAGTTTTATATCAGAATATATTGTATTAATGGGAATGTAATTATGTCAGGAAATGGAAGAGCTTTCTAGTGAATTGAATTTGCAGCTTATGTAAAAGCTTATAGAGTAATTGATAGATTTCTCTTAATAATTATAGGACGAAGGTCATAACATTAGGTTAGGAACTAGGTGGTCTATTCGACGTATGAAATCTCGTATGCCGTGGGCATACTGGGAGATATGCTTTGTGCCAGAGTGTATTTAGTGATTGGACCCTAACTCTGATGATGGATATGGAATGTTCCGGGTTCGAATCCCGTGATAGGTGAGAGGCAAACGATGGACACCTCTGCACTCTATCTGATTCCCCGAGAACTTATTGTTGAGTGATTCGGCTCGTTGAAGCGAATCTTATGACGGCAGCATGTGGCTGACCGCAGCATTTATTTAAGACACCGGTTACCTACTAGACCAATGTTTTATGAACCTCGTACCTTCATGTTGAAATGGGCCTATTTGGTGCCAGTTATTATTATCCTCAGCGTAGGAATAAATGTTAAAGCTCATCCAGTACCTATTTGCATAATATTCAGTTTAAATCCATTGGGATATGTGTGTCACTGGGACCACGGTATTTGTCTTGAAAAATCTTATACTGCTTGGGGAGAAAGCCATGAGACAGGAAGCGAGGGTCGAGGTAATGTTGGAACCTCACTCCACTTCTATTGTGTACAGGCCGCTCGGAAGAGGGTCTGGGGACGGTCAAGCGAACCGTGAAAGAAGGTTTAAAAAGGGCAGATTTTAGACCCTGTTAATGACATGAAATGAAACATTGTTATATTGAGTAATGAAGTCATGTGGTTTAAGGACACATTGATAATTATAGATCACCCTGATGGTTCATGATTTTAGCAATCTAACGAATGGTTAGACGTTGCATTGGTACTGTCACTGACAACATTTTCAGAAGTTGGTTACTCGACGCCACAGGCTACGCGTGCAAGGGTAATTTAATAGTACCATCCGACACAGCAATAACTAACGTTTTTAAGATGAAATCACAAACGGCATGCAGTGGAACTATATAAATAGAGGAAGTGTAGGGGTAGCTTACATAATTATGGAGTTGCACGTAGACTGCTGTGCAACACCAGAATAGGCTAATGCATGTAAAGCATTTGGTGGGAAGAGAAAGATCAAACACACACGGTACACATAATTGTCAAATTAAGAAGGTTTAAGGAATAAGTAATTTTGTGAAATTAAAGAAGTCACATTGGATGACAGTAGTATTAAAGTACAGTTTGTTTCTGAAGTTGTATGTGCATCAGCGCACTAGAGTATTTTGTGAAGTTGATATAAGGGTAAAGGTTTGTGTTATGATATGATTTTATTATGATAATATTATGTTCATATTAGTGGATTGTGGAAGTAATTTTTGTTTGCTTTTGTTTTATGGTTGTGGGGATTGTTTTGTTTGTTTGAAGCCATGATTTTATTACTGAATTAAAGTTTTAGAATAGAGTTGTGCCTTATCATTGTAGAGTTGATACCTTTTATCCTCAAATCCAAAATATGCAACTGCTCAATGGGGGAACGGTACACGCCCGGGTCCTGACGCTAGCTGGAGGCGGAAGCATATTTTCCATCGAGATTACTCACATGGGTACAATACATAGGCCTAACTTCTCCCAGTCAAGCAATATGGCTAATATTAGCCTATAGCAGTGGTTCCCAACCTGGGGTACACGTACCCCTTGGTGGTACGCAACGAACCGGTTAGGGGTACGCCAAAAATAAACGGTAATGGCGGACGCCCTGTTCCTATCGTACAGTACGTGTCAGTCGTATCGTAATGTACCAGCGCGCAGTGCCGTCTTATTCACGCACGTCAAGGTCAATGCTCCCACCCTACCCCAACCTCAGTCACTTACATCGCTGCACTGATAATGTCTTGATTTGTCTATTTTTTGTCAAACTAATTGCTAGCATTAATTGGTTGGCAATAAAATCAAAATTTCAAAAATATTATGTACTGTACAGTAATTGCTTAATTTCCTCAGCTAAATGTTCGTACATCTTCATTTGCACAAGTAAATAAAAGTAAAATTGAAAAATTATATTTAGAATTTTAATCAAATGAAATGCATACTAACAGCAAACAAAGAATAAATGCAAAATATTAATTATACTGTATTCAAAAAATAAGTTATAAATAGTGGTAAGTTATTTTTTATTATTGATGTTTTTACTGAGTTATGTATATATTGACCGTAAAATATTAAACGTTTTAAAAGTTTTCATTTTAGGGGGTACTATTTTAGATAAGTATGTATAAAGGGGTACGAGAGGGATAAAAGGTTGGGAACCGCTGGCCTATACTCTATAGCATACTATAAACGTTCCGTACTCCAGGTATGTTCCGTTCATTCTTGAAATAACACAGCGTTTACGCATCTCACGTGTTTTCCTTCTGCTTTCGTACGCGTAGCTATGCGATGTATAACAGCAATGTGACATAAGTCGTGCAGTAACGTACAGTATTAAAAGAAAATAAGAAAGGTATTTTCCTTGTTATCTTATGACAAAGGCCCGGAAGTTCATGCACTATTAAATGAATAAATATGCATGCTAAAATGCAGTAATTATTGGTCAAACAGGGGCGGATCTAGGGGAGGGCGAGGAGGCCGACCGCCCAGGGCCCCGCGGTCCGGGGGGCCCCGCGCCATGGATTGTTTTAAATTTATTTCGTTAATTAATTATACTTTTCAACTTTTAAAACTAATTTATAATTCATATTATTTTTTCGGTGCAGTTATGACCTCACATGACCGTTTAGCAAGTTAAGATTTCAGTGAAATGATAGAAGACTTCAGTCGGGAAAAAAGTCGCAAAGTAATATTCTAATATTTCATAGTTGGCATAATCTTCTTCAAGGGGGCTTAAAGGTTTCTTTCATATTATGAAAATATGTAGCCTACTGTAGTGTATTCAAAATATTGTAACTATTCTTCATTTTATTATTATTGCAAAACTATTTTCCATTTGATTTGATATTTTTAAATTTCGTATTTTTGTGGACCTCACCTCATCATATCGCCCAGGACCCCGCAAGTCCTGGATCCGCCACAGTGGTCAAATATGCATCACGTAAAAAAAAAAGATGCACTATGAAATAACTACGGCAATTACGATCGCTACGTATTCTTTAGCATTTCTATTTAGTGGGGTGACTGCTGAAATGTATGCCAAAATATTTCATATCTGAAAACCAATGCGCCCTTTTGGATTCAGATAGTACATGGGTAGACAAGTCTGAAAAGCCCGGGACACAAATTGTTCTGGCCCTCTAGCGGTGTTGGTGACGTAATCAATATGGCCGCCAAAAGTTGGAGACACGCTTCTACATTCCCCGTTATAGCTCTGTTTTCCTTTTTGATATTATCATAATAGTTAGTGATTATGAATCAGGAGAAAACGCGCTTTCCAACGGTATATTTGATTTCATTGTTTCGGTTCACAATATTTTTAAAAAAATATTTGAATTTTTATAATTTATTTTGATTTTGATTTTTTCAACGCAGTTTGCAAAATAACTTGAAATCCGTTACATGTAGCTAAAAACATGTCCTACATTTTTTTGCTCATTAAGGAATTACGTTTCCAACAGTATATATTACCTCTGTTTTATCGTAAACAGTTGCCAAAAATCTGCCAAAACAATGTAGCGTCGCACGAGTCGTTATCGTAACTATGCAATTTATATAGGCCCCGAAAGGAAATAGAGCGTCTTAATAACTATTTAACTAGTCGAAAATAATTACTGTATTATAATGTATATGTAAAATAATAATAATAATAATAATGATGATAATAATAGTAATAATAATAATAATAATAATAATAATCATCATACTAATGTATAAAAATGAGATGGTGTGTGTCTGTCTTTCTGTCTGTCTGTCTGTCTGTCTGTGTGTTACTCAATAACGCAAGAACCACTGGTCCGATTTAAATGAAATTTTGCATGGATGTAGCTGATTTACCAGGTTTACATATAGGATAATTTTGATTTCGAAATTTTGCACTATTAAAAATGGCGACCATTTTAGTGACGTCACTACACCCTTTGGTTTCAAAATTTCATATTCCCATGTCAAATAAAAAGAGAACGGTAGGAAATGGCAAACTTTTGATGGCACATACGAGCTTTGAAATTTAATTTCCTATTCAAGAGGTCCTTATCAGTTTTCGTGTATCTCCTTCGGTTAGCGAGTAAAACCGACATTTGTGACGTCACTACACCCTTTGGTTTCAAAATTTCATAATTCCATTTCAAATAAAAAGATAACGCTAAGAAATAGCAAACTTTTGATGGCATACATGAGCTTTAACATTTAATTTTCTATCCGAAAGGTCCTTATCACTTTTCGTATATCTCCAACGGTTAGCGAGTGAAACCTAAATTTGTGCAATAAAACACGGTCAACACCAACCGGTGCAGTATATCTCTCTCTATATAAAAATGAAAGTTTGTCTGTTTTTCTCTGAAATCTACGGAAAATTGAGTTGTTTACGCGTTTCAGACTGTTTTTGATGGATGCGCGCGAATTTTTTTT
Source organism: Meconema thalassinum (assembly GCA_946902985.2). NCBI lineage: Eukaryota > Metazoa > Arthropoda > Insecta > Orthoptera > Tettigoniidae > Meconema > Meconema thalassinum. The sequence goes on along the minus strand of OX336391.1, from coordinate 554,790,627 downwards.
CGTCTGTCTGCCTGTCTGTTTGTTTGTTTGTTCGTCTGTGGACAACTTTGTTCCCTTATAACTCGAGAACGGCTGGGTGTATCAACGTAAAATTTGGTACAGATATCCATCAGAGGCACGACACTTATCATTGATATAACTCTTCTCCGTACCCCTCATAAAAGGGGGCCTACCCCCTTAAAATACATGCTGAAATAAGCGTAGATGGACGAGACAAAGCTCATTTTCAGCCCCTCAATGTGAGAGACAAAACTCGGGTACCCCAAAGCCATATTTTAAGGCCCTAAGACCAACCGTTTTTGAGATATTCCCAGAAAACTAATTTCATTTAATAAACTAATGAACAAATGCTAGCCAGTAACCATGGCAACAGATTTTCAGAGGTCCATCTATTGCTGTAAGACGCAATGCAATTCCATTTATTACATTAGTATGAAAGTTTGCAAACGGCTAGAATGTTATCACGGAACCAAATTAAGCCGTAAAATGCATCAATACGTTTAACGCGCTTAAGGGGATCAAGGGGTAAGTTACTCTAGAATTTTTTCACGCGATTTACACCTGCGGGTGTGGTACGGCAGGTCTACTATAATCCTATCCCCATATTATTCATTCATTCATTTCGTATAGGCCATCTATGGACCGCGTTATTCCCACTGTCTCCTACTGGCTTTGATGTTTGCCCAGTACGCCCGCATTCGTTCTCGGTGGACTTCCTTCCGTTCCTGGGTCCAAATCTTTCCCGTTTTCTGCTTCGGGATTTCTTGGAAACCTTTGCAAGCTTGAAGTTTCCTTTTGAGTGGGGCGCGCTCCTGAATGTCTATTGGGGTAATCCCCACTTCTTTCAGATCTTTATCCAGTTCTATGAACCAGGCCCATTTTGTTTTCCTCTCCTGAAAGTAAGTTATGTTGCGGTTGGTCAGTCTCGCTGGGCTCATTCGTTTCACATGCCCAAAAAATGGTATCCTTATCTTCCGGATACTTTACTTATCTTCTCCACATGAGTATATAGTTCAGGGTTATGCCGTCTTCTGTATTCCCCATTGTCTTTGATGGAACCCAATATCTTTCTCAAAATTTTTCTTTCTTTGGCCTCCAGTTTCTCGACCAAGCCTTTTTTGTTCATCGTGAGGCATTCAGAAGCATGCACCTCCGGACGGATGACACTGCAGTAATGTTTTAGTTTTGCGTTGAAGGAAATTGACCTTTTCTTATAATGACCATAGTTAAATGTTAGGCCATTTCCATTTTGCTCATGCGTGATTGAATACTTCTTTCTCTGATAATATCCCTTCCCAGACCCGTCCTGAAAAGAAAAGTACATGGCCATTGGCTGCATTATTAATTTTAAAAAATAGGTGTTATAATTTCTCCCTATATTATATTAGTATTGGTATTATATTATGGCGTACAACGACGAGACAAATCCCCTCGGTGCCAGAAACAAAACTCGGGGGCCCTAAAGGGTCCTCGAAAACTACATTATAAGGCTCTAAATCCAACAGTTTCTGAAATATTCCCAGAAAACTAATTTAATTTAATTTAACAAACTAATGAAGGAATGCAAATCGGTAACCATGAGAACATTATATCAAGGGGTGGCTTACAACTTTCCTTCTATTTCTGTAAGAAGCAATGTCACTCCATTTATTACATTTCTGTGAAAGTTTGCAAATGGCTATAAGGTTATCACGGAACTAACGTAGACTGTCCAATTCATCAATGCAATTAAGGGGGTCAAGGGGTAACCTAGATTTTTTTCATGCAATTTTCACTTTCGACATATAGTATAGAAGGTGTATTATATCTCCAAACAGCAACATTATTTTCAAAAATTCTTAAATTAAACCAGCATTTTTTTTGCGGCTTTTAGGAATTTGGGCAATTTGAGGCTAAAGAACCTGAATTTTCATGCCTTTATAATTTATGAAAGGGGTCTTCCTGTGTATGGGCACCTAGCACAACGTAGAGGGTCAGTTTTTATGTGACGTGTATTGCGTTTCGTCTACAAGGCTTTCAATTCTATTTCACGTCAGGTGAATTTAGTCTGAGAGCACATTTTAACTAATTTACTTTTGTCGACATACGGGTTCATCGTAAGGATGATATTGTTTGATACTATGTGTTAGATATACCCATATTTGGATATCTCGGTAATATGTTGTAGATAATAGAATTGTCTGTCTGTCTTTCTTTGTATCTTTATGTAGCCTACGCCTATAACTCATGTTCGGATGCTTGGAGCATCGTAAAATTAGGTATGGTAACCATGAGAGTCAATACACCATTCACTTATAAAACTCTTCACCGCACTTTTCATACAGTAGAAGGGAGGATATAGAGAAAAACTTCTCTATACATGCTAAAATAGGCGAAATATAAAAATTATCCTAGAAGGACGACCGAAGCATATGTTACGCTTCTCAATGTGAGACACAAAATTCGGGAATCTATAAAGGGTCTCCGAAAACTACATTTTAAGGGCCTTAAATTAACCGTGTGTGTGATATTCCCAGAAAACTAACTTCGTTCTGATAAACTTGAAGGAATGACAAACCGCTAACCATATCAACAGTAGCTCAATTGATAATGTCTGGTGTTAACAACGAACACCGTTCGAAGAACGGGTACTTCTGCTAGTAATAATAATAAAAGAAAATACCTTCTAAAAACGTGAAAAATGTAATAATACATAAGATTTCATTTAGTAATACTAAATGTGCATTTCTTTTTCAGGCAGACGTTGTGTGAGGAAGTTCAACATATAAAGAAGTTATTGCTTTCGTGTATGTAATATAAATTACTCAATCATGTCAAGGAAGAGGAAACATGAATTGGTTGATGCTACAACTGACCCAGTGGAGGCTCCGTATGTATGGGCCCTATGTTTGTTAAGCCAGAAGAATTCAAAAGAACGCTTAATCATCCCAAAATATGATGGGTATTGTGACCGTTTAGTCGAGTCAACAACCACGATGACTTTCCTAACGTCCCATAAGTTGAATAAAATTACCGAGAGGATCAGGTGACCTTCCATAAAGGCTAAAGCGGCACGAGAGTCCGTAGTCCACAGGGATCGTGGTACATGGTGACGATGGTCATAGACCGCCTAAGGAAAGGTTCACCTTAAAACTAGACTGAGAAAATAAACATCCAGACTTATGTAAAACACCATGAACATTTATTTATAAAATTCACAAACCCCTATCCTAGTTCGGAGGGTTATAATCGGCTAGTCCGCAAACTAATAAATAAACAAAAATAAAAAGAGCAGGTCCCTATCTGAGAAGTCACGGAAAACCCTCGCGAAAGATCTAACTCACAATAATAAAGCAACAACAGCAACACTAGGAAAATGGTACAACGCAAGTCCCTAGTTCAAGTTACAAGATCAAGCTAACATCTGAATTTACATTTAACAGGGTAGCAAAACAAATCTAAGTTAGGATGGTACCATTTCGACATTTACATTTAACGTTAATTCATATAGCTAAGTCCTATCAATTAACAAAATTTACGGCGATGACGTCCGTAAAAGAAAACAATTACATCCAAAAGCTAAGTGTACAGCCATGAAAAAACAAACAATTTAATTATGATTAATAACTATGTGCTAACAGCACACAATAAGGTAACATGTACGATTTATACACTTGACATCATGAATAAATAATGAAATAAACACAGTAGTTTTATTAAAAATTCCTGCCTGCACCTTGGTTTACTCTTTGTAAACCATAGTCATCTAATGTGTATAATTACGGTGACGAATGCGTAGTTGAGACCACGTCTGACATCGCATGGCCTGAGCTCCACAAGCTACGAACTCTAGGTTCGCGCATGCTTCAGGTCGCTACAAAAATGTCAACTGTCCTAGTCATTTCCTCACAAGGAAATTATCTTCAACTGCACGGCTATGTCAACAGTTCCAGAATGCAAAGAACAAAGTTAGATAGAAAGAATCGTTAGTTAGCTTTGTTTTACAACAATTATGCGTCTTATTATTAAGATGTCGGTTTATAGGTTTATCGAAGGTTTATGGCGAATAACATTGACAATAGCCTGGGCACGGAGTGTCTCCACTGAGATCTTTCTCCACCAAAAAGCCTCGACTCAACAGTCGGAATATAATCAACGAGTACAACAACTCGGACACACAATAACACGGGTTACCAGCGGCGCTAAGCTCGCGTTCAATAACTCTGGGATAGGCCTGTACACAACAGTTACCTTCCAATAACGTCTAGTCAACGGGAAGAGTCCCGGACAAGGCATACTCAAAATACCTTCATACAATAACATCCTGCTATAACAGGGTAGCCTTCACCATACTATAGAAAACCTGACATAACTGTACCTGTCAAACGATAGTACACGCAACAGAGCGTTTAACTAACAAAAAGCGATCTATAAAACATGTGATCAAATACAAGAGTGGAAACTAATTTCCATAAGCAAAATAGCAATGAAAGGAAGAGCGAATACAAATCGTACTCTGTCCTTGTCAATAGTAGTTTTGTCTCACAATGAAGCAGGCGTGCTTTCAGGTCACTGGGTTAGATAATCAGTTTATGTCACCAACAGGTTACCACATTCCTGTGTTGGTCGACACAAAGCACACATTATTCAAGGCCGGCGATTTAATCAATATAAACCTACACCTGGCCAGTTCATAAAAAACTTTACCATAGGTTACGGACCTCTAAAGAGTCCGTGTATAAAACACACTCAATAAATCTGAATATAATAATATAATTCCGTCTTTCTACCAAAGACGTCTAAATGAAAGTAATCTTACAATAACTAGAGCTCTTTGCTTTAAAAAATACAACTCAGCAGTTGCTAGTACATCAAATAAAAACGTGTCTTACATGTGTTTTAGATCCCTTATTGGGGGGGGGGGTTTGATCTACAACGGAAGAGTTGTTGTGCTAATTTATAAAGAGGTGCCTAAAAGGGGGTAGCTTCCCGTAGTCGGGCAAGCTGACCAGTGTAGAGTGTTGTTTAGTGTTAGGATACTAGGGGGTGCTCCTATAAAAGATCTAGGGGTACTCTAGGGGATGGAACTTAGCGTACAGGTCAACGCGCTGGTCGTCCAGCTGGCTGGTTAGATAATCGACGTGCACGTGTCAGCTATATGGCTCGTGCCGCTCCTAGCAGTCGGGCCACTGCGTGAAATGCAATGCTACTTGAGCTGGCAAGTGCCTGGCTACTGTGCGTTACGTCTAATCGTAACGGAGGATTCAGGAAGGGAGTTAGGGCGTAAAGAAACGTGTAAACAGTAATGCAGGTGTAATGTACTGACCAAGTGTTTATTGGTCAGTAATATGGAATTATGAGTCCCTTTTAAGGGATGTAGTGGTGTTACAATGTATGTGTACAAACTTGTGGGTAAAGGTTACAAAGTACAGGATTTTGAACACTTGCTGACTCACCTGATGATAACAGCGATAGCCCCTGCCCGATGCACTGTAAGACTGGTAATTGAGAGAGGGACTGCCCTAGATAAAGCCTCCCTTTATAGTCTCTGGCGTTGTGCTGTCAGCATTGTGCTGAATAGGTGTCCTAGTTAATTGTGTGTCGCTGTTTGTAGTAGTGATGCAATAATTGGGTAAGCTTTCCAGGCTGGCTAGCTGCCCTTGCGTGTTAATAGATGTTGGACTGGGTTTATAGGATTTGCCAGTTAGGGGTAGTTTGAATAGATGATGGGGGGATGGCCTCCAGGGGGTGCAGACCCCTGGGGGTTGTACAAGCCTCTTCTCCTATTTAGTTCGCGTCCCCGCGAACGGGAACGGAACTTGGTGTTGGGGATGTTGATGCAGCAGTCAGTTCTTGAAGTTCTTGAAGCCCCCTCGTATCTTCTGTCCTCGTTGTCGTGTGGATGTGGTGATGTCGTGTAGATGTGTAGGTGTGAGATCAGCTCGTGTTCAGAGGGGTGGGTTATGGGATAGACATACATATATATAACATTTGACATTGCATGAGAAAAAAAATCGAAATTGACATATTGCAGGTTTGCATAAAAAAATAGTTCTGACAGTCATTCGGTACATTGGTGTGCAGGGAGGAAAAAAACCAGGGCTGAACGGATGATTGCGTCGTCCGCCCTATCTTAGGGAAAAAGTGCTCCCTGCCACGAGAAAGAGAGAAGAAATAGACAAAAATGGGTGTTCCAGGGTATAATTTAAGGGAAATATTCAAAGTGCATTTATTGATTTGGGATAAAACGGAACACCCTGACAAATGGGGAAGTTAGAAGAAAGAAAAATGAAAGAAAAACGAATCATAGACATTGTGTACATTGGTGGTCATGAAAATGATAACAGATATGACCTGATAATAATAATAATAGTCATTACATTTGTAATATTCCTGACGATTTACAGGTAAACATAGTAAACATAGTAATAATGATGAACATAGAAAAAATAATGGTTGCCATGTTGGTACCCTGTATGTATAGGTATGTTGGCCACCCATGTGGAACCTTTTAATTGTGTGATATGGCGAGAAAATACAAAATAATTTACAATTTACAATTATCAACTATCATATATACCTTGTAGAGCTCTTTAACGTGGCCAGTTATTTTATACCTCTTATGCTTTGTGCGCACCTTACCATCATGCCTTGACTACCGCTCTCTATTTGGCCGTTTTGGTGCGGTTTAGTGGCTAGTCCACTGTTCCTTCCTTGTACTTATTGTGTAACCTCGTGGTTTTCCGTCGTGGGTCGGAATTCCACCTTAGGGTCGAAGGTCCGGCACTTACAACCTCCGTGTCGCCCTTCGAGCCTGAAGTAACGCTTCATTTGCGTATGCTGAATGTGTTTGCGTTCAGCGATGTTCATCATCCCACGTATGCTGTCCACCGCTGACCGCTGACGTTGTCACCTTTAAGGGTGCAACTAAAATCGATGAGTAGTGTGTTTGTGTGTGACATAGATGAAGGTATGTGTATTTTGGTGTGGGTAATATATTTACAACAGACATATTCATGCTCCTAGTTATCTGTAAATCAAAAAATGTATTAATGTAAAAATGTTCATCTCTTCGTTGCTCCGTGGTCTTCCTGTGTGGGTGAAAGTGGATTAATGATTAATAAGATATTACAATACATTGCAATACATTACATGTATATATATATATACCACTTCATTGGTAGCGCTTAATTTGTAAAACTAAGTGTGGCGCCACTGAAGTCTAACTTAATCTAGGTGGGCCTAGGTTGGTCTATTTTAGCCTAGTGTTGTCGGTCTTACCCTGGTAACGGATTTTTTAGCCACCAGGTGCCGAGCGGCTTAATCTTAATCCTATTTATATTAATATGTTGCCGGGCTTACCCTATACGGTGCCGTAATGTTGTTTCTTAATGTGTTGTCGGTCCTACCCCGGTAGCGGAATTTTGGATACCGGGTGCCGATATATTCCACTTTGATTATACCTATTTTACTATATTATAACATCCTTATCCTGTATTATAGTGTATTGTCGGACTTACCCTGATGACGGGTTTGGCGGTCATCAGGAGCCGAACGGCGTTATCTTAATACTATTTACCTTACTTATGGTAAAAAAATGGCTGTTATGACTAAGCCGAATAGGTGGCCTTACTCTATTGCCGAAATGTGCTGTGCCATTACCTGGCAACAGCGGTTAATGAATTTGCTTAATCCTAAGTTGCGTACCAAAGTGCAACTGTCTTATTGGCTAAATTTGGACCAGAACGATCGCCTGAGGCAATTTACTTCCTCAGGGCACCACCCGTACGAGTCCTAGAAACACCGGTTGTCTCTAGGGTCGCCGGATTCCGTTCCCTTAATTCTAGATGTCGACGCTTATCAACTAGTATTAACCTAGTCGCAGGCGGCTTACGGTGCCCCTGAGCAAACCGTTTCGCCCGCTGTACTTATCAGCTCTTTACCTTTGCCTTTGCGTATGTAGTCGTAGTTGGGTCGCCCACTTAACCCCTGTGGGTTGCTCGCTATGCTACCCATTTAATGCCCTTAGGTTGCCCGATGCGTCGCCATTTATGTGGGCATTGGATATCGTCCAATGGCATAATATTATCTTCGCCTTCATTGGCAATCGTAGTCTGCTTTTCGCAGTATAAGAATCTCTTCGCCTTTATCGGCCGCAGTAGTATGCTTTTCGCAATAATATTTCTCTTCGCCTTTATCGGCCGCAGTAGTATGCTTTTCGCTATAATATTTCTCTTCGCCTTTATCGGCCGCAGTAGTATGCTTTTCGCAATAATATTTCACTCCAGCGCACAGGAGTCTTGCTTCCCGCTATAGAAGCCCTACTTACTTAATTTTAGCTAGAAGTCTAGTCATAATGGGGTCGTCTCTAGGGTTATCCCCTGAGTCCGGCGCGGAGTGAGCTATTTCTCCCACCATCCTCAGAAAGACTTCCCTGCAGGTCTTGGCTTCGACGACCGTGGCACATAGTGGGTGTAGCATCCCTTCTTCCTAGGGGCAGTTGAGGCGCGCCTAGGATTCCAGAGCTTGCCCGGCCAGGCCGCGAGTGCCTCAACCTTACGTGGTTCGTCTGTTTAGTCTAGTCGTTAAGTGAACTAGGGTAGGCTCAACATCGCCTTACCCACTCTCAAAGTGTGGTGCCTTTGGCCTTCGGCTCGTGCCGTTATCACCAATCAGAGTGTTTCAGATTCCTTTACATAAAAAAAGATGGGCGTAACCTTTTTAAATAAGTTAATTTGTGTAAAATGTAAACTATTCCAAGTGTTGTGGGGTTGTAGAGCTTCTAGGTGCATAGACTACTTCAGGTCTACTATTGCTACGTCAGATTTCCAGCGATAATGCTCCGTTACCCTTCATGGAGGTGTTAGTAGGGTCTATGATGTCAGGTACCCTGTTATTAGGATCTGGGGGTAGTTATTTGTAGAGTGGGCTGTAAGCATGGTAGGAAGAGGTCGCGCATCTTTGGGCTCAAATAAATGGTGGCCTTGAGCCGGTAATGCTGCTAGGATTGCTCTTACAATGAGTGGACTGGGGAGGGTAATTCCCGGGATTGCAAAAATATAAAAATTCCATGCAGGTTTGATAGTAATATCCCTTGGTAAATGGATGGGATACTCATGCATGTATCTGGATATGAGGCATCTGCACTCATGTACGGATAGGTGTAGGGTGAGGCGTAATAATAATATATTCCTGTCATGCGGGCGTATTTGATTAACAAAAAATGGTTAATATATATAACTGTGGCCTCATCTCTCATTTGGAGATGCGCATTATGCTTATTTGATGTTTGCCGACCCACCCCTAATACTCAGGTGGTAGCATCGTGATCCAGGGCGTAGTAAGCCCTCTTTTTAGACGCATGAAGTCTATCAACCCCTATGTATGCTTTGTAATGTAGTGTAGGTGTTTTCATCGTGTTCATGTGTCTGCGTTGGTCATGTTGGACGTGGGAAGGTTGTTGGAAAGGAGTAAGGTATTCGAAATGGTAGCCTTTAGGTGGTATGTCGGTAATCCCTCTGGGATTATCCACCTATGCCTCAGTCATTCTCCCTTTGTCCATGTCTGCTCGCTATCCGCTTCTTGGGATAGTAAAGCGTCGTGACGCTGTGGCGTCCCTACTTAATCTGGTCTGCTATTTGGAGTGTGAATGTGGCCAGTGGTCATAGTGCGCCTGGCCATGCCCTAATCACCTGGCATGATTTTTTTTAGAAATAAAATCGCGAAAGGAAGTTATTATGGGGGGAGGTCTTGTTTCCTCAGAGCCCCTGTCTGTGTTCGCTCCTGCTTAGTGAGCACGTGTGTGTGTGACTATATTCCGCTACACCATGCGGACGGTTGGTCTGTTATAGGGTAAGTCCTAATTTGTATCGCGTGTATGGGCAGGAGGTGCCCGTGGCCCGTCAACGCCTTTAAGGACGTGCTCTTATGGGCCCAAGATAAGCTCCGGTCTGTCACGTCTGTCCATTTGCTAAATGTTTTTGCAGTGTTAAAAAAATGTGTGGCATGAAGATTGTTTTGTGCTTGTAATTTCATGGTCAATACCGATACAACAATAGTGTCTGTCACCAGCAGTATTGTGATGTGACGAAATCTACAAGTCAGCGGTTTGTATGTGTAATGGCAGTCTCGGACGTTATGCATGTCAGCTGTCGGCACGTGCTTTCTTGCACGTATGCGAGTGTTGTCATTGTTCTAGATTCCTGGCGGACCATGTAGCAATTCGTACTATTTGCTAGTACTATTGTGTGGCCATTATTCCATAAGATATTTGTCTTATGAAATTTCTATGCCTGTGTCTGGGAAGTATATTTTCCACGTCAGGTGTAATTGAAATTTTATGCCTGGCCTTTGGCCGAAGGAAATGTGGTATTATCTGGTTTTGTAGTTGTATGGGCCAATTTTGGTGTGATTGAAAGCCTGGATAGCTGTTTTCCCTGGTGTCCACTTTTTGCTGGGATTTGGACCCGTAATCTATGTAATTCTCTGTGTTCTATGTCTGCGTTGTGTTTCAGGGATTGAGGTGTCCTCAGTGTGGTTTTTGCTTGTGTTTCTCGTACCAAAAATACCGTTGGCAATTTAGTTTCTGGTACGAGTGTGTTGTGTGATCATGGGTTCGGACCCGGGGTGCTGTAAAGGCTTGGTATGCCACTATCTGTGCCGTATATATGATGGCACATGCACCGTGTATTTGCAATGCGCAAATGAGAGTACGCATTCCTGTGAAGAGTTTGTGTGTTTTTGAATTCTCCTCGTAGTGTAATTTGGGGAGTTCCGAGGTGTTTGGACTCGGCTTAAATGATGCCGTGTGTTCTGCTCTGAGAGCTGCTAGCATATTGCTGTCTGTAAGCGTGCAGGTTATCCATGAGACTTGTGTTATCGCTGAGTGTGGCAGTATTGAATTACAATGTCGTGCGCGCTCGCTTGTTATTCGTTTTGATAATACTCTGTGTCCGGCACATGTGTGTCTAATCGGCTTGCTCTCTGTGACTGTGAATAGTGCTTTCCGCACTGTGAAAGAACCTTTCAATAACTACATTCGTGTAAAAAGTGCATGCAGGTCCCTATCCATTGTACAAAATGTCGTTATACACGAGTGTCTCCGGGCCGCTAGTCGCGTGTTTGGTGACTATGTTCCGGAGGCGATTTTGTTGTTTTTCATTTATGAGCCTCTGTTAGTGGAACTGTCCCAATCTATTTTAGCTTCCTATTTTTCTATCCTGTAACTGGATAGCTACCCGACCTTACATTCCTGGTATTCAGAAGGTTGCGGGTTTTGAGACCGTCTTTTACCCAGAGTAAATGTTTCTGGCGCCATTCTAGGCAGTGTCTCCGGGACAGTTCTGTCGAGTGTTAGAATCGTATCCCGGCGCGGTCAGTGAGGTCCGAAGGTTATTTCTTGGCCTTCTTTCCACGTCTGCCAGCGGGATCATTTCCTTTTCTTTTAGTAGTGTTCCCGCCTGTACGTGTAGGTGTGGGAGCTTTGCGTGTATGATATGCCTTCATACGGCGGGCGTGTATAGTGTCTTTAATGAGTTTTCTCCCATGGCGCACGCTGACTATATAATTCAGGTCAGATACCTTCCTGCAGACTTTGAAGGGACCTGCCAGCGTGGCAGGAGGAACTCGGAAACGTTTTTCTTACGGGCGGAATTGGAAACCATAAACAATTGCCCGGGTGTGTATTCCACGGTCTTCCTATGCCGATCGTACCGCTCTTTCTGTTTCTGCTGCGCCGCGGCTATGTTCTTTCTAGCGTTCATCCGTGCTATCTGTAAGTGCTCTAGCCGGGCAGCATTGTCAGTGTAGGTGTCCTGTGGGATACATATATTATCTATGGGACTTCTGGGTGTGTACCCGTGCAGTAGGAAGTGTGGAGAGTGTTTCGTAGCCGTGGATATAGAGGTATTATAACTAAAAGTGATGGACTGCAGGTATTCATCCCAGTCTGTTCCTGCGTCCTCTGTAAATTTAGCCAGCGCTATTCCGAGTATTTTGTTCATACTCTCCGTGAGTCCGTTGGTTTGCGGGAAAAAAATCGTGGTAGTGTATGCCTTAATCCTGAGTATTTCCAGAAACTGTTGGAGCACTCTCGAGGTGAAAATAGTACCTCTGTCGGATAATAAGGTTTGGAATAGGTCGTATCGTGTAACTATATCAAATAGGAATTCGGCTATGCTGTTCGTGTCTGCTTTGGGAACAGCCTTTGTAATCATGTATCGTGTGAGATACTCGGTGGCCACCAGGATATATTTATTACCTTTCTGACTTGTCGTAATGGGGCCTTTCACATCTATCCCGACTCTGTGAAATAACTCTCCCACGGGAATTGGGTTGAGTAGTCCATGAGGCTTGCCAGGTCTTGTTTTGAATCGTTGGCAAGTGTGACATGTCTTTACAAAGGTATCTATGTCGGCCTTCATGTTTACCCAATAGTACTTGTCACAGATTCTAAGGTATGTTTTATGCGTACCTAAGTGGGCCCCTGCCAGTGGGCTATTGTGGTGTCCGATCATGATATTTTCTCTCAATGATTCCGGAACCACTATAGGTGCGTTATCGTGCATGGCCGTGGGCTTAAATTTCAGTACCCCATCTTTGTCTAGGAAAAATCGCCTAGATAGCCGTGCTGTCTTGGAGTCCACTTTATCCAAGTTTTCTAGTGCCAATAGAATCTGTTTCAAGTACGGATCACTTTCTTGCTCATGTTTGATGTTAATCACTGTCAGGGCAAAAGTGGGCATATCGTCCCAGTCGTGGTCCTTACTGTCATCCGGGGGATCGGCTACTGGCAGCCTAGACAACCCATCTGCGTCTAGGTGTGTAGCGCCTTTCTTGTGTTTGACCACGAAGTCATATTCATACAGGCGGAATATAAACCTGTTGAGCCGCGAATTTGGGTTTTTAAATTTGTCCCAAAAAAGCAAGCTCGCGTGGTCAGTCACTACCGTGAACTTGATACCGTAGAGGTATACTCTGAAATAGTTCACTCCCCACGAAAATGCCAGCATTTCCCGCTCTGTGGCAGAGTGTCTAGTCTCAACGGCCGTTAGCTTCCTGCTAGCGAAAGCGACGGGCCGTATGCGCCCTTCTGCGTCTTCCTGCAATAGGGCCGCACCCAGCCCGTACAGGCTGGCATCCACGTGTAAAAATGTGGGCCTATCACTGTGGAAGTGTTGCAGTAATGGTGGTGAGGTCAATAGTTGCTTCAATGTGTTGAAGGCATCTATGTGCTCCTGTTTAATGCTGAAGGGCGTCTTTTCCCGTGTGAGTTCAGTTAAGGGGTGGGCGATGTGCGCAAACCTGTAGATATACTTGCGGTAATACGAGGCCAGGTCAATAAAACTGCGCAATTGTTTCAAATTTCTGGGTACTGGGATGCCCGTTATTGCGTCAGTTTTCGCTGGGTCGGGAATAATGCCCTCTCTATTTACAATGTGGCCCAATATGTTAATCTGTTGTCTAGCAAATTGGCATTTCGCAGGTTTAAGCCTTAACTTGGCCTCTCTGATCCTTGCGAAGGCCTCCTCCAAATGTATGATATGTTCCTCGAAGGTATTGGAAAAAACTGTTATGTCGTCCACGTATACTAATACGGAACGCCACTTAAGCCCTGAAAATGTCTTATCCACCAGCTTTTGGAAGGTTTGGCTGGCGTTACGGAGGCCCATGGGTAACCTTGTGTAGGTATATAGCCCGTTCTCTGTAACGAACGCCAGCTTGTGCCTATCTGGTTCATAGTCGGGGATTGAATAGAATCCACTATAGCAATCCATCGAACTGAACCAGCTAGCTCCGCCAAGGGCGTCCAAATAGGTGTCTGCCCTTGGTAGTGGATAACTATCATTTTCGACTAACTTATTGAGCCTCCTGTAGTCAGTACAAAATCTGTGCGATCCGTCCCGGTTTTTGGTCAGCAGAACCGGCGAGCTGTAGTTTGAAATAACGGGAACAATGACCCCTGCCTCGAGCATCTCTGAGATCTGAGCGTCGATGGCGTGTCTCTCCTTCTGGCTCACTCTGAAGGGAGGCTGGTGTACTGGCCGGTCACTAGTGAGTGTGACATGGTGTTCAATGAGGTCTGTCACAGCGAGATCCTTCATTGAATGGGCAAAAATATCCCTGTTGGTCTCCAGGAGCTCCGTGAGCCTTTCATTTTGCTCCGGAGTTAGGTCCTGCCTGTGGTTCTGGTTGGCCGCCTTATCTGTTTGTGTGTCTGTGTGCTGGCTGATAGTATGTGGTGCAGAGGCCTGGTGCTCGTGATTTTCTCGCTCCGCTCGAATCCCATCTGTGTTCCTGGTGTATATCATGGGATGTGTGGTGAGCCTTTGGTCGTGCTTTAAAAGCATCTGACCGCTAGCGAAATTTATGCTAGCCTCATATCTAGCGAGAAAATCCATGCCAATTATGGCTGACGCAGAAAGATGTTCTATAACGAACATGGTATGCGTTGTGGCAAAATGGTCTATCCTATGATGTATGTTTGCCACCCCCGCGTTTTCTAGCGTCTGAGCATTGGCCGCTACCAGCCGGATGTCACCCGTGACACCGTGTATTTGGGCTTCGGTAACGTGTCTCCTATTAACACAACTTACTGCTGCCCCGGTGTCAATTAGGGCCTGCACTCTGTGACCATTTATGGTGGCGTGTATCGTGAGGGCCGATACCTGAAATCCACTGCCCTGCACCGATGTGTTATGTAAGATGTATGTAGTTGTTGTTGTTGTTGTTACCGGAGTGACATGTGTACTGGGAAGGCATGGAGCGGGCCGCTTATCGTATCGGGCACGCTTAGCTTCTAGGCCTGCTTCCTGTCCCGAGTGCTTTGCCTCAGTCAGCAAAGTGCGCTCACCCAATACGTTGCCAGCTCTCTTAATCGGCCTTGCTGTTAGAATAGAAGTTTGCTGGCGAACGTTTAACGTATTAATCGCTCCCAGCCTTCGTGTAGTTGTGTTGTTGTTGTTTCCTTCCTCTCGGGAAGGTGTGTCTGCGAACGTGACCCTGAGCTTGCCCTTGTTACCCCGTTTCTTGTTCCAGGCGGTCGCGAGTTCGACTCCTGTGGCTGGCTTCCCAGTGCCGAGCGAGCTCGCGTCCTGCGCCTGCGTGTGGTCAATTCCTACCCTGCGTTGTGATGTAGGGGGTATGGACTTCTGTTTGGGGGGTGTGGGTGTGTTCTCAGGCTGTTGGCGCGTAATTATGAGGGGTGTATAATGTCCCTTGTTGGGGCTCCCTGTAAAAAGGACATGCAGGTCCCTGTCGAATCCTGCAGTGGAAAATAGCGGGGGCGAGTGCACGCCAGTGTATACATGGATATTGGTTCGAAGCACCTTGCCGAGAGCGGTCACCTCTACAGCACTGGCATAGGTGCCGTCCCTACCCATGTAATTCCTGTAATCCTCCCCGGTCTGGAATGGGTTTTCCCGCTCGTCCGACACAAAGTCTCGGTACTCTTTCCAGTTGGCCAGGATATGTTTGACCGTTTCCTGCCTGTATTCCTTATGATGGTCCTCGCTATGCCGAACCAGGAAGCTAATAGTCCTAAACAGGCAGTTGCCGTCTCCTTGTACGGGGTGTGTCCGGAAACGGCCCGGGGGCGGATTGTCAGCCTTAGCTTTAGCTGGCTGCTTCTTCCCCTTACTCTTGCGAATTTGCTTGGGGGAAGGGCCTTTCTGTTGTTGTGTTGGGGGAGGAACATCAGCTGCTTCATCCGCTAGCCGACCCTCCCCGTCTAGGCGTTTTTTTGAAACGTAGGTGTACGCCTGCCTGTAATGTATGTGCTCCCCCCCTCGGGGTGGCTGCGCCAGCTCCCCGCCTGCGGTGTGTGGCTAGGCGTAGGGAGTATTGCCCCCCTGTCTGTCCTGTGGGGTGTCTCATCCCTGAACTCCCTCGGGTATTCATCGGGGAGGGGGTAGTGTTCCGGGCCCTTCGTGTGTTTATCTACATTGTCCCGTCCCCTTGTGGGTTTTCTTCCCTGTCTGTTATTGCCCGGGGGTCTATTTTCCTGTTTCCGCCAGGGTGGGGTGTATGTCTGATGCTGGGGGAGCGGGTTTTCCCGTCGGTTCCCCTTTTCCCTGTACTGGGCAGCTGCATACTCCTGTCTGGTCGGGGGTGGGTTTCCTCGCCTGTCCTTATTTCCCCTGTACTGTGGAGGTGCATAGCTTTGTCTGCGCGGGGGCGGGTTCTCCCGATATTCCCTGTTTCCCATGTACTGCGGGGCTGCATAGCCTTGTCTGCGTGGGGGCGAGTTTTCCCGGTACTCCCTGTCTGCCCTGTATTGTGGGACAGCGTAGGACTGCCTACTTGGTGGCGGGCTGTTTCGTCGGGGGATGTCGTGCTCGTACTCCTCAGGGTAGTATTCCTGTGTGTACGGGGATGGTGATCGCCGTGAGGGGTATGTCGGCTCTGTGTCCGTGTATGATACTGGTGAATACCGAGGAGGGTAGTGTGGCCTATCCTGTGGGGGAGGTGTTGTTGGCCGCTGTGTAGGGTAGTAATTTTCCTCCCTCCCGTAGCGTCTCCTCTCTGTGTACCCCCTGTCCCTCTCAGGATAATAGCGTTCTTGTGTGTCTGCGTGCTCATCCCTTAGCGGTCTCCCGCCTGCTTGGATGGCAGCTATGGTCAGTTTCTCCATTCTGTCCACCAATTCGTCCATTTTATTGTTGGTATCGTCTTTTTGTGTTTGGAAGTGCAGATCCACGGCTTTTTCCGTAGCCTTTTCCGTGATCTTTCTCCCCTCCTCTATGGTCTTTATGTTGTTTAACATGTGTTGGACCGTAGGGTTGTTCATTATATACAGCTTTTCCACTATGGCTGGTCTGAGGCCCTGCATTAACAGCTTGACTTTCTGTTTGTTTGTCATGGCTGCATTGTACTTGTCGCACATTATCAATTTTACATTGATGTATGCCTGGGCGCTTTCCTTGGGTCCCTGTGACCTCTGTCGAATTTGGTCGTAGAGGTCGTCATCGTCTGGTATGAGCTGGAATTCGCTCTTCAACATTAAAGCGGTTTCCTCCCATGTGGCAGCTTCTAGTGTGTCCTCATGGAGCTCATACCATGTCATGGCCGCCTTTGTGAGGTAAGCAGGAAGGAGCCGTTTCCTAACTTCCTCGCTCCAACCATTGATCCGGGCCGTTCTATTGAAGGCCTTGAGGTATTCCTCGGGATCCTGGCCTTCCCCCGTGAACTTTGTGGGGTGGATCATGGGGTACTCAGTGTGTCTGTTCATTTCGTTCTCGACTGTGTCTCGTTGGCTGTGTAGTGATTCTGCTCTGTCTGTGCTGTTCGCACCGCTATCGTGTGCCGAGGTGTTTGGGCTATTTAGAGGGGAATTAGCCTCGCTTCCCGTGTACGACACCTGTGTTACGTTACCAGGTGGCTCGTCACCTGATATGTCTGTGCTGATGGATGGTGTGTTGTCGTACTGTGTGGATTTGACTATGTGTACGGTCCTGTCTAAATCCTGTTTTACTGTTTCCAGAATAGTGTGGATGTCAAGAACTGCTTCTGTCGTATGATTATTGGACTTGATAGTGTCTGTCTCTAGTAGCTCTGTAATGCGCTCGAGCAGATTACTGGCTTTCTGCTATGTGATTTGCAGTTGCTGCAACAATAGGGGATGGAGTGTTGGCAGGCAATCTACTTCACTAGCGCTGGATACTGGTGACTCTTGTGTGTGTTCACTGGCCTGGGATCGTGTAAAATGCATAACTTGTGCTGCGGCGGTAGAGTGTTGAGCACGGATCTGTGATGTTTTGAATTCAAGGTCCCTGAGAAGTTGTACTGCGGACTGGTCAGTTATCAAGTCACTGTTCTTAATTTTTAGTTTCGGCAGGAGTGGAGTCGTACTAGCCGACAAATGGTGCGCAAAGTCTCTTAGTGTAGTTCTAAATGTGGACATCTAATTTCCACCGAGTTTACACTATGGGGCGAATGGAGGTTGGTGTAATAATACAAACTCCTATATGTATAAAAAAAATGTGTGACGTTCTCCTCTCTGTCTGGGAAAAAAATCACAATTTTGCTTGGCTGTTTGCGGTACGGAAGGGGTCGTTTCTACTACGAGGGCTCGTTGTTTGAGTCCTATTTTACTGTGCGTAGTAGACGCGCCTCCACCATCTGTTTTAGATCCCTTATTGGGGGGGGGGGGGGGTGGTTGGATCTAAAACGGAAGAGTTGTTGTGCTAATTTATAAAGAGGTGCCTAAAAGGGGGTAGCTTCCCGTAGTCGGGCAAGCTGACCAGTGTAGAGTGTTGTTTAGTGTTAGGATACTAGGGGGTGCTCCTATAAAAGATCTAGGGGTACTCTAGGGGATGGAACTTAGCGTACAGGTCAACGCGCTGGTCGTCCAGCTGGCTGGTTAGATAATTGACGTGCACGTGTCAGCTATATGGCGCGTGCCGCTCCTAGCAGTCGGGCCACTGCGTGAAATGCAATGCTACTTGAGCTGGCAAGTGCCTGGCTACTGTGCGTTACGTCTAATCGTAACGGAGGATTCAGGAAGGGAGTTAGGGCGTAAAGAAACGTGTAAACAGTAATGCAGGTGTAATGTACTGACCAAGTGTTTATTGGTCAGTAATATGGAATTATGAGTCCCTTTTAAGGGATGTAGTGGTGTAACAATGTATGTGTACAAACTTGTGGGTAAAGGTTACAAAGTACAGGATTCTGAACACTTGCTGACTCACCTGATGATAACAGCGATAGCCTCTGCCCGATGCACTGTAAGACTGGTAATTGAGAGAGGGACTGCCCTAGATAAAGCCTCCCTTTATAGTCTCTGGCGTTGTGCTGTCAGCATTGTGCTGAATAGGTGTCCTAGTTAATTGTGTGTCGCTGTTTGTAGTAGTGATGCAATAATTGGGTAAGCTTTCCAGGCTGGCTAGCTGCCCTTGCGTGTTAATAGATGTTGGACAGGGTTTATAGGATTTGCCAGTTAGGGGTAGTTTGAATAGATGATGGGGGGATGGCCTCCAAGGGGTGCAGACCCCTGGGGGTTTTACACACGACACAAGCAAAAATGATAATTGTGGCGCAGATTCACACACTAGATCTGCATAATGATACGTTGGGAACTGGGTTCGATGCTAGGCAACGAAACAATCCTTCTAGTTGTTAGGCTCAAACTTGACCAAGAATAGCTATCTGAGCTTATTCAAAATGAAATATAATGCATTTACAAAACTGGTAGTTACAGTCGACTACCTAAATGATACGACCGTTCTAACGACAGTCAGGGGTATAACAAAGAATGGCTGCAAAGAATGCAGTTAATTAATAACCATGGCATCTGATTGCCATAACTAAAGTCGGCAAAGACTTGAAAATTACCCCAAGTAGGGTTGATCAAAATAGCCTCAAAATGACTACAGTCAGGTTCAGCAAAAGGTAGGCATTGACGTTCTACGACGTTCATCAAGCTGCACCAGGGCTGACCAAAATGTCTGACCCAAGGGTGTCTCACTCTAAACTGAAATAAATGACATCTAACTAATCTAGTTACATCCCTACCTAGAAAAATGGCTGACACTGAGTGTGGTTGGTTCACAAACTACATTAAATCTACTATACCACCAGAAACTAGAACAAGGAAGGGGTGTGACAAAAACTCACGAAATGGAGGAGCTCTCACTCAGCTCTCTATTCCACAACAAGGGTTGTACAAAATCCTCTCTGGCTCTCTGGTACGGTATCCTCCTCATCAGGATTCCCATCTGGACTCCTCCAAAGACCAGGGTTCGATTTGTCCCTGTCGACAACTTCGTGGATATGCCTGGAAATGGCATTTTTGGCTCCTTCCTTCTCGTTCGTTGTCCTGGAAGTTCCACCATCATGCTGGTTCCCGTAGAAACGTCACCCTCATACCGGAATGGTATTAGCCCATGGTGACTGCTTCAATCATGGTGAAGAAAAGTCCAATCACGTGGGTAGTGAAATAAGTTGCATAATAATTCATCCTCTCACTTTCAAAATTATAATGTTCGTCGTGAATGTTATAGGCTTCAATTGTAAAGTACGACACAGCCTTAATCTCGTAGATGTGGATTAGCATGTGAGCTAACACTGTTTTATAATTCTGCACGTGCTAGAGACGCTACTTTTGTATCACGCAGCATCCGTGAATTATACGTCGTTTTTAAAATGAAATGTTCACTTTGGCAATTTAAATATCTCATACAATTATAATCACACTTATTCAGGATAATTGTAACACTATTACCTGTATATTTCCACTAGGCATCTGCCCTCCACATACGCGTGGGTAAAATGTGGTGTTACAGCAATGTTGTGCAATACACTATACTTGCCAATTATTATTTCCCAAACTTCATCTTTAGTTCACTGGGCTTCAACAACAGTGAATAATAGTATTAGCGTGCTCGATGGCACCTTATAATCACTTTCAACGCTCAACAGCGGATATTCTTCTACGTCTCGTAGGACAAAAGCAATTCCACGGCTACACAAGGCGGATTCTCCAGACACAGTGCAAGGTACTGGGTGTCTCTAGAAAGTAGGTCGTCAAAACGAAATCGTTGAGCGACTACTTACGTTCCTTTTTGCGTATCTGCAAGGGTATTACCTTACCTAAAGTAGAAATAAACATTCTCCAAAATGTTTTAATAATGCAGCGTGACAAAGTGGAATATTCTGAGTCTTGAGGAAAGATAAAAATTAATTAATAAGACTTCAGATGAATAATTAGCAGTTTTCACCAAAGTCAAAAGTGCGATTCACCGCTACTTCAAAAAGTATCGCGTGATCTCTCAGCTTCACGTGGCTTCCTGGGTGTGTTCAAAAGTAAAACATCCCATCATAAATGCTCTGTCATAAAAAAATATCACATGAACCATAGCTCAGCGGGTTCATCTGCCTCTCCGTCGTTTCAAATAAAATGTTGGGATAACATTTTTATTTGCTTTGAAATTCATTCAAGAGTGATATTTTTTAGGTTGGCTGCATGAAAGGTTCCAATGCGCTCTCCTGTCCTAATGTCTTCTATTACATAACTTACATTGTTCAAAGGCTGTCGGATACGACTAGGGCCATAATACATGGACAGAAATTTTCCATATATGCGGTCTATAGGACTAGAAATTCCGTGTCTCCTTATAAGGATAAGGTCTCCTTCTACTAGTGGTTCTCTAAACCTCTGACGTCTAGTTCTTCTCAAGCGCTTGGCAGCTTGTCTGTCCATAGTCTCTCTCGCAGCTAAAAGTCTGCTGGCATGTGATGGTTGTAAGCAAGGTGGATTTACAATCACACGGTCCCATATTCTCAGCGGCATCTGGTTCAAATGCAAGACCATAGGTATTTGGCCAGTGCTCTGATGGATTGTTGAATTAATACATTTTGCCATAATAACAAGGACTTCAGTCCATCGCCAGTGTTCTTCTTGACAATATAATCGACAGAATTTTGCGATAATAGACATCACGCATTCTGCTGGGTTGCTCTCTGGATGTCGAATAGATGATAAAACATGACCTATTTCAAGCTCATTCATGGCATTGGCAAATTCTGCTGAGGTGTACTGTGATCCGTGATCAGTCAACAGGAATTGTGGCTTTCCTGCCTCCGGTATCACTTGACGTCTAATCCTCTGAATAATCTGATGTGCAGTAGCTTTTTGACTCGGATGAAGCATCGTATATTTCGTGAACACATCAATAGTTACAACGATGTATCGATTCCCTCGACGAGCCTTAGGTATTGGGCCATACAGGTCCTGTGCATATAACTCTCTAGGTTGAGTTGGTAGTATTGGTCTAGGTTGTTCCTTCAGCAAGTGTGACGTGTACTTGTTCCGCTGGCATGCGTCGCAAGCACGTAAACACAGTCTAACGGTGGCTTCTAACCCTTTCCATGTAAAAGACTCCTTGATGGTTGCGATGGTTTTGTCTGTTCCACCATGTCCAATGGATAAATGTACCATAAGAATAACAGATTCTTGGTATCTCCTAGGAATAACTGCACGCAGTTGAGTGTGGTCGTCGTCTACAAACTTGTATAAGACACGATGATAAATCAAATAATCATCAGCAAGAGCAGCAATTCTTGCATAATGATCATCCTGTGGATCCATTCTTCGTTCCAGGAAACGGATAATATGTCTGAGTTCCTCCTCACGTCGCTGTCCTTCAGGTAGATGACGAAGTCGGCGAAGGTGTTCCTCGCATTCCCCCTCGATGTCTATGGCATTAACAGTAGCTTCAGGATTCCGGCTGAGGATGTCGGCCAACACATTCTCTCTGCCTGGTCAATAAACTATTTCCAAATCGAACTGTTGGAGAAACAGCGTCCAACGTGTGATCCTGTCGCTTGCCAGTCTTGTTCTTAAGATGAAGGTTAACGCATGATGATCGGTTCTCACAATAATCCTCTGGCCTAACAGAAGTTTCTGCCAGTATTCAAGTGCGTAGACAATCGCAAGTGCTTCTATCTCGGTCGTGAAGTAGTGAGATTCATGTGCTCTTAAACGTTGGCTTAAGAAAGCGATGTAATGACGTTTCTTCTCATCATCCTCCTGCAGTAAAATGGCTCCTATACCAATGGCAGATGCATCAGTTTCTAGAATAAATTTCCGAGAATAATCTGGATATTCTAACTGAATTGAGTCCACAAGCATCTGTTTAGCTCTCCTGAAAGCTATCTCGCATTCATCATTCCAGTTCCACCTGCAGTTCTTTCTCAATAATCCTTGCAGTGGTGCAACAGTCTCGGAATACTTCTCACAATGAGCAGCAAAGAATTGGAGAATTCCTAAGAATTGTCTCACGTGTTTCACACGGGTTGGCGTTGGAAATGCAGCAACAGTTCTAATCTTTGCCGGATTCGGTCTATATCCTTCTCCATTGATTATGTGTCCTACGAATTTCACTTCTTTCTGAAAGAATCGACACTTGTCAAATTTGACCTTAAAATTCGCCTGTCGAAGATTCTCAAAAACAAGGCGCAATATCTTTAAATGCTCTTCTTCTGTTTCTGAAGCTATGATTATGTCATCCACATAACATATTACTCTCTGCTTCACTTCAGGAGTCAGCTTAGCATCAAGTGCTCTGCTTAATGCGGCTCCGGCATTTTTCAATCCAAATGGTAGTTTTCGGAAGACATAAGTAGTCTGATCAAACAGGAATCCAGTATATTTCTGAGTATGCTCAGATAATCTGATATGGTAATAAGACTGAACCAAGTCCAATGATGAAAATATCCTTTTTCCTTTGAACTTCCTGAGAATGTCCCTAATCTTGGGCGGTCTGTCGTGCTCAGGAGCTAGGCGTTCATTCAAGGCTCTGGCATCAAGACAAAGTCTCAAGCTTCCATCTACCTTAACCATAGGTATTATGGGATTCAAGAAAGGAGTCGGTGATTTCTTGATTGTGCCTGCTGCTTCCATCTCATGGATCTTCTTAGCAGCTTCTTCGAGATGTTTCTCGGCAATCGGATAGATCTTTTTCTGGAATGGGGAATCATCCAGTAACACAAGATCATACTCGTAGTCTAATATCTCACCTGGTGTGGTGTCGAATATATCCCTGTATTCGTTCAATATTGCCTCAAGATCCTCACGTATGGGTGCTGATAACGATTCTGCCTCTTCGTCGGCATCTAGTGTCTCCTCAATTTCCTTGCCATTTAATTCTTCGACTACGTCGACTTCGGATAGGAATTCCGGTTCTTCTTCAATTAGGCTCATCTGGATGGATTCGTTCGGCTTGAACTCTACCGTATTCCGTCCCATGTCAATGATTCCATCATATTTTCTAATGAAGTCTGCGCCTAAAATGGCATCATGATGCAGGCCCTTCATTACAAGAAATTCGTGCAAGTACACGTGGCTCGAAATCTTCAGAGTACACAGAATCTGGATTTTGCACGTTACAACGCGGTCAGGTATGACACCTCTGACTCTTACAGCTGAAATAGGAAGCTCTGTCACCTCAGAGTTTGCTTTCAGTCTGGCATGGCAATCGGCGGAAATTACACTAATCATCGCCCCAGTATCGATGAGTATGACTACCCTGACTTCATTCAAGGTGGCTACGATCTTGGGTAGACGTGTCAATTCATAATTGGGGTTCGTCGTTCGTCGTTCGTCCAACAAGTCTTCTTGGATTGGCTCCCAGAGTAATATGGTGGCAGTTACTCGGTGCTCAACCGAACAAGAATCTATTGATTTTTCGGCGTTTTTTTTCTGTCCTGGCGAGAAGTACTGGGCTGGTTCTGCTCCGTCTCCTGCTCCGAATTTCTATTTTCCCTCGAAGTAGGGTTCCGTTCTCCCTCTTCTTGGATCTGCAATTCTCTCTGTTGTTGGAGGTACTCACGGCTCTCCCGTGCTCTTCTTTTCCAATCCCTGTCTGGCTGGTACCTAGGGTCTCGATTTCTGTCGTATCCCCTACTATATCGATAGTCTCTACGGATACTTCCGTGTTGTTGATTTCTTCCTTCATTCCCTCGGCGGTTGTTTTCATAACGTCGGTTGTCGTCCGTCCTTCGGTCGAATCGCCGGTTCCAATGACTTCGCCGGTCATCTTGTTGATTTCGAGTATAAGGAGTGTTGTTCCATTCTCTCCTGTTATAACTGTAGTTGGTATCACGTCGCCCAGAGTCCTCTGTGGTTTGCGTTTGTTGTGGCGTCTGGCTCACTTTATCAACAGTCGTCAGATTTATATGTCTATCCTCGCGCCTATCAGCCTTCTGCTGACGGTGTGTAGGGAACTGTTCTGTGTTAGCATCCAACCTTCGCAGTATCTGGTCACACTGCTGGAAAGTGGATGCCCCTGCAGCGATCAACACACGTTGTACGTCCGCAGGGTACTGCCAAACAATTGTGTTCACTAAATCATGCTCAGACAACGGAGGCTGAAGACAACGAAGCTTCGCAAGCTGTATGGCGAAGTAATTCGCGTAATGAGTAGGTGTATTGGAACTGTACCTTCGAGTTTACATCTCAGCTCGGATGCTCTGCTGGATGTCGCTCGACCAATATGTTCTTAATAATGCTTCCTTAAAGTCCTGGTAGCCTGTAAATGAGTATCTGAATGCTCTGAACCAGGTACCGGCTTGTCCCTCTGGCAGTCGCTCTATAACTCTTAGTTCCCTCTCTGGAGTTACCATAGTATCACGTAAGTAGCTTTCGACATTGGCTAGGAATTCCACTGGAGTAACACCACTTCCAGTTCCTGAGAAGCGAGCTGGTTGCTCCTCTCTTGAACGAATTATGGTGACATTTCCCTGCGTATGCGCGGGTCTGAACGTATTTTGCATGTAACTCTGCGTAGGAGTGTTAGTCTCATGACTAATTCGATTAGATGCTGGTTGAAACGGATGAGCGTCAAAGTTCAAGGTCTGACCTTGCGCTGAACCAGTGAATTGTGGCGGTTGCGATTCCATAGGCGCGCTGGGTTGGAAATGGGTAGGCATCATTCCTCCTGATTGAGATATAGGCGTTTCCTGAGATTCTCCCATCTGTGGGTGTACGTGTCTCTCTCTAGGAATCGTCTCGAGTCTGTCCAGACGTCTTTCTATTGCTTCAAGTCCTGGGATGGTCCTGGCTGCGACTTTGTTGCCTAAGTCGTTCAATTTCAGCTCGATCCTGTCAACCTTTCCCTTGAGGTTTGTGTCTACCTCACGTATGGCCGTCCTAAGGTTATAACTGAGATCTAACCTCTCGGTCACCGCGACTTCCTCAAATCGTTTTTGTAAGGAATCGATCTCTCCTTCAACTCTGGACATATTTTCTTCGATTTTACCCACATCGTCTCTAACCTCGGCTACCTTAGCCTCGACTGTGGTCTTGTGTTCGTTGAGGTCACCTCTCAATAACATGAGGTCAATTTTGTGTTCCTCACGATGAACATCAACTGTCTCACGTAGACTAGCTACGGTTTCCATCAATTCAGAAATGTTTCTCCTGTTGGTGTTGAGTTCTTCCTTAACCTCCATCATACCATCAACGATAGTCTTCACGTTGTTATTAACGGCATTGGCAGCTCCTCTCATCAAGATTAAACCAATGTTCATGGTTGCCATGTCCTTTTTCACATTGCCGATAAATCCCTCGACGTGATCTAGTCGAGTCCCGAATTCTTCCCTAGTATGTTCCAGATCTGCTCTCAGGTCTATCTGGACTCTATTCAAGGTTGTCTGAATTTGAGCTGTGTGCTCCTTCAATCGGTTTTGCACATCCTCCCTAGCTCTATTCATCTGGTCGGTTAAGCAATCTACGCGCTGGTTAGCCTCCTGATGGTGTCGTATGACATCAACCCTAACAGCTGCTAAACCTGCCGTCAGATCATTTCTCGCTTCGACCCTATATGTGTCCATGTCTGCCCTGACTTGAGTTAAATCAGTCCTAACATTGTTAACTTCTAGCCTTACTTGATCTACATGACCACTAACATTGTTGACTTCCTGTCTAACCTGGTCCACATGACCACTGACATTGTTTATAGACTGAGTGTTAATCTCTAAGTCCTGTCTTACATTGTTGACTTCCTGTCTAACCTGGTCCACATGACCACTTACAGTATTGACAGCCTGAGTATTCTGACCTAAGTCAGCAGTAATCTGTTGAAGATTGGCATTCACACCTGCCAACATCTCTCCAAACACACGACGAATAGTTTCCTCATCCATAGATAAGAAATATATGAGAAAGTGAGGGATCAATTTCTACTGGAACTTACAGCTATGATTAGTTACTTGGTGGTATAAAGCTTGCTTCATTTATATAAATATCACGAGTACAGCTGGAGTATGCAAACTAAGTGCTTCTACATTTACAAAGACAACGGTGAGCAAAGCAAAGTATTACATTTACTTAGGATGTGGCATCATCAAAGAAAATCCTATCCTTCATTTCTCTAACACTAAAGCCTCACCCCATGGACTTCTATCAAACATGAATGCCATGCGGTCAATTGATCTGCAGTACGACTTTCTAAGTTCGTCCCAGTCCTGTCAATTTACCATTAATCAACATTAAGATCCTCAAAAACAACATGGTACTGAGGGTCACCACGTTAACGTCGGCACATGAGTTGGGCGCCATTTTATGTGACCGTTTAGTCGAGTCAACAACCACGATGACTTTCCTAACGTCCCATAAGTTGAATAAAATTACCGAGAGGATCAGGTGACCTTCCATAAAGGTTAAAGCGGCACGAGAGTCCGTAGTCCACAGGGATCGTGGTACATGGTGACGATGGTCATAGACCGCCTAAGGAAAGGTTCACCTTAAAACTAGACTGAGAAAATAAACATCCAGACTTATGTAAAACACCGTGAAAATTTATTTATAAAATTCACAATCCCCTAGCCTAGTTCGGAGGGTTATAATCGGCTAGTCCGCAAACTAATAAATAAACAAAAATAAAAAGAGCAGGTCCCTATCTGAGAAGTCACGGAAAACCCTCGCGAAAGATCTAACTCACAATAATAAAGCAACAACAGCAACGCTAGGAAAATGGTACAACGCAAGTCCCTAGTTCAAGTTACAAGATCAAGCTAACATCTGAATTTACATTTAACAGGGTAGCAAAACAAATCTAAGTTAGGATGGTACCATTTCGACATTTACATTTAACGTTAATTCATATAGCTAAGTCCTATCAATTAACAAAATTTACGGCGATGACGTCCGTAAAAGAAAACAATTACATCCAAAAGCTAAGTGTATAGCCATGAAAAAAACAAACAATTTAATTATGCTTAATAACTATGAGCTAACAGCACACAATAAGGTAACATGTAGGATTTATACACTTGACATCATGAATAAATAATGAAATAAACACAGTAGTTTTATTAAAAATTCCTGCCTGCACCTTGGTTTACTCTTTGTAAACCATAGTCATCTAATGTGTATAATTACGGTGACGAATGCGTAGTTGAGACCACGTCTGACATCGCACGGCCTGAGCTCCACAAGCTACGAACTCTAGGTTCGCGCATGCTTCAGGTCGCTACAAAAATGTCAACTGTCCTAGTCATTTCCTCACAAGGAAATTATCTTCAACTGCACGGCTATGTCAACAGTTCCAGAATGCAAAGAACAAAGTTAGATAGAAAGAATCGTTAGTTAGCTTTGTTTTACAACAATTATGCGTCTTATTATTATGATGTCGGTTTATAGGTTTATCGTAGGTTTATGGCGAATAACATTGACAATAGCCTGGGCACGGAGTGTCTCCACTGAGATCTTTCTCCACCAAAAAGCCTCGACTCAACAGTCGGAATATAATCAACGAGTACAACAACTCGGACACACAATAACACGGGTTACCAGCGGCGCTAAGCTCGCGTTCAATAACTCTGGGATAGGCCTGTACACAACAGTTACCTTCCAATAACATCTAGTCAACGGGAACAGTCCCGGACAAGGCATACTCAAAATACCTTCATACAATAACATCCTGCTATAACAGGGTAGCCTTCACCATACTATAGAAAACCTGACATAACTGTACCTGCCAAACGACAGTACACGCAACAGAGCGTTTAACTAACAAAAAGCGATCTATAAAACATGTGATCAAATACAAGAGTGGAAACTAATTTCCATAAGCAAAATAGCAATGAAAGGAAGAGCGAATACAAATCGTACTCTGTCCTTGTCAATAGTAGTTTTGTCTCACAATGAAGCAGGCGTGCTTTCAGGTCACTGGGTTAGATAACCAGTTTATGTCACCAACAGGTTACCACATTCCTGTGTTGGTCGACACAAAGCACACATTATTCAAGGCCGGCGATTTAATCAATATAAACCTACACCTGGCCAGTTCATAAAAAAATTTTACCATAGGTTACGGACCTCTAAAGAGTCGGTGTATAAAACACACTCAATAAATCTGAATATAATAATATAATTCCGTCTTTCTACCAAAGACGTCTAAATGAAAGTAATCTTACAATAACTAGAGCTCTTTGCTTTAAAAATACAACTCAGCAGTTGCTAGTACATCAAATAAAAACGTGTCTTACATGACACAAGCAAAAATGATAATTGTGGCGCAGATTCACACACTAGATCTGCATAATGATACGTTGGGAACTGGGTTCGATGCTAGGCAACGAAACATTCCTTCTAGCTGTTAGGCTCAAACTTGACCAAGAATAGCTATCTGAGCTTATTCAAAATGAAATATAATGCATTTACAAAACTGGTAGTTACAGTCGAATACCTAAATGATACGACCGTTCTAACGACAGTCAGGGGTATAACAAAGAATGGCTGCAAAGAATGCAGTTAATTAATAACCATGGCATCTGATTGCCATAACTAAAGTCGGCAAAGACTTGAAAATTACCCCAAGTAGGGTTGAACAAAATAGCCTCAAAATGACTACAGTCAGATTCAGCAAAAGGTAGACATTGACGTTCTACGACGTTCATCAAGCTGCACCAGGGCTGACCAAAATGTCTGACCCAAGGGTGTCTCACTCTAAACTGAAATAAATGACATCTAACTAATCTAGTTACATCCCTACCTAGAAAAATGGCTGACACTGAGTGTGGTTGGTTCACAAACTACATTAAATCTACTATACCACCAGAAACTAGAACAAGGAAGGGGTGTGACAAAAACTCACGAAATGGAGGAGCTCTCACTCAGCTCTCTATTCCACAACAAGGGTTGTACAAAATCCTCTCTGGCTCTCTGGTACGGTATCCTCCTCATCAGGATTCCCATCTGGACTCCTCCAAAGACCAGGGTTCGATTTGTCCCTGTCGACAACTTCGTGGATATGCCTGGAAATGGCATTTTTGGCTCCTTCCTTCTCGTTCGTTGTCCTGGAAGTTCCACCATCATGCTGGTTCCCGTAGAAACGTCACCCTCATACCGGAATGGTATTAGCCCATGGTGACTGCTTCAATCATGGTGAAGAAAAGTCCAATCACGTGGGTAGTGAAATAAGTTGCATAATAATTCATCCTCTCACTTTCAAAATTATAATGTTCGTCGTGAATGTTATAGGCTTCAATTGTAAAGTACGACACAGCCTTAATCTCGTAGATGTGGATTAGCATGTGAGCTAACACTGTTTTATAATTCTGCACGTGCTAGTGACGCTACTTTTGTATCACGCAGCATCCGTGAATTATACGTCGTTTTTAAAATGAAATGTTCACTTTGGAAATTTAAATATCTCATACAATTATAATCACACTTATTCAGGATAATTGTAACACTATTACCTGTATATTTCCACTAGGCATCTGCCCTCCACATACGCGTGGGTAAAATGTGGTGTTACAGCAATGTTGTGCAATACACTATACTTGCCAATTATTATTTCCCAAACTTCTTCTTTAGTTCACTGGGCTTCAACAACAGTGAATAATAGTATTAGCGTGCTCGATGGCACCTTATAATCACTTTCAACGCTCAACAGCGGATATTCTTCTACGTCTCGTAGGACAAAAGCAATTCCACGCCTACACAAGGCGGATTCTCCAGACGCAGTGCAAGGTACTGGGTGTCTCTAGAAAGTAGGTCGTCAAAACGAAATCGTTGAGCGACTACTTACGTTCCTTTTTGCGTATCTGCAAGGGTATTACCTTACCTAAAGTAAAAATAAACATTCTCCAAAATGTTTTAATAATGCAGCATGACGAAGTGGAATATTCTGAGTCTTGTGGAAAGATAAAAATTAATTAATAAGACTTCAGATAAATAATTAGCAGTTTTCACCAAAGTCAAAAGTGCGATTCACCGCTACTTCAAAAAGTATCGCATGATCTCTCAGCTTCACGTGGCTTCCTGGGTGTGTTCAAAAGTACAACATCCCATCATAAATGCTCTGTCATAAAAAAATATCACATGAACCATAGCTCAGCGGGTTCAGTATATATCAATGGCGAAGAATCTTGAAATTTTTGCTGATCATGGTCAGAAGTTTGGACCAGTTGAACGATGGGCGTGGTCTTTCACAGACATTAGTATCCCTTGGAGCAAAATATCATAAATCTTTCAAAAATAAATACGATAGTCAAAAAGCGGAAAGACTATCTGCTGAAAGAAGAACAGAAAGGACGTCCTCATTCCTCAGATCAAACTCCGTCTACATCAAAGTTAACAACAAGATCATCATTATTTTGTTCAGATGTAAAAAAAAAAAATGTTTGTCTTTTTGGTGATGAAGGAGAAGGTAGAGAGAAGCTTGTGACTGCATCCACGCTGGGTATTGGGCCTACAATAAATTCATAGTCATGCTCTACAATTACAAGACGAAAAATTGTTAAAGAAGTTATTGTCAACAGATTTGGTAGCATTAGAAGCTAAATACCACAAACTATGCTATACTCGCTTTCTAACACGCTCAAGTGCTGCTGAACGTTCTTGAAGAGAAGATTACCATGATCCTAAAGCAGTTGTTTATGGTACAGTTATAACGGAATTGGTTTAATACATGCAGGATTTGTACTTATCTAGCAGTACTTCGCCAGTGTTCAAACTTTCTTATCTTACAAAATTAATGCTTCAGCGCATGATTCAGATGGGAATGCAAACTGACGAAAAAAATAGCAATAGAACACGTCTCAAGGAACAATTATTAGCATTTGTACCTGGTCTGAGAGCAGATAAATCAGGACGTGAAATTATGTTCAGTTTCGAAGGGGATGTTGGCGATGCTATACGCGACGCCTGTGCATTTAACGACTTAAGTGATGATATGGGTCTAGGACGGCAGTGGGTATATTACGAAGACAAGATTTTCTTAAATTTGAAGGATCCTTTAAGAATGCATTCACTGCTTCCACATCTGTACCTGATGTTCTTTTGCATTTTGTACGTATGTTATTAGAGGGTCCCAATATCGACTCGGATGTCTCAACAGAAATACCTGGACATAATGAAGGCTTGTCAATTACCCAACTTATTAGAGACAACAGCACAAAGCATAACAGAAAATAAAAAGTTCAGAGTATACGTCATTCTCCGGAGAGCATGACGTTGAATTGTAGGCCCAATACCCAGCGTGGATGCAGACACAAGTTTCTCTCTACCTTCTCCCTCATCACAAAACAGACAAACTTTTTTTTTTTTACATCTGAACAAAATATGACGATCTTATTGTTAACTTTGATGTAGACGGAGTTTGATCTGAGCAATGAGGACGTCCTTTCTGTTTTTTTTCAGCAGATAGTCTTTCCGCTGTTTGACTATCGTATTTATTTTTGAAAGATTTGTGATATTTTGCTCCATGGGCTACTAAAGTCTGTGAAAGACCACGTCCATCGTTCAACTGGTCCAAACTTCTGACCATGATCAGCAAAAATTTCAATATGCTTCGCCATTGATATATACCCTTCATATTTTGGGATGATTAAGCGTACTTTTGAATTCTTCTGGCATAAAAAAACACAGGTCCCATACAAACGGAGCCACCACTGGGTCAGTTTCCTCTTCCTTGACATGATTGAGTAATTTCTATTACATACACGAAAGCAATAACTTCTTTACATGTTGAACTTCCTCACACAACGTCTGCCTAAAAAAGAACATTTAGTATTACTGAATGAAATCTTATGTATTATTACATTTTTCAAGTTTTTAGAAGGTATTTTCTTTTTATTATTATTATTATTATTATTATTGTTATTTTACATATACATTATAATACAGTAATTATTTGCTACTAGTTAATTAGTTATTAAGACGCTCTATTACTTTTCGCGGCCTACATAAATTGCATAGTTACGATAACGACTCGTGCAACGCTACATTGTTTGGGCAGGTTTTTAGCAACTGTTAACGGTAAAACAGAGGTAATATATACCGTTGGAAAGGTAATTCCTTGATGAACAAAAAAGTATACGACACGTCTTCAGCTACATGTAACGGATTTCAAGTTATTTAGCAAAATGCGTTGAAAAAATCAAAATCAAAATAAATTATAAAATGGCAAATATTTTTTAAAAAATATTGTGAACCTAAACAATGAAATCAAATATACCGTTGGAAAACGCGTTTTCTCCTAATTCATAATCACTAACTATTATGTTAATATCAAAAAGGAAAACTGAGCTATAACGGGGAATGTAGAAGCGTATCTCAAACTTTTGGCGGCCATATTGATTACGTCACCAACACCGCTAGGGGGCCAGAAAAATTTGTGTCCCGGGCTTTTCAGACTCGTCTACCCATGTTCTATCTGAATCCAAAAGGGCGCATTGGTTGCCAGATGTGAAACTTATTCTGCATAGTCACCCCACTAATTTTGAATATAAAGAAAACATGATCCGACGGGCATATAACTACACCTTTTTTTAAAATATCTCAACTAAGAAACAGTTCTAAATAGTAGGAAATATTATTTTATGAACCTTCAAGCTGTATTATGTTAATTTTTAAGTATAACTGATATACAATTTTAATAGCCATACAATATTTACATAGCGAATGCTGAATAAAAATAATTGATATTAACTTGCAAAAAGACTGAAACGTACTAGGTATTAAAATAATTTCAGTATTATTCTGTGATAGACTCTCGGAGTCCGAATTGAAATATACGACTTTAAGAACATGAAGTAACAAAAGGCGTTTCAAAACAACAGGAAATTAGAATACAGGGTCTTTCATATAAAATAAGAACGGCAAGCGGCAGTTTTGTTATTCGCTGCTACGGTGGCCTTGGCCGAGCTTGTGGCGCGCCAGAGTGCCCTGCTGTACTATTGAAAGCACGCGCGTGGTTCATACGAGGGCTGTATTTTTTTTCAAGTTCCGATGGACTGTAGAAAAATAACAGATTGACATACCAAACTGATTTTACAACTAAATGTTTGCTTGTTCTATTCTTATGCCTCAACATAATCGCCAAAACGATTGAAACATTTGTCGTATTGTTACACCAGCTTTCCAATGCCCTCGGCAAAATATTCTGCCGCCACTGAGGTGGGTACGTATGGAGAGTCTCCTGAAGTTTTTCCTTTTTGGAGAGGCATTGCCGCCCAATCATACCTTCAATTCTCGAAAAAGGTGAAAACCATTCACGACCACTGTACCAACGTTACGATAGATTTTTCAAAGAATTCAAGGAATTCAATTGAAGTTTTGGACCATCTGCCGTTGAGTGCAAACCAGCACTGAATGATTTTCACCTTTTTCGAGAATTGAAGGTATGGTTGGGTGGCAACACCTCGTCAAAAAGGAAAAACTTCAGGAGACTGTCCATACATACCCACCTCAGTGGCGGCAGAATATTTTGCCGAGGGCATTGGAAAGCTCGTGTAACGATACGACAATAATGTTTCAATCGTTTTGGCGATTATGTTGTGACATACGAATATAACAAGCAAACATTGAGTAGTAAAATCAGTTTGTTATGTCAATCTGTTGTTTTTATACGGTCCATCGGAACTTGAAAAATAAAACAGCTCTCATTATGTACTACGCGCGCGCTTTCAATAGTACAGCAGGGGGCCGTGGCGCGCCACAAGCTCGGTCAAGGCCACCGTAGCAGCGAATAACAGAACTGCCGCTTGCCGTTCTTACTTTATATGAAAGACCCTGTATACACCCTTCTCGAGCAGAAATATGCACTTAATCAGGCAAAGGAGAAAAATATGATGCATTGTGTCAAAATAACCAAAATACGCATAAATATGCAAAAAACATGATTTTGCATGATCTTCCGGGCCTTACTTATGACACAAACTACTTGTATGTGGTTCTATAGTCCACCTCATGACGTGATACTAGCACTCTTTGCTGTCGCTCCCGGAGGTCCGGGTTCGATTCATGGCTCTGCCAAGAAATTTAATTCTGGTCTGAGGACTGGAATGGAATAAACTTTATCTCGTGATGCAAAACTTAGAAGATATGGGTTCGATTCTCACCTCAGCCATGCTAGAAGCGATTTTATGTGGTTTCCCACTTCTACTCCAGGTAAATGCCGGGTTGGTTCCTAACTGAGGCTACGGCCGTCTCTTTCTCAACCCTCACCTGCATTAAAAATGCACACACTAATACAGCCATCACAATAACACAGGTATCAACAAAATTTTACACAGAAAACTACTTCTAGAATGTCTGAAATGGGATTCAAGCCAGATGTTTTCAGTTTTGTCTCAAGAGACTGAATGGACTCTGTTCCAACTTTGACACCAAAATGAAATCTCATGTTGGGGAAGCGAAGGTGCAGCGGTCAAGCTGCTTGCATCTCACCAAGGCTGACCGGGCTCGATTCCTGGTCAATGCATGTGATATTTTTCGAAGTCAAATTTCACGTCCTGTGGTTCGGGTTACACGTAAAAATGGAGGTCCCGTGGCTCATGATCGCGAGAATAATGGTCACGTAAAACTACAAGCACCACATCTTAAATTTGTTGACATTGCCGGGGGACCTCAGGTGTGACAGCCACACCACAAACTGATCTGATCCGAGAAAGTAAACTGAAGAATGTAACCCAAAAACCTGCCAAGTGTCATTTTAGGAAACAATTAGTTTTTGTATTACAACCCATCTATGTACCATTACCATGCACCCAAGACACGGCTATGTGCCACAATGGTTTTTTAGTCGATACATTCATCACAAGATGGAAGCTCTGCTATGTTGCACACTTGTTTACCCAGATGTCTGCTAAGTACCAATAGCTGATTTCAGACATGGAGGGAATCAGTTCAGGAGCTTTGCATGCAAATAATGTTGAAATGGGGGAGAATAGAAGAAAGAGAAGTACTGGATATAAGTTAGAAGTACAAATAACCTATTTGTACTAAGACTGAAACTACCTTGGCACTTAGCTGATTTTTGAGAGAAAAAATATACAATTATCTATGTTTAGTATTTCTGACTTGAACAATGAGATACTACTTATGTGGCATGCAATATTATTAATTAAACATAACACTCTAGTTACAATTTATTGTCCTTCCATTTAGTGTACATTATAGAGGGTGCCAGGAAACGTTCTCCGCAGTGACTGCCGGCTTCTGCCAGATCTAGCATCAGCAGTTTAGTTGGCAGCACGGTGTCCTTGGCAGGGTGAATCCCACACGTGTGGGCTGTAGACTGTCGAAATCGTCAGTGTGTATGGCACAGGGGCGTATTCTTAGGGCTACCGGCGGTAGCCCAAGAAAATTATATTAAAAATAAAT
The DNA here is from genome assembly GCA_946902985.2 of Meconema thalassinum. Taxonomy (NCBI): domain Eukaryota; kingdom Metazoa; phylum Arthropoda; class Insecta; order Orthoptera; family Tettigoniidae; genus Meconema; species Meconema thalassinum. The sequence goes on along the minus strand of OX336391.1, from coordinate 554,754,536 downwards.
AACACTTTATTAAAGTTTCAACAAAGCATTCAAACAATCGTGACTTTCAAGCACATTCTTCTTTATCGACAGAAATAATGGTTAGAGGGTAGTCAACGCGGCAACGCAGTAGAAACCGACCACGAAAGCGGCAGCCTTACGCCGCTCTCCCCATCTCTCCGCACCCACCCTTGTTCCGTGCAGGCACAGCGCTCATAGCGAGCGAGACGCCGCTACAGCCAGCGGTTTCTTTGAAGTTAAAAGCGTTTAAGGCAACAAATAGCCTACAATAAATATACATTCTCGCGCACATAGATGTGAATATGTTTGAGAAGTTGTAGTATTTTCGATGTGTGATTTATTTAAGCGTGTGTATGCTGAAGAATTTTTGTGTAGTGTTTTGTTTTAGCTGTGCCAGTTGTGGTTTTGTAAGAAGATTATGGAACAAACACCTGCGGGGGCTTTAAATGTCAATGACTGTATAATAGAGAGTTTGTTAGAAGTTCCTTTCAGCCGTCGTCCATACATTGAGCAAGTTCATATTATACATATGACAAGGCCTACACCTGAACTGCAATTGTGTGTCAATGTATGCCCGTCGTTTCACATGATCTACATAAAATGATACGTGGAATAGGTTATCTGGCAGTTCTGAACTATCTAAATTGTATTGCTGGCCGTGTTTGTTATTTAGTCGTGAAGTTAATGTATGGTCAAATGAAGGGTTTTCAAATAAGAACTCTTTTCGCACGGCAGTTCAAAAGCATGTTTTGAGTAATATTAAGCTCAGTGGTAGCCCAGATCTTCAGACCAGTATAAACCACTGGTATTGCAATAAGCGAGCGTATGTATCATAAGCACTTCCAGCATCAATAAATTATGAATGGCTGTGGTGAGTACAAAGTTTACTGTTTGTTTTAAACAAGTGACAGGCATGCTGCCAACGTAACTACTGATGCAAGCTCTCGCTGACTCATGTGGGCACTGCGGAGAACATTTCCTGGCGCCCTGAGTACGGTGCAATTAGACCCAAACCTCGACATCCAATGTAAAAGTTTCCCTTCATCTCCAGATTGTTCTATATAGCCCACATATTGTTTGGTAAAAGGTCACACCATTTTGAGCGTCGGGTTTGGGAGGGGGGGACAGAAGTTGGTCAATTAGTAACTATTATCAAATTTTCTTAAATATTTCCACATTTATGCGGTTTAGCGCAAAAAGTGTTATATACAAAAATAATCTACATTAAATTGCGAACAAAAATGGTCCGGTGCATAATCTAGCTCTCGCAGTAGCCCGTAATCACTGTGGAGAACATTTTCTGGCGCCCTGTATTAAATAGTACAATTTAAAATGAAAACGCCAGTGATACGTTTTTTCACTATATCTCCTAAACAACTTTTTGGCACATAGCAGGTTTTTGGGTTACACTCTTCAATTGTAAGTAGCCTGCATCGTAGCCGTGAGCATGTGGCATACCACAACTGCCAGAGGGGATGCTTGGAGTCTAGAGATCGAAGCGTCAAATCCCGTGGGGGAGGTAATATAGCTGCCACATATTTATCGGTGAAATGGCATGCACTGCGGCCATAATAATAGGTTGTGAGTTCTACTCCCATCCCATGCCATGTAATTACTGTACCTTGTTACGATACCCGACAGATGATTCAGAATAACGGCAATTTTTTAGTCCTGTCAGCCATGAACTTTCTTTGTTAAGAATGCACTCTCACGTTTTTATCTCGCTAGGTTTTTACGTATCTATGAAAAGATTCCCCAAGGCCCCTTCTTAGCTCAGACGGTTAAGAGCCGGGCTTGCTATGCTGCCATCTGAGTTCAAATCTCAGTGGGTGCACATGGAATATTGTGGTGGACAGGCTTTCTTCAGGTTCTCTGGTTTACCCTAACAACTTCAATCAAGTCATGCTCCATACGCCACGCCACTTATTCATTCTTTAGTGCTAGTTGCAGAATCATCCTCAACCTGGTACTTTGCAGGGGAGTTCAGCTGCCGTAGGAACACTTGTCATCTAGCCTACAGTGCGTTCGCTTCCCCCTGCGGCCGGGCGATTCCCATGCAAACATTAGGTAGTGAGATGGGTTTTTACTGTGCTCCAGTATCTATAGTTCTGTGACCATCTATATAGTCCAGGACACCTTAAATAAGTTACTAGAAAACCAACATGGCCGCCACATTTGGTGTTGCCAACTTACATCATTTAACACCAAAAAGTCAGCACACACATCCATGTAACACGTAATCGCAAATGATCCAAACTAAGTAAAGGCTCTTTTACGAAAATACGTTTTACATGAAGTTGTGAAGCAGTCCTTGCTCAAGTTAGGGACATTTTGGTCGTCAGTCCTCCACAGTAACTCTTAAGCAGTATTATGGTAGTGAAGTTAACTTAAATTATCTCTTCTAGATTGATTTTTAAAGCATCACATAAAATGCATAAGAACAGAAACATTAATACTTACTCAATTATTTTCTCCAGGGAGCTAAAGATGAGCATGTTCATTTCTTCTTATAGGCTATATTTTTATAATTAGTCCAAAAATGCAGACCATTCTGTTTTAAAATGAGTGTTCAGAGAAGGATTTAGGAGTAGGAGAGAAATATAATAGTAGGGTACATATTAGCTTATTATTTCTTTATTTTTGATAAGTACCGTACTTCTTGCATGTATTGGCTACTCAAACTAACACTTGGGGCGCTGCGGTCGGTCCAGATAAGTAGGGAAAAAATACTCAATAACACGCGTTTGATATGGAACACTTTTTATTTTTCGGTTATAATCAGTAAATGTGGTCCCTAAAATAATGACAGTGTTATTTTCAATTGTATATATGTATAACTGTGCGATACACGTGTTCTAATTTGTGTGTTCCACTGGATTTTATGTGTCAATTGCATATTATCAAGCATCGGTTGTCTGCTGGTATCTGTTTTTGAGCAGTTCGAGTCATGGCGCTGTTACTTTAAAAGCTATGTTTGAGTTTGCTCACTGTACCATAGACTGTAGAAATTATTTGCTGCTTGGTAGGGCGAAGGGATGAGTTTAACTTGTATTAAAGCTCGGGGGACACAGGAATTGCTTGATTTAGATGGTTAGCTGGTGGGTTTGGTGTAGAATATCGGACTGGTAGCAGGTTCTCTCAGAGTAGATATTTACCCTGCGAAGTCAAATTAGGCCTATATGACTCGTAGTGGAATGGCTCGGATATCGCAGAGCGAGGTGATGGCGGTTGGTAGGGTAATTGGAAATGAACTAGGGAGGGGGAAGGATGCCTGACGGATGAAGCTTGGCTGTAGTCGGCTGGTGTAGGCCTAGCTGTCTTGGTACGGCTTGGCTCGACGTAAACAGTGAACAACCCGTCCTGTCGTCAGTGAGTGTAGTGGTGAGTGGTCCAACCCGCTCCTGTTGCCCGTATTTATTTGGTATCGTCACCTTTTGGCTATTGCTATTTACATCTTTTGGAAAGTGATGAAAACTTATATCCGCAGCCCTCTTTTATGCATCGACTTACAGCCGTAAACTGAGCAATATACGTTGCTTTTACTCATTTTACACTCCATCAACGAGTAAAACTTATTACTTATGTATAAAGACACGAAGAAATTACCTCGATCTGCTTACGAATACAAGAAACCATATACAGTCACCACGTGACAAATGTACCCTACTTGGTACATATATGAAGGCAGAATTGAGACGGCTGTTGAAAGCCTGTTGGCAAATCCCTATTGAGATGCAAGAAGATGGTTGATCCAATGCTTAGGCCTAAAACCATTCGAACTAGTCGTGGATTTTAGGGGCATTAGACTAATGGCAACTCGAAGATTTCGTCTTGGAATGGTAGAAAGCAGCAGTTGGTTGATTATGGGGCTTTGTGACATCATGGTCATGTAGATCTGTGTACCTGGGCATGTGGAATTTGCGTTATTGTCATGGCTGGATTAGTGTGTGCATTTATTATTCAGATGAGGATTGGGAACGAGGTGGCCATGGCCTTAATTTAGGAACCATCCCGGCATTTGCCAGGAGTAGAAGCGTGGAAACCACTTCCAAGATGGCTAAGATAGGAATGGAACCCTCCTTTTCTTAGTTTTGCCTCATGAGGCTGAGTGTGCCTTGTTCCATCCCTCAGACCAAAATTAAAATTTCTTGGCAGAGCTGGAAATTGAACCTGGACCAACTGCCAAAAAATGCTAGCCGCACAACGGGAGATGGTTGGTAGAATAGTCTCCTGACCTCTCATCAACCGGCACATTAAAAGCCACTTGTAGAAAATTCAACGAATTCACTGAGAAATTGACGAGTTAAGTACAGGCGTTGAAAGGCAAGCTTTATCGACGGAGTAATATCTTGAAAATTATAATTATAAGATACCAACACAAAACAATTTTCTGTGGAGAGCTGAGATATTTAAATTGCGAAAGCGGAATATATGAGAGGGAATTGAACTGAGGCAGCATTGTGGCGAATGGGTACGTCCTCTACACTTCCACTCATTTCTGCATGATCATAATAATAGCATTATCATGACGAATACAATACATAGTGTTGTCACTGACCGAGTTCAAGTGCGCCCCGCTGTTGGCCAGCGCTAGTGGTGCAGACCCCCAACGCTACAGTCAACCGCAGTCAGCTGTTCAAAAATGGGATACGTGCTGGCCTGCGTAAACCTCTTTACGAAGGCTGCGGTTACGCTGATTACATCAAATTTTCAGTGCATATTCTAAAATAAAATAATAGCCTGCCTTCAACCAAAAATGTTCAAGGCAAAACGACATACGTAATAGAGGTAACACTTCAGGAGTGATCAACCAAGTAGAATACTTATATTAGCCTAAATACCTTGTGTAATGATGAATAATAATTATGGAAGTGATGTCCTAATAGATGTTTTCTCCTTTACTGTCTGTAACCCACCCGCTATGACCTTTTATAAAACGACATATACTGTAGTGAAATTTCAGGTTAATTCTGTACCATGTATCACCCTTTTTTTTTCTTTTCGCTTTCACTTTGATAATATATCATTTTCATACCTTATTTCATCTTTTGGCGGGAGGGGGACATTATCAATTGTAACTACTAACCTTGATCACTTCTGCACCGGATATATGTGCTAAATCACTTAAACATGTGTTTTTATTTATTGTATATTTAACAAGCGCAGCCATGTTCGACAGCATATTTGGTATGTGAAACTGCCGCAGTGAGCGATCACATTGACGTCATTAGTTACCAACATATCCGATACTAAATAGGCCTACATTAGACGACACATGTATGTTGTAATTATGTGAGAAAAAGAAATAAACGAACTCTTCTTGGTTAGACGACTGACTGGACGAAACCATTGGTCGCTACTTGGTTAGACGACTGTCTGGACGAAAATTACCGATTGCACTACAAGCAAGGAGCTCTGGGCATAAGTCCCAGGTTAGGTTTGTTTTGTATGTAGAACAGTATTTACCACTGTAATGAACGCTGATCGCAAGAATTTCATGTTTCGAACTAATCGCCAAAACCAGCGCCTCACTGCCTAAAAGTTATTGGTCTAGGCACAAACCATGGGTTTGGATGAAAATTATTGATGCGTGTCTACCCCCACTGTGCGTGACAAAATCCAGGGGTGTTTGTATGGCCTAATGAATTAACAATTATTGGTCTAGACAAAAACAGCTTGCACAATCCACTGCGAACTGGTTCTAACTTGGCGCTATTTTGTTTCATGGTACCGCGCTTATACAAAGTAGTCCCGTAAGTGTGGGATTGGCAATACTGTAAATGTGCATAATTAACAGCGAAAATGGCAGACTCAGCTGGAATTCCATCTATATAAGTCGTGATCCTATTTGGAACATCCTGAGATCTGAAAAATGCACACTTTGTCACGAACCTGGAAGTAAAATGGATAAGGGGCACCTGCTACATTGCAACAAACTTGATGTGACTGCTAGAACTTCAGGAAACCTCACACAACTCTATTGGCAACTCAAACTAACACTTGGGGCGCTGCGGTCGGTCTGGATAAGTAGGGTTTAAAATACTCAATAACACGCGTTTGATATGGAACACTTTTTATGTTTCGGTTATAATCAGTAAATGTGGTCTCTAAAGTAATGACAGTGTTATTTTTAATTGTGTATATGTATAACTGTGCGATACACGTGATCTAATTTGTGTGTTCCACTGGATTTTTTGGTGTCATTTGCATATTATCAAGCATCAGTTTTTATGGTTGATGTTGATCAGCTGATTCAAATTTACACAGGGCTACACTTCGGACATTATTTCGGTACTATTATGCGCAATATAATGTAAATGTCGATCCTGAGTCAACGCCGAGGACATTCAAATAGAGAAATACGGTACATAAACAAATAAATAACACACCGAAGCTGTGCTACTTTTATCATTCCGAGACTAGCATCCACGCAAATCAGACGCCACTGTTCCAAGCTCCGACTTATATCGTGAATTGATGTCAAACTGATGATCCGCCAGCCTTTCCGCCAAGCCTACACCTCGTAATCGCTAAGTTCTTCGATATTCGAGCTATTCCACTACGAGTCATATAGGCCTAATTTGCCTCCCCGTGGGCACTGTAGAATGAGTGATTCCGCTACCATTCAAATATTCAACACCAAACCCACCTTTTAACCATCCAAATCAAGCAATTCCTGTCGCCCCACGAGTTTTAATACAAGTTAAACTCATCCCTTCTCCCTACCAAGCAGCCATTAATTAATTATTTAATTAATTATTCAAGTAGGCCTAACTTCAATCTTACCAGCGCGCCCATCGTAACAGCTGTTTTTCAACTGAGTAACCTTCGCTGGCTTTACGTCGCAGGTCTTCTGTCTGTCTACCTCGACAAGTGTTAGATCCTTCCCGGGGTGGAAAGGTATTATTATTAGGTATTATTAGGTATCATCACATTTCGGCTATTGCTATTTGCATCTTTTGGAAAGTGATGAAAACGTATATCCGCAGCCCTCTTAGACATCGACTTACAGCCGTAAACTGAGCAATACACTTTGCTTTTACTCATTTTTCACTCTATCAACGAGTAAAACTTATTACTTATGTATAAAGACACGAACAATTTACCACGATCTGTTTACCAATACAAGAAACCATATACAAACAGTCACCACGTGACAAATGTACCCTACTTGGTAAGTTTCTCATTTTTACCGCTAGATGTCATATCAGATAGCTGGAGTTGCCAATTGGAATGCAAGAAAGCTGATGGATTGGAATCTGGGCTAGCCATAAGAAACAACAACAATGTTTTAATATGAAAAATTGAGGTAACGCGGGCCGCGTTAGCTAATATATAACACCCCCGGTTTTTGTCATGCACAGTGGAGGTAGTCAAGCATCAATAATCTTTATCCAGACCAATGGTTTTGCCTTTTATTTCATTATTCACGTGTCGTGGATTTTAAGAATGTCCAAGCTGTGTAGTATAGGCCTACGAGATCTATGAAATTTTTAGTTTTCTATTACCGTATAATGTATAGCCTACAAATATCGTTACCTGTGTGCTACTAATTCTACAGCATACAGTCACAATCATGTCCGATGCAGGTGTATAAGCCACTTTCTACTTTCATTCAGAATTAATAATACAAGTAGGCTATTGCTGCGACCAATATTTATAACTTATTGCAACCAGTGGCTTCGCCCAAACCGTGTCATCTAACCAAGTAGCGAACAATGACTTTGTCTTACCCAACATTAGTACATCAGTAATTTTCACCCAGACATGCAGTGGCGCAGTAACTTATGTCGAGAACTAAAAGAGAGCTGTGAGATATTTTTTGTATTCTCTGAAAATTTGGATATGTGACTCCCGCGTAGTGCATATACCATGCACATGTGAGTATATGGCTCTTCAGAATGATGATTGATTCATGTTGCACAACCCTTGAAGTTCGTTGAAGGGCATCACACTACTCTGTCGCAACCATGACTGAAACAAATAAAAATAGGCCTATTATAAATATTTTATCTGCCTACTACTAAGTAGGCTATAGGTCAGTAGCCAAGTACATAAGTTATAAGCTTCATAAAATATAATCACCAATACATTCACTACCACCAACCGAGTGCGAATCATAGACTTAAGCTTAAGAGTTACATGTGCAATGTATTATAATATTATGGCTGACGGCATTTGGAAGTCGAGAATAATATACATTACTATATTAGAAGGAGAATTGAACCTAAGAATACATTCCCGAGAGAGAACTTACATAGGCTATATTTTAGGTTATGTTTGAATTAGGCCTATACGGAAAATGCAGTCGGAAGACTATTTCAGAATTTCCAAAGACCATTAAGGTATTTTATTATGTTATTTGTGCTCTGACTGAATATAAAAATAAATAAAACAACGATTAAATAACTCTGTACTTTAAATTGTGTAGGTCTAGGCTAGGCCTACTTACTTAAATTGTAGTGATCTTTTTAGAGTTACTCCAATCCATCTCCAATCTTGTTCTCGTATTTTTAGGCGTCATGATGAAATCTAAATATGAATTTATCCAAAAATTAATTAAATAAAATCTTCGAAACATCTCAGACAAGTGGATTTGACACACACATATCAAGAGTCTATAATAACTGTATAAACTGTTTTAATCGATGTATATTACTAGTACTTACCTTGTACAACTTGTTACAACTTCATTAGACTTGAATTTCCAAAGAAAACTGTGAAATTATTTAAATAATAAGTCATTAGTTACAGTCGTAATTATTATGTTGGCTGACTTTGTGAAAAATGCATTCTGGGAGTTATTGCCAGAAACATGGCAACTGTGACGTACGGAATTTTACTGGTATTATGGTCTTTGGAGATGGCGGGATTTTAAGCAGGGTTGGCGACAATGTGCTCGCACCTGAAAACAACTTACCTTCAAGAAATGCAACCATAAACCAACATTTACGTAGGCATAGGGGACGGCTGTTAATGTTGCCTACCCTGTCTTGATCTAGTAACTCATTTAAGCTGTCCCCGACTTTATCAGGGTTCCCCACCTGGGGGCGTGGGACTTTATCAAGGAGGGGGGGCGGGGTGAAGTGATTTCTGAATTAAGCTTTTTTAAACTCGAATATTACAATTTTGTAAAATAAACATTTTTCGAATCTCACCAAGTGATTATCGCACCAAGTTATAATGGGGCGAAATGAGAGATATGTGGGAAAACATTAACATAAAATGATGAATGAAATGAAAATGAGACAAAATTAAAATATGCACTGTTGTTCTGTACTTACCTTTGGAGTACACTAAAAATGATATGATATGATATGATATGGGCGCCAGACTATAGATAGTCAAAAGAAGGGGATTGCACAGCTACTCATTGGCAGAAAACAAGATATCTTATCCCCGGTCGAAGTGAAACCGTAGTACTCAAACCGATTCAGCATTATGAAGGATAGTTGGGTTGCCTTATATAATATTACTAACTACTATTAATGAGGGTCCTGACATAGATTTAAAATGAATTTAATGAATCAAAATAAAAATCAGCATAATAAGAATAATCACAAAAATGACTTGAAATTAATTACTGCGGTTCCAATAAATAAAGAACAATGACTAATTAAATTAAAAAATATATATAAATGAAATCAAACTTGGCTTTATATGGCTTTTAGAGACTTGAGATATATCATGATGTTCGCTCACCCTTGAATTCTTGTTGTACACAGTAGTTGACATGCCCGATGTCCTTGATGCTCCTTCTCTTACGTGAAAGCTTGTAATATCTCAATGGAGATGGGTTATAATAGCCATATCTATTATAGCTGATGGATTTACTGTAACTTCACTCGGTAACCCATTTGCTGGCTGCTATGAATCTTTTGTAGACTTGATGTAGTTTGGTGTGCCAATAGTTTGCACGGTGAACCATTGCACGCTGAGCGACTTCGCGTTGCAGACCCACGTTAAACTAAGTGGACGTCTGTACGAACAGAATCACTGACGGACTGACTTTGTGAATGTCAATGTGAGAGAGCCTCCTCCTTGACGAAACTGCCAGTATTTATATCTTCCAAAGGTTGTTGATGCAAACAAGATATTTCTCCTCCACCCTCTTCGATTAGTTACAGTTCATAAGTCACTGCTCCTTAAGGAACAATACTCATCAGATCTACTGACATTTCCATTATAGAATAATACCAAGTCTTAAGTAAATTCTATACGGAAACACGAAGACTTGAAAATACACAAGGGGGTTTGGGCAGATTTATGGTCACTGGAACAAATGGTGGCTTGGACCCTCCCCCGTCTTTATACTCGGGCAGGACACATCTTCAAGCGAAAACATCAATTGTAAAGATTCGAGCGATACTACCCTTTTCTCTAGTTTCTTTACAAATGTTTAATAGCCCATCGTAAACGAAAATCTATTCATTCTAATTGGAACCGCTTACAATAGGTTAAAATCTAAAGCGTGAAGTTTGAAGTAATAAGGATACTAGATATTATGAAACACAACTAATTACAATTAATATACAGGCTTGGGGAACGCATCATCACAAACGCCCCTTGAAATAAATGATTTTACATAAAATGAAAACATCATTTCTTTCAATGCACTCTGCAAAAAAAAATATCTATACAGTACACTCAAAATAATAATACACAAATACACTTAAGAATGACAACATAAAAAATTTCCACCCTGACAATATACAATTACACTACCACAAAATTATACATATAGACAAATATACCCTTCATTTTATATTTGTGTTCCCCATTTCTCAACTTCTCAAGTGTTCATATAGTCTTTGGTTTTATTTAAAGGAATTCCTGAAAGAAAGAGACATTGATGTACCCTTCACTTTCGCATTAGACGTCGTTCGTCTTCGTTGCACTTTAATAACTGAGATATCGTATGCATATCATACGTGTTAGCTTTATAGCTAATGAGCGTAGAATTTTTCTGTCAGCCTAGTGTAGGAATACATAGTTGTTGTACTACTGACAATATCACTCGATACACATCACTGCACACGATTGCTTACACGAATCACATAATATACCTTTCGTCTCTTTATAAGAATTACGAAGTTGCAATGAATCAATCTGGTGATGCTTAATATGTAAATGTAGAAACAAGGAACAATTAGCAATACTCATAAAACAACCCAAATGTCAGTACATATGTATTACTCATGAAATTACCCCACATACACATGAAATTTCCGTCTATTGATATTATATTTACCCAAGTATTCTACTTGCTCTTATCCGGACACATAATAACACAGGTTATTAATAACTCTACTCACCTGTTCGTTCAAAACCATCACTCATTTCGCTACACTATACTTGCCACCATGTATCTCTTAGGATACGCATTTCTTTAAAGATCTTACGTTGTACGTACCATATAAGCGTACACCATTGTTCTCCAATACATATGCAGAGTTCCCTATTCTTTTTATCACAGTGAACGGGCCATCGTAAACTAAAAAGAACTTCAACATAGTTTTATCTAGACTACTGGATTGCCTCGGAACTCGTAATAGCACTTGATCACCAGGTTCGAATAGATCCAGTTTCTTTCCTATTTGTTGGCGAAATCTACGTTCTGCTGCTTTTCCTAAGTTTCTTTTCGCCAACTGGATAATGATATCCCTTCCAGGTTGTTGAATCTCAGTCAACCCTAGAGTTCTAGCTAACTCATTTTGGGGCTTCCTTCCAAAATGAACTTCATTAGGAGTCATACCAGTACTCTCATGTTGAACTGCATTTAGCCAAGTTTCAATTCTTCCCAGCTGAGACACCCAAGAAGAATGCTTATTATGCACAAGAGCCCGCAGCAGACGTCCTAAATCTCTAATCTTCCTTTCGCAAAGATTCCCTTGTGGGTAACGAACTGAAGAATGAACGTGTGTGATTCCGGCCTCACGCATACTGGTTCTCCAGTGTTTAGACGTAAATTGAGGTCCGCTGTCAGTTAGAATCCTGATTGGAAGACCAAAATCAGGTACATACTTTTCAATTACCAATTTGCTACAAGCTTTCCCGGTAGCCTTCCTTAAAGCATATAGTTTGACGTATTTACTAAATCATCAACTATTACAAAGATGTATTCGTAGCCAAATTGACCTTTCACAATCGGGCCAAATAGGTCCGCACAAAGTAACTCCCCGGGTTTACTTGTGAGAACGGCCTGCATTTTACCCATTAAATATCTACTCGGAAATTTAGATTTTTGACAGAGATCACATCTTGCTAGCACAGTCCTAATCTCCCTTCCCATTCTACACCAGATGAAGTTCTCTTGAATTTCATAGAACACTTTATTAGCCCCGAAATGCCCTAATTCCCTGTGGATGAACCATATGAGTTCTTCCGTCAGAGACTTAGGTACACATATAGCCCATTTCTCCCCTCCACACTTACGTGCTAGAAAACCGTCCATTAACTTGTACGTGAATCTACCCGATTTCACATACTCCAACTCACCTCTTTCCAATATTGACAAAGGTTCTCTTAATACCTCATCCTCTCTTTGCTTTAGAAGTAAATTCTTTAATACATTCAACGACTCTTTATTGGTAGGATCCAAGCATGCACATAACAATACACCTTGGTCCGCCTTTACAATTGAATCCTCTGATTTTAAATTAACATCTCTAGATAATATGTCAGCCAATATGTTGTCCTTTCCTTTGATATGCTGAATCTTAAAATCATACTCTTGTAGTGCTAAAATCCACCTGCTAATACGGTTGCTACTTAATTTACACGAATCTATAAAGGCTAAAGCATGGTGATCCGTAAAAATTTCAAATCTCCCGCCAAGAACATACATCCGGAATTTACTTAAACTGTACACTATACTTAGAAATTCCAATTCTGTTATGGTGTATCGTTTCTCCGCAGCAGAAAGACCTCTTGACGCTAGGGATACAATTCTCAGATTGTCCTCCTCATCTTTTTGGCAAAGAACACCTGAAATACCAATGTGGGATGCGTCCGTCATCAGCACATATGGTTTATCAACCAGAGGGTATTTCAATACCACCGCTTTCTCAAAACTTACCTTGAGTGCCTGGAAGGCTTCTTCGTGCACATCAGTCCACTGCCACTTTTTACCTGTCTTAATTAATTCTCGAAATGGCTCCACCATACAGGCATACTTCACCAGGAATCGACGGAAATAGTTGAAAATTCCCAGATACGATTTCAGTTCTTTTGCATTTCTAGGAGACTTAGTACCTAGAATCTTAACTACACGGCTTTCCTCAGGTTTCACACCGTTTGCAGAGACCGTATGACCGAGAAATGTTATTTCTCTCCGACAAAAAACAGACTTACTTAGTTTGAGAGTGAACCCAGCTCTCGCTAATCTTTTAAATACCATGTCTAAGTGCAATAAGTGCTCCTCAAATGTCCTAGAGCTAATCACTAGGTCGTCGATGTATACCGTTACAAAGTTGTCTATATCGTTACCTAGAGCAATCCCTAAAGCTCTAATTAAGGCAGCCGAACTACTTTTCAAACCAAAAGCGACGCGAGTAAACTGGAATAAATTATTTTGGAAAGCAAATGCCGTCAGGGGTCGATCTTCCTCTCATCTGTACTCCCTTACATACAACAGCGCTTCTTCCTACTCCAAAAACTCCCAGCATCACCTCCACGTGTTCCTTAGACACCTTAAAAACTCTTGCTCAGAGATACCAATCTACTCTGGCACACTTATTTCTTCAACTCTCACTCCAATAAACTCATTTGGCCAACTACCAAATCTTAAACCCCAAATGCTCAATGGCACTAAACATCGCTAGCCTACTTCCTCCTTACACCATTTATGTGACCTTACACATCCACATATATTCTTCTCCACGTATCCGACGTCCTATTAGTCCAATACTCCCTTTTCTCCACCAGATGTTGGTTAATTCACTATGCGTTACCTTCGTTAACTTTAAACCACTTCTACATTTCTCCACTTATAGTACCTGATTATCTCGATGTCCTCAACTGAAACTACATTACTGTATATCAATATTTACTTAATCAACTTATTAATTTTATTCTCAATGTACCACCTCAACGTAAATCAATTAACCATCTCTACTTTATTATTATTATTATTATTATTATTATTATTATTATTATTATTATACTTCTTCGTATTATTATTATTCTCATTATTATGGTTGGCATAATAGTTATTGCTTTCAAGATATTCTTTTCATTTCTGTTTTAATACACTTAAGTACTTCTTCCAATTACGCACATCTTAATATAAGCTACATATCGTTAAGCGGTTCACCATGTTTACCTATCCCACTATCAAGAAGCACAGGTATGTGCGCCCCTCGCACTCTAAATTCTACGACTGAGTTGAATTTGTTATTAATTGGTTCCTCTGGTACTTCACATAAATCCAATAGTAATTCATCACGAATATTAGGGTCCTACGGATAATTAACACATGGTACTACACTCTTACATAACTACTCTCTCTGTTATTTTGCAGTCCTCACCACTCTCTTCTTCCATTCTACCTTTCTTTATTGTTATATTTTCTTCTCTCCTTATCACCATAGTTTCTACCTCCTCTGAACTATATTTTTCAATAGTAACATTATACTTTGTCTCACCTACTTCCCCTACTCTAGCTACGATGGTACGCCATTGCATCTCATATTCTCTCTCTCTTTCTTTCATCTTATGTTCTAATTCTTCTAATAACTTCGCTCTCTCCTCTTTCGTTTTATTTCTGGAATTTCTACCTTTAGGCCTTCCTATCATTTCTCCACTACTATTATTTAATGTCCCCTTTAGCTGCTGCTTATTGCTTCTGTTCTCCTCTATCTCCGTTCTCCTCTCATCTTCTCTACTGTCATCCTCCATCATCTCTTCCAACATCGTGCTTTGCTTCTGCTTTTTCTTCCTATTATTAGGATTCCTTATCTCAGCCTTCCGCTTTTCCTGTTCAATACCCATGTCTTTCAGACTGTGACTTAACGCGCACTTCTCTATCTCCTGTAATTTCATTTTAACTTCCTCTTTATAGGCTCTGAATTCTTCCCGTGTCTGCCTATTTTCTTTATCCATAATTTCCTGCATTCTTATTTCCTGCGTGCTCAGTACTTTCTTTACTTTAACTATTTCTGCTCCAACCAACTTGCTAAAATTTTCATCCTGAGTTACTATTTTATTCTCAATCTGCTTAACTATTTTCTTTTCAATCTTACTTTCTACCGCTTCTAATTCTTCATCCATTTTCTCTATGATATATTTAGTCTTCACTTCTATCATCTCCTTAATTTCACCTCTGATTTCCTGTTTCACCCCCTCAATACTCTTCTGCATTATCCCATATTTCATACTTAATCCTTTATTCATCTTTTCCACTATATCTAGCTTTTGATTTAGCTCTTTATCTAATTTCTCAAATTTCTTACTCATGGCCTCTTTCAACTCCCTACTATTATTCTGCAACGCCCTCATGATTGCCTCGAATTTATCTTCCGGAATATCTGGAGATTTCTGTTTCTCATCCGCCATCTCGAAGTACACCGTTTTAAAATTTGCCCTTCCAAAATCACTTCACTCCCTCAAAATCACACTTGCACTGACATTTATACCCTCCTTTCATAAGTACTGAACAGGTTTTCGAGCGCCACGTTAAGGTGCCATAATATAATGGGGCGAAATGAGAGATATGTGGGAAAAAATTAACATAAAATGATGAATGAAATGAAAATGAGACAAAATTAAAATATGCACTGTTGTTCTGTACTTACCTTTGGAGTACACTAAAAATGATATGATATGATATGATATGATATGGGCGCCAGACTATAGATAGTCAAAAGAAGGGGATTGCACAGCTACTCATTGGCAGAAAACAAGATATCTTATCCCCGGTCGAAGTGAAACCGTAGAACTCAAACCGATTCAGCATTATGAAGGATAGTTGGGTTGCCTTATATAATATTACTAACTTACTATTAATGAGGGTCCTGACATAGATTTAAAATGAATTTAATGAATCAAAATAAAAATCAGCATAATAAGAATAATCACAAAAATGACTTGAAATTAATTACTGCGGTTCCAATAAATAAAGAACAATGACTAATTAAATTAAAAAATATATATAAATGAAATCAAACTTGGCTTTATATGGCTTTTAGAGACTTGAGATATATCATGATGTTCGCTCACCCTTGAATTCTTGTTGTACACAGTAGTTGACATGCCCGATGTCCTTGATGCTCCTTCTCTTACGTGAAAGCTTGTAATATCTCAATGGAGATGGGTTATAATAGCCATATCTATTATAGCTGATGGATTTACTGTAACTTCACTCGGTAACCCATTTGCTGGCTGCTATGAATCTTTTGTAGACTTGATGTAGTTTGGAGTGCCAATAGTTTGCACGGTGAACCATTGCACGCTGAGCGACTTCGCGTTGCAGACCCACGTTAAACTAAGTGGACGTCTGTACGAACAGAATCACTGACGGACTGACTTTGTGAATGTCAATGTGAGAGAGCCTCCTCCTTGACGAAACTGCCAGTATTTATATCTTCCAAAGGTTGTTGATGCAAACAAGATATTTCTCCTCCACCCTCTTCGATTAGTTACAGTTCATAAGTCACTGCTCCTTAAGGAACAATACTCATCAGATCTACTGACATTTCCATTATAGAATAATACCAAGTCTTAAGTAAATTCTATACGGAAACACGAAGACTTGAAAATACACAAGGGGGTTTGGGCAGATTTATGGTCACTGGAACAAATGGTGGCTTGGACCCTCCCCCGTCTTTATACTCGGGCAGGACATATCTTCAAGCGAAAACATCCATTGTAAAGATTCGAGCGATACTACCCTTTTCTCTAGTTTCTTTACAAATGTTTAATAGCCCATCGTAAACGAAAATCTATTCATTCTAATTGGAACCGCTTACAATATGTTAAAATCTAAAGCGTGAAGTTTGAAGTAATAAGGATACTAGATATTATGAAACACAACTAATTACAATTAATATACAGGCTTGGGGAACGCATCATCACAAAGTCAATCGTTCAAAAGCACTGGTAATTGCCAACTGTCGGCAGAAACCTCCGCAGAGCCGTGAGGTTGGAAGTGAAATAAGGAATTTGCTGTGTTGTAAGGACCAAAATCATGCCAATTTTATCGTCTCGTTGGCATATCTTTGTGATTTCTTTGAAGCTTTGAACAGTTTGAACTTAAAGCTTTAAGGCAAAAACTTCAATATTATGCATTCCTGAAAATAATACAGTTATGGAAACGCCAGCTTCAGTTGAAAAACTTCTCATCCTTTCACCGCCTTAATGAAATGTTGCCGGAAAATGAACGTGATCGTAACAAACTTAGGTGCAAATTCAGTCACATTTGGATTCCCTAGCACAAGAATTCAACTTCTACTTTCCTGATATCTCGTCGGATGAATGGTCCTGGATGTTAACAAGAAATTCGTTTGCCATTGACATTGAAGCACAGCTTCAAGAAAAAGCCATAGATTTGAAGTGTGAATCAAAGCTAAAAGATGATTCTAAAATAAGACTGGGTGAATTTTGGGTAAACTGTCTTGCATTGTATCCTGTAATAGCCAAATTTGCATTGCGTGTCATTGTCCCATTTTCAAAGACATATTTATGCGAGTCTGGATTTTCAACGCTGAGTGTCATATAAACAAAGCAGCGCTGTCGGCTTGATGTTGCAAGTGATCTCTGCTGTGCTCTGTCAAATATCAAACCAAAAACACCGAATCTTACCAAGAAAAAAGAGTGTCAACCCTCTCACTGACATTTGTTGACTAAGTTAAGGATTTGTTTTTAAAAGTGTGTTCTTTGTATTGTGCAAAAATGAAGTTAGTATGTAATAGATAGGCTATTCCATTATGTAGTGTTATTAGGTTAGGTCTATATCCTCCGCGTCAATCGAAGAGGTTATAGAAGCGATGAGTGGTGGGGAAGGGACGAGGGTGGGGGGGATGCATTCTCGTATCTGAAAAGTGGGGCGTCCGCTGACAAAGGTTGGGAACCACTGATCTATATATATATAATAGGGTAAGGTGTTTGTTTCACAAAACTCAAGCTCCTAAACCAAAGGGAGTTAGAAGGTGTGGTTTGTACCAAAATCTTCCAAATGGTCTCAATAATATAGGATTTCATAAATATCGACAATTTGTTTAAAAAGTGTGTTTAAAGAAATAAAGATATTTATAGAAGCCCGCATAACAGTAAAGCCAGGCGGGTGGTTTATACACATGCGAGAGTTTTCGCACGGATCCGCTAGTTTACAGTAAATGAAACAACGCCTCATCAGAGAAAATTATTAACTGCTGATGAACAATGTCGTCGACAATTGTGCAAAATTTAATTACAGAAAGAGATGTGTTTTTCATTGTAAAAGGGTCGTAATTCTTGGACTACAGTTACTCGGTATGGTTTCAGTTTTACAATTTTAGTAGCCGTATGAAGTAAGGTCTTTGAAACACTTTGCTCTGCAATACGTTTTAAATTATATATCTACTATATAAAGCTCAAATACCACTGACTGATTCATTCATCACGAAATCTCAGAAACCACCGAACGGATTGGAATGAAATTTGGTATGCAGCTTCCTCAAGGGCCGCAAACGCCCGCTAAGAAAGGATGTTTTGATATTCAGGTTCTAAAGAGGTGTTAAGGGGGTAGACCTGCATTTCATTGAATAGCAATATTTCCCGATTGGTTTCATTGGGGGATGTGATACTCGGCATATAAACTCAGCACAAAAAATAAGAAGACATGTGTCTGAGGGTTTTTCGATGTGGTGTATATTATGAGGTGAAAGGGGTGTAAAGTGGGGGTTGAAGGATTCCTAACGGAGCGTGTATCTCTTAAACGACATAGGCGAGGAGTTTGGAACTTAGCCGAAAAAAAGAGCATAAAAATAACGAAACAGGTGTTTGACCGTTTTTTCATAAATCCAATTTAAGGGGTCATGGGGAGGGGTGAAATTATGGGGGTGGGGTGGGGGTGGAAACGTAATATGTCTGTGTGTAAAATTATACATGGCCTATGTTGTAGACAATAACACATTACATCTTTTTTGTCTCTTGCTATTTCATCACACGACGAATACTTACGGAGTTATTAATGATTTTCTATTTTTTGGCCGGAATTTTCTAAGTCCCAGGAATGACATAAAAATTGATTCGAATGAAATTTCAAAAAATAGTTTTTTTTAATACTTTTATTATATTTTTCACGTCTTTTAGGGTCCGAAACCAACATGATATTTTGATGTTTTTTTTCGTCCCATGCATTTTTGGTTTCAGGTGATGGAATTATTTTCCACTAGGACCGTTGCTTATCTACTATATAAAGCTCAAATACCACTCACTGACTCATTCATTCATCACGAAATCTCAGAAACCACCGAACGGATTGGAATGAAATTTGGTATCCAGCTTCCTCAAGGGCCGCAAACGCCCGCTAAGAAAGGATTTTTGGATATTCAGGTTCTAAAGGGGTGTTAAGGGGGTAGACCTGCATTTCATTGAATAGCAATATTTCCCGATTGGTTTCATTGGGGGATGTGATACTCGGCATATAAACTCAGCACAAAAAATAAGAAGACATGTGTCTGAGGGTTTTTCGATGTGGTGTATATTATGAGGTGAAAGGGGTGAAAAGTGGGGGTTGAAGGATTCCTAACGGAGCGTGTATCTCTTAAACGACATAGGCGAGGAGTTTGGAACTCAGCCGAAAAAAATGAGCATAAAAATAACGAAACAGGTGTTTGACCGTTTTTTCATAAATCCAATTTAAGGGGTCATGGGGAGGGGTGAAATTATGGGGGTGGGGTGGGGGTGGAAACGTAATATGTCTGTGTGTAAAATTATACATGGCCTATGTTGTAGACAATAACACATTACATCTTTTTTGTCTCTTGGTATTTCATCATACGACGAATACTTATGGAGTTATTAATGATTTTGTACTTTTTGGCCGGAATTTTCCAAGTCCCAAGAATGACATAAAAATTGATTCGAATGAAATTTCAAAAAATTGTTTTTTTAAATACTTTTATTATATTTTTCACGTCTTTTAGGTTCCGAAACCAACATGATATTTTGATGTTTTTTTTTCGTCCCATGCATTTTTGGTTTCAGGTGATAGAATTATTTTCCACTAGGACCCATGCTTATCTATCTATATAACTAATGTTATAACGGGATTCCAAATGTTTTTGCGGGCGAAGCCGCGGGCGCTAGTATCGTTATAAAACAAATATATTCAAGCACCCACTGCCGACTTATCAATCGGTACGTTGCAAAATTATATTTAAAAAACAAATTTTTACCTACAAATTCATTTAAAAACAAAAATTTCTTTAAATTAAGGGGCGTAAGGAGCTCGTTGAGAGCACCAGGTTCCCGTATTCTAAGGCAATGTACACATGCCTCCTAGATTGATTATCTCTTGTTAGAGTGCGAGAGATGATGATAATTGTTGTTTTAAGGGGCCTAACATCTAGGTTATCGGCCCCTAATGGTTTGGGTGATCGTGAAGATGATAATGAAATGGAAACTATAACTAAAACTAACTACTAACATATATACTAGAAAAAGAAATGGAAAACAAAAGGAGAATAAGGCAAATAAAGGACAGGAGGAAAAGAAATGCCCTCAACCCTCGAAGAAGGTGGATTGAGGGACCTGAAAGGAAGGAGAGCCATGAAAGGCAGATAGGAAAGAGAAAGAGGAGAGGGTCCGCCTCAGAGGCAAATGATAAAAGGGGGATAACCGGACCCAGCTCAGGAATCCCTCGGGGTCGTCAACACCCGAACTCACCGGCCGTGGGCCCTGAGGGTGTAGCAATATCCAGGGTGCACCAGAAGTGGTGGGGCTACACACACCCGGCATCCTTGAGGGCCTTGAGCAGAAGGCAAGAGATATCATGAAAAGAAAAAGAAGGCTGACCCCTCGAAGAAGGAGGGTATCAGAAAAGATGAGACAAGGGCCAATTAGGGCGGGAAAGGAAGAGACTCCCTAGGCCTCGGATACCCTAATACCGTTGGGGTCGAAAGAGAACAAGAGTTGATCAAGTGAGGTCGACAGGAAAGAAGACGGAGAGGAGCCCGGCACTAGTAAGTGGAGGCAATGCCGGACTCAGCTGGAGCCCCGTGGTCGCCAACCCACGTCCCAATAGATGTGAGCCCCTGGGGGGTAGAGTGCGAGAGAATGATGCATTCATTTCAACGATTTTTTCCTCCGTCAGGACCCTTCTCTTTGGCGTAGGACATGTAGCGTTTAGGTCCGTAATTGATTAACAAGACACCTGGCAGTCTCTCTATTTGGAACTGGAATGGTAAGGAATTTGTCTTTAAATTGCCTACAAACCGCTCTGCATGACTCCGTTTTTACACACGTGTCATACATGAACACGCTTTGTTCACGCGGAATTTTCTCGTAATTTGCCATAAAAATGGTTTTTACAATACCGGTACACCTATGACACGTTGTATACATTGCACTACGTTTTATACACTGTATAGATAAACGAAACGTCTTCTACACTGCACAGGCAAGCGTTAAGATCGTTGTTGTTTGAGTCTTCAGTTTTTTTACTGGTTTGATGCAGCCCTCCATGCCTCCTTGTCCCGAGCTAATCGTTTCATCTCTACATAGCTACCACACCCTACATCTGAGGCAATCTGTTTAACATATTCTAACCTTGGTCTACCCCTACAGTTCTTGCCCTCGACCCTTCCTTCCATAACTAAGCTTGTTATTCCTGGGTGTCTTAGTATGTGTCCTACCAACCTGTCTCTTCTCTTCCTTAGCAGTCGCCAGAAAGTTTCTCCTCTCCCACTAGTCTTAATACCTCTTCGTTTGTAACCCTATCTACCCATCTGATCTTCATCATTCTCCTGTAACACAACATTTCAAATGCTTCAATTCTCCTCTTTTCTGCTGCACCAATAGTCCTAGTTTCACTTCCATATAGCGCCACGCTCCAGACAAAGGTTTTCAAAAATGACTTCCTAATACCTAAATCTATATTCGATGTCAACAGATTCCTTTTCTGTAGAAATGCTTTCCTTCCCTGAGCTAACCCACTTTTTATAGCCTCTTTGCTTCGTCCATCACTGGTTATTTTGCTTCCTAAGTAACAGAAGTCTCCCACTTCCTTTAGTTTTTCGCCTGCCAATTTGATGTCCATAGAGGTTTAAGATTTATTTCGGCTGCATTCCAATATTTTTGTTTTACATTTATTAATTTTCATCACACAATACTATACATTAGTAATCTTTCCGTTTCCTTTCCATCACATCTCCGTATATGAAAGTTTACTGTATTTTAAATGAATACATGCACACTGCACATTACCAGTGGCGTACGCTGGATTTCCTTCTGGGGTGGGGGTTCATTAATAAAATAGGGTAATTGTACACATTATTAAAGGGGCTGATGACCTTGCTGTTCCGCCCCTTAAAACAACAGTTATCGTCATAATTAAAATGGCATTTCGGTTAATATTCATAAAAAACAATAATTAAATAACCGTTCTGTATGCATGAAAACTATTTTAGGGCTCATTATTTTTTCGACACAATAAAAAATGAAAAAAAAATGAAAACAGTAACTTAAAAGTGAAACGATGCAGTGGTATCATCATGACCATAGTTACGTGGTTGCTTATAATATTGATATTATGCGAGAGAAAGATAATGTTTTGCTCTCCGTGTTCCCACAGCCATTACTATTGACTCGCAAAATCTGCCTAACTTGATGACTTGATTGCAGAAACTCCTCATGTACTGAATTACCTTTAACGAAACGGACACACGATTAAAGCAACCCGAAGCGACGTGAAAATGGTTACCAATCGCACACTTTAACAGTACAACTGATCCATGGCTAGCTCCAACGCTGAAGGAGGAGTCTCGCTGGAAGTAGAATGCATGACATTTACCAAGTGAGGAACGTGATCACATTTAAAATATATACAGGAGTAAGAAGCCTCAATAGCGGTAGCGTAAACCAGGTGATAGATGAGACAATATAAAGATTCAAGTAAAGAAATGTCTCGGGGGGGGGGGTTAAACCCTGACCCCCCCCCCCCTCCGTCGGTACGCCACTGCACATTACATACACCTTCCGTGAGCCTTGCATTTCCCGACAGGATTGTTTCGCAGCAATGTTTACGGAACGTATGCAACCACTTCCATTCCGTGACTAGGCGTGTTTTGGCGCTTCCTCTGGTTTAGCTTTGGTTACAGTATGCGGTTACACTCACCAAAATGAAATAGTGAATTGAGAAACATGCGTTAGCAAATTTATCGGGATTTTAAACTGAACAATATTCCGTCGCAATTTGAAGTAATTTATGCCTTCTATTCTTATTTTCAACGACGCCTGAAACAGTACCTCGTGGAATTTACCCCATGGAGGAAAGACTTACCCACACATAAGATATACGGCAAAATAAGCAAGTTGACATCAAATCGCTTCTAAATGTGAACATTTTGTATCATCATCTGTTAGCTCTTGGAACATATTCTCCTGCTGTATTTCGCTCTTTTAACATTACCATGAACCCATTTTCTTCGTTTCCTCTTTCTTGTGCTACGCTCCTCCTCGTCAAAAATAACAGCACATAGAACTAAATTTTTTCTTGACCACATTCTGTCAGTAAGTCCCGGCCAAAATTGACGCATATCGTCGTGACAATTGAACGGTAAATGTACTGTATTGTGTGAATCGACCTTAAATTGGTTGTTTTACGGAAACCACCATTGTTGTATTACTGTTGCTAGCTCCCCTGGGGTATGTGAACGAATCCCCCGGCCGCAGGGGGAAGCGAACGCACTGTATATATTGTTCTTATCTCATCACTGAATCCGTACAAATGGAATGGATCGAAAAACGTTAAGAGACTCCGGAATGTCCGATATTGCCCAGGATTATTTCCAAGTATTTGTTTACCTTTTCCCAGAAACTATAAATAGACTATAAAAGGAACTAAACGATTTTTTAAAGATGTTTTCGATACTCTCTCCTTACTTAAACACAGACCTTTGGAAGAAGAAGGTATTTTTGAATTTTCATGAATCTTTTTAAAATTACATAATTTTAGCAGCATTTTCATAAACATTTCCTTCTGTTGAAATTAATCTAAATTAAATTAAAAAAAAACGGACCTGTTAAAATACAAATTAATAATTTAATAAATAATTAGACAAATAAATAAACAAATAGATAAGTTAATTAATTAATTAATTAATTAATTGATAAATAAACAAATTAATTAATTAATATATAAATTAATTAATTGATAGATAAATATATAAATAAATAAATAAATAAATAGATAAATAAACAAGTAAATAAATAAATAAATAAACAAATGAATGAATGAATGAATGAATGAATGAATGAATGAATGAATGTTGTTCGCCATGAGACAATCCTTTAACGGCGCTACAGTGTATAACACATAGGCTATAAGGAGGAATTACATCTAAAAAAAAATTGTAGCACTTTATATTAAAATGTTCCCAGAAAAAGGGCAATTTGATAACTAGTAAAACGTTAGTGAGAAATTGGAATCATAGATTTTTTCGGTTTTAAGAACATGACATACCGGTAACCATAGGATTCCTCTTTTCCATTTGCAGCACTAGCATCCTTTTTGTCGTTGTTCCACGTACCTTTGTCCTTGCTTCTAACGCAGCCTCTTTCTTAAAAGTTTTCTTTGTATCTATTGTCTAATACAGTGGTTCTCAGCCGTTTTTTCCCTACCGTACCCCTTTATACTAATTATCTAAAATAGTACCCCCTAAAAATTAAACTTTTAAAACGTGTAATATTTTACGGGCCCAAAATGAGCCTGGTTGGTTCCGGCGACCCCAATTAATTGGGAAAAGCCGAAGAAAGTAGTATGTAGGCTACATAAGTTATTAAAATCATTAATAATAAAAAGTAACTTTCAACCATTTATAATTTTTATCCTATTTTCGTTTATGAAAACAGAAAAGGCTTAGGGCTATGAGATCACCTTTTGTCGGTGCATGTGAAATAAAGTCTAAACGGCTACACCGATTACAATGAAACTCGGTAAGGTCATAGTACTACTTTGGACGACCCCGACCTTGCCCTTCAAATTTTATTACGTCTTACCAATCCAACATGGCGGCTGTACGAAATATTTCAGTGGCATTCTATATCTCCGAAACTATTACTGATATCGCCCTGAAATTTTGTACGGTGATAAAGGGCACCACTACAAGTTCACCTATGTAACTTTCAGAAACCTGTTAAGTACAAAACGAACATGGCGGCCGAGCGAATTTGAAACTTTTCACGCGATTTAACCATCCGAGCGCAGTGAAACGTGGTACAGCAAATATTTCTACACATTGTAATGCACTGATATCTAATTTAGTTCAATTGCTAACATTGTCTCAATATAGCGGCTGCGCAAAATTATAAAAATAAGTTTTTAATTCTCGCGTCCTAATCATGCGATCGAAGTCAATGTTTGAATAATGAATCAACGGAATAATCGTCATCTAATAGTGTATAACCCTACGGCTCATATATATAAAAATCCTACATGTCGACCATCCGAAAAATTTAGACAGTTCTCAATATCTATTTATCTAAGTCAGCAATCAAATAGAAATTTTGTATGTCGATAGAGGCTATAAACATAAGTTCACCTATGGCTATGGAACTGGTGAGCACAAATCCAACATGGCGGCGACGCTAAATGTAAATATTTAAATAGACGTTTCTCGCGATTTAATCATCCGAGCGCAATGAAACATGGTACGGTAAATACTTATACAAATTTTAATCCACTGGCATCTAATTTATTTCAATTGTTTTCATAACCACAAGATGGTGGCTGTGCGAAATTTTAAAATCTCGTTTTTATTTCTTGTGTCCGAATCATGCGATTGAAGTTTGAATAATACACCAACACAATAATCTTCATGTAATAGTACTGTATATAACTCTAAGGCCTACATAATAAAAATCCAACAAGGCGATCATCCGAAATATTTAGATGGTTCTCAATATCTACGAATCTATTAGAGCAATTGATTGAGGCAATTAACATAAGTAGGATATATTAGAATACGGTAGGCTATATAGTTCTACATGGAACTACTTGTAAATACATTTCAGTAATATTTTTAGCCTATTTTCATTTATGAAAAAAAAAATAGGCTTATGAGATCACCTTTTGTCCGTGTGTCTGTGTGTGCGTGTGTGCCCTCCCCCCCCCCTAATAAAATCTAAACTGTGGGAGCGATTTCAATTAAACTCGGTAAATTCATAGCACTATTCCGGACGACCCCGACCCTGCCCTTCAAATTTTGTTACGTCTCACCAATCTAACATGGCGGCTGTACGAAAAATACCACCAGCATTCAATATCACCGAAACTACTACCGATATCACCCTGGAATTTTGTACGGTGATAAAGGGAACTACTAGAAATTCACCTATGTGTCTTTTGAAAACCTAGTAACTACAAAACCAACATGGTGGCCAAGCGAAGTTGCGACTTTTAAATAGAAGTTTCTCGCGATTCAACCAACCAAACGCAATGAAACTTGGTACAGTATATGTTTATACACAATGTAATGCACCGACATATAACTTTGTTCAACTGTTTACATAACCTCAAGATGGCGGCTGTGCGAAATATTTCACCGGCATTCTGTATCTATGAAACTATTACCGGTATCGCCCTGAAATTTTGTACGGAGATAAAGGACACTACTGGAAGTTCATCTATGAGACTTTCAAAAACCGGTTAACTAGAAAACGAACATGGTGGCCAAGCGAAGTTGAACGTTTTAAATAGACTTTTTTCGCGATTTAATTATCCAAACGCAATGCAACCTGGTACAGAAAATATTTTAAACACATTGTAATGTACTGGTATCTAATTTAGTTCAATTGTTTACATAACCTCAAGATGGCGGCTGTGTGAATTTTAAAATTAAGTTTTTATTTCTAGTGTCATAATCATGCGATCGAAGTGAAAGTTTGAATAATGAACCAACGCAATAGATTAATATGGCGCAAAAACAAAATGTTGACGATTTTGAAGAGAGCCCTTAAAGGCGACTGCTTACTTTGAGTACACACATGTAGACTTTTCCCGGAGAAATTAATAGTTTTTATAATCTTCCTGAAACTCTTTTGAACCAGTAATTAATTCTGCACTATCAATAAGCAAATCACCAAGGAGAGACATTCATTATATACAGTACTGAAATGAAAATCCACAGCCTGCTTCCAGTCTCCGACCGGGTCAGGAATGGAATGAATGAAGCCCCCATCTAGCGACGAGGATATGAACTGTGCCGGCTGCCGAGGCCTGACGCACTCCTCTGGGGCAATGATTAAATGAATGACAGATGAAATGAAATGATAATGGAGAGTGTTGCTGGAATGAAATTGTGACAGGGAAAACCGGAGTACCCGGAGAAAAACCTGTCTGCCTCCGTTTTGTCCAGCACAGATCTCACATGGAGTGACCGGGATTTGTACCACGGACCCAGCGGTGAGAGGCCGGCGTGCTGCCGCCTAAGCCACGGAGGCTTGTTATATACAGTACTAAAAGGTATTATCTTGTGATCAAAGATAAGTGATGGTTCGTAGAGGAATAGCTGAATAAAATTATGATGTTCTGACAGACTTTGGTTGGTAGGTTGGTTGGTTGTTTGGTTCCTCAGTTTAGGGGCTGCGGCAACGCGGTCATGTATTCCCGTGTACTTTGGGTGTGTGTAGAATCTGTCTGATAACCGGTGTTAATTGGGATGGCTAAATTAGTGTGTGTTATCTGTTTTTAATTCAAATAAGGACTGCATATATTCGATTTTCAAGTAGTTCCAACTTTTGCTACCAAACGCCACCGTCAACGATTAACTAGTTCTGCACTTTGTTACTAGATGCCACCGCAGTCGGCTCCTGGCGACGAAAGTTGGAACCTAAGAGCGTTAGGTTTGAACCCGCGACCTTGGTCATAGAAGCTCAGCATGCTACCAACTACGCTACCGACGCCGCTCTGACATAATTTAAATACCTTAATAGAATTTTCAATATCTGCTATAAGGCAGTAGGCCTACCATTTATATGAATAAATGTTCGACTACCGTATTTTTGTTTTACGAATCTTGGTTATTTATTTATTTATCGTATGGCTTTTAGTGCCGGAAGTGTCCGAGGACATGTTCGGCTCGCCTGAGTCTGTAGCTGCTTCCAGCGGACACCCTTAGGGTGTATAACTCTACCAGAAGTGGTGCAAAAGATCTGCAATGCTGACGTCACAATTCCGCACCAAGTTCAATGTTTCTCATTGGACGTGACGTTTGTGGTTACGACCTCAGGAGCGCCAAAGTTGTGCAGAGGCATATTGGGAAACACGTAAATTTGAATTTCGAATAGGTGACAATTTAGGGATTAGATGATTCATAAGTTATATGAAAATGTTATTCAACTGTATTATGGGTGGATTATCATATAGATATTTTATTTAGTCTATCAGAAAGTCAGGTCTTTATACGACATTATAAACTACAGTATTATTGTAGAAAACATGCTTTGCTCCTAAATCACGTGTTATTCAGTCTTCAGTGGGATACTCCATGCAGGCATAGCATTCTGCCTTACCTACTTAAAACGCCCATTTTTGCCGACTGCAGTGCCTCTGGTGATAATTTCAGTCGCCTGTAGGATGCTCCGTATATGAACCAAGGGAGGCACCTTGTCAGCTTTCTGGCACGCTGAGAGTTGAAGTATTGAACACGCGCCCGTAAAAAGGCTCTAGCGGCTCGTACCTCAGTCTTCAATAGCAAATAATATGGTTTGCTTGGATTATTGTAATGCTTAGTTTAGAGATATGTGGACAAGAGACTGATTAAGTAATAAGAGTGTCATTTACATACACGAGGGTGAATTTCGCTGCAATTATCTGTTATACTATATTTGTATATTTCCACATCCTTGCCCAGTTTCATTCATCTTCATCCATTCCATCTCTCATTCTGACGCGCAGGTCGCCCACGGGCGTCGACTAGAGAGACCTGCACTCGGCCTCTCAGGAGGCTACACGAAAAAAATAATCAGTAGCCTACTGATAAATAATGAACAATAACTATTTAGAGAACGATGTGCAATACCCTTAGTGGGTTCAAAATGTAGCTCTATATGACTTTCCATCAGTTTCAGGTTGATTAGGCTAAGAGGACATAAAAAATGAAATAGGTCTACACTAGAAGTAGTAGTCTAAATCATGAATTAAGGGTTTTAAGCATCTAGGCTACTTACAATACTTTGTGCGTCAAAAGTAGGCACGATTTTGTCGGATGACAGTCCTACTCCGAACATTTGCCAGCAATGTTTTGAGCATCTCAGTGGGCGTGCCTGCTGGCTTCACTCACTGGCTATTAGGGCGTCTCATTACTCCTTGGTATGAACTGGAGGGTCCGGACTAACACTCTACATTTATGATACAAGAGACAGCTGTTAAGTGATAAGTGGGGGGGGGGGGGGGGGGGGGATTTCTATGACCTAAAAATGTATGAAATATGTATGCATTTATGACCTAAAACATAAAATTATGACCTATAAAATTCAAAATATGACTTAATGAATAGCATCTACGTTACATAGAAACACTTTTATTACGATTGCTACAGGCTGCAATTAATTAAGAGTTAAGAAAGTTTTAATTCTTCGAAATCTTTAACCCAAAATCAACTAAAATGATGAATATTTCATGAACTCGTTAAGGTTGCACTGCATACTCCTAGACAAGGACGGACTCTGTGGAAGACATAAAAACTACAGTTACTTTCACTGTTCAATCAGTTTTAATTTATACACAAAACATATGTTATTTGATTGAAACTTTCATACCTGATCTAGTCTCCATTATTCTGATTGTCACTCCATCCGTACTGAATATGTTTTCACCAAACTCGCGAACAAAACTTCGCAACTTCCCACAAATTGAGACTTTAATTTTAGGCATATTGAAAAGAACTGATTGGCTGAAGCTCCCTAATGAGTTACCAAGTTCATTCAGTGTGTTGAAGGTGGAAGAGGGAAGGGCGAAGGAGAGAGATAAGAACGATGACAAATAACTGCGGAATTACGTCTGCTTCCGTGTAAAAAAATAGCCCGGTTTCAGGAATTGACCCAGCTAGAAAGCAATAGCTCCTACCTGTTAGAAACATACCATACACTACTTTAGAATGGTTCTTCAGTAGTGTATTCCAGTCTATCCTGAACAATAATTTCTAGAGTTTATTCTGAATTTTATAAAAGCAATTCAAATGAAAATTACCAAAATATGCCGTTTATAATGATATTTTGTTCAAAATATGTCATGAAACTTAAGAAAGCCTAAATATGCATTTATATGCCCAATAAAACCTGTTTAATTTTGATTATCATGCTTGGAAACGTGTTGAAAATACAAGACTATAAGATATAATGTTAAGGGGAAAATATGACTTGTCATAGAAATCCGCCCCCTAGTGATAAGGTTAGGGAAGCATTTCACGATGAGATAATACATAACCTCCTTAACGAAGCGTACAAGTGAACTACCGGTACTGCAAAACATACCATTACGTTGTGCTGCTGAACTATTACATGACACTTGCATCCTCTGAGCTTTTATTTCTTTTTTACTTTGGCACTGCTTGAAGATATCTTCCCAAGGTTAGCAGGTTTCTTTCGTAATTGTCATCCGTAATTTATCTTCCGGAATGCGTTGAAACAGTCAACTAATATGTGCAATTACAAGTACCGTAGTTAGACGCTAATGGCAGAGTGGCAGTAAAACTCTCGCTGCCATTTGTAAGAAAAGGATGGAATACAGATCAACAGGGCCCTAGAGAGCGATCACGGACCCTAGTTCGAGAGCTTACGGAGCCCTCCGCTTTTTTCAACCTGTGACATTATTTTGGAAGTACTATTTAGTTAGTTAGTTATTGAGGTTTAAGGGGCGGAACTACGAAGTAAAAGCTTCAAATTGCTTAACCCATAAAAAATACTGTATATTAGTATAAGCTAGCACGTCCATATTGACTGTCAGTTTAGTTAGTTTTCAATTCTTTACACACTCTTCTCTTTGTCTCTCATTGCTTGTTTTACTTGTTTTACTGCGCAAAATGTCATTTTCGTTAGCTTATATCTGACCGTGTTTTGGCTCCATAAGAATAAGCCATGCTTCTTTCGGAAATATATGGAGTCCAGTGAAACCTCTATTAAGAGACCAGTGACGGTTCCATGGAAAACTGGTCTTTTAGAGGGGTGGTCTCTTAATAGGGATATGCATTAAAAATAATTTTATACTGCATTATTAATAAAGTACAGTTGGAACACATAATTGATTACAATTTATCTGCATTGGTTCACATTTAGTACAAATTAATTACAATTAGTTATTTTCTGAGCTCTGTCATTTAAAAAAGTCACGAATTGATCTCTGTTTCAGATTAGCACATCTTTTTTTTTAACAATTTCACTTTCTACAATATCTCTGAGGGAGTTCGAAATTCCATTAATTTGTTCTGGGTTCGAACAATCTCCTAGGAGAGCCGTTTTTTGTACTTTTATACGTTACATAACAATCTAATGACCATTGTTTACATCATCACCCTCATCACCATCTCCAATGGCAAGGCAGACGAGAAGTGGTCTTTTGAAAGAGATCAGACTGAGAAAATACCTGGTCTTTGGTCGGGGAGAGGGGTGGTCCTTAAACAGAGGTAACAAATACATGTACATTGACCTTATGAGGTTTTACATCGGTTCCAAGAAAAATCGGTCTTTGAGAGGGGTGGTCTTTTAATAGGGGTGGTCCTTTTAGAGAGGTTTCACTGTATATAGTGGAATATTTCAGAGGTTGAATCAGAAGCTTAGCACCTTATAAAGATAATCATCAACTTCCGTACGTTATAATTAAATGAACAACTCAGACAACCGGGCTGAGAATCAAAATCTCCAATTATAAAATCCACCTTGCCATACACTATGAAGTTTAGTAATTAAATTAAAACGTACATGTTTCGGTATACAATGATACCTTCGTCAGCGTGGATTAAATCTTAAAAACTATGTAAACAAATACCAAAGAGAAAATGGATATCCTAACAAAAGCATTAGAATTTAAATAAATGAAAGTTCACAAATTTCTTTTTAGAAAATACATAAAAGAACAAGATTAAAAGTTAATATAAATCTACCTTAATAGACTGTCTATCGGACGTCGCTGCTGAGAGCCATGGGATGTTATTTCCAGCCAGGTATAATGATATGGAACTGCGCATAAAATTTTAAAAAGATGAAGTCATCTAACCTTGGAGAGAATCCTGTTGAATCCTATTGTCGTTTTTAATATAGTGTTTCCAGATGGTCGAACACTTTACAAATTTTCTATAAATGGTAAAAATCAACTAACTTCGAATAAGACAGGGGATTCCTATTTGCTGGTTAGCTCTGTAGAACTAGCTGTCCAAATATTTAATGTATTCCTTAACATAACTCAAGTTAGCCAAGGTACATTTATAGGATGTAATACTTGCACTTTGATAAGCCAAATGCAATATATAAGTCGAGAAATAAACTCAAATTAGTAAATTCATGAAGCAGTGTGCGGATGCGGATATCCGCAAAATGTTTCGCCATGCGGATATAGTTTGCATGGCTGTGCGGATAGCGGATAAGCTGCGGATAATGTTTGCAGTAAATTTGCGGATAGCGTTTAGAATACAATCCGACCGTGTTAAATGTCATTACTAGGACCCGGATGTTTATGACATATTTTTCCGTTATAATTTTTTCATGGCAAATGTAAGATGATGATTTAAGCTAATCTCATTCAAATTATGTCATTAAGCACAATAACACTCCGAATTGAAGAGGGTTGCAATTCTGGCTGTATAACATTCATTTTATCATAGCACATGATAGGCTATAGGCCTACATAGCCTACGGGAACGACTTTCTCCTCAAATATCTAAATATGTTGCATTAATATTTTATCTAATTAAAAAGTGATAGTCAGTCTTAAAGACTAGACTTTGTATCATTTTAAATGCTACAAATGCTGAAAAATGCTAGAAAGGCTGGAGGCCAAAGAATCTTGACATGTTAGAAAATGATTTGCATAATACTTATTTTGCTTATCTTGTTTCAAATTACTCGCGAATGGCAAGTGCAAACCAAGAGCAAAGCAAGGTCAAGCGCGCGGGATGCCGTCACGCTCACCAGAGCGCGCGGGGACGTGCCCCTTCCATCCAGTTTAAAAACACTTACAGTGGGCGATGTATTGAAGATAGAGATATGCACTCGCGGACTTTTTTTGTAGAACTTTTCATGCCGACCAATTTTACGCTCATAGTATGTTGATATTTTTAACGGTTTGCCCAGCGTAAGCTTAAGAAGCGCACGGACG
Organism: Meconema thalassinum; assembly: GCA_946902985.2. NCBI lineage: Eukaryota > Metazoa > Arthropoda > Insecta > Orthoptera > Tettigoniidae > Meconema > Meconema thalassinum. Next base: position 554,721,025 of record OX336391.1, on the reverse strand, counting down.
CCAAGTTTGTTTTCGACTTTTTCACTGAAATCATTACTGCTTGGCTTCCTTTGATCATACATAAATTATTTTCAACAGAATCTTTCCTCGAGATATCCTTTCGAGCGACTTTCTCTCCAAATGTCTAAATGTGTTGCATTAATATTTTATCTAATTAACATATTATTGTAATGCCAGTAGATTCAAATAACAAACGTTCGGATGCGAATAGAAGTCGTTCGGTTGCGGGGTGGATGTGGATAACAGTCGTGCGGATGCGGATACAAGTCGTATGGATGCGGGGCGGATGCGGATAAGTTTTTTTAAAATCCGCGCAGGGCTCTACATGGAGTTCACCACTATTAAAGGAAACAATATTTTGATATTTAACGTTTACCGTTTTTATAAGAAACGCGACAACAAATCAACCTACAGACCATAGACACTTAACGGCACTAGATAGGATGACGGTGTCAGTTAGACACTCCGCCACCTTTTCCACAGGAATTACCCAACCCATCTGCGAGCTCGTTAGACGAGTGAGTTCCATCCACACACCACCGCACAGTGCGTCAAAATCGAAATCTAGGAGGATAAAATTATTTATTTTCATGATTAAAAAATCAAAATTTATTACTTCTACAGCATTCCCATATAATTGACGCTCACTATTCTGGGATATAAATGCATCTTAGTGTAAATCGCCACCACTGTTCGAGCAGTCTGAATTGGAGAGTGAATGTAAGTGGCTGTGGTTTGGTTGTCTTTGTGGTTAGTGTGATGCTTTAGGATGGAACATGCAGCTCAAGGTATGATCTTTGTAACGTGTTTCAGTTATTAATGGGCATAATTGTTACGTAATTTTAGCTATATTTGCATGTTATAATATTTATCTACAGTATTATTAGCCTACTTTCGATTTTTGCAAAAAATGAAAGTAGACTTATGAGATCAACACAGGGCGAAAAAAGTGTGTCTGTCTGTGTGTGTGTATGTGTGTGTGTGAGTCTGTGTGTGTGTGTGTATGTGTGTGTGTGTCTGTGTGTGTGTGAGTGTGTGTACTCTGAATGTCTGTCCCCCCCTATCAATTCGAACACGGTGAATGCGAATTGAACGAAATTTGGTACAAAGGTAGCACTAGCAAAGGACACCTCAGTGTCATGTTTTATATCGCCGCCATCTTTACTAAAACTGAATGGCGGCCACTCAAACGTTCAAAACGTAAAATCAAATAACGACTAACCAAATCATCCGATCTCTACCAAATTTGGTAACAACATACCTTCGTATAGGATGCGTCTTGTGACCAAACTACATGGTCGTCCGCCATACCATTTCAGGATGGCGGCCGTGCGAATTATGCAAACTTTATAATCCATATCATGGGACCCACCAGTTCCGATTATCGAGCCGAGAATCGTTTTAACTGTTCTAAAGGAAGAGGCACGTTCGAAATTAAAAGTTTATTTTGTAATACTATAGTGCAGACGTGATTTTAAAAAGCTGAGCTGATTCAGTAATAAGACAAGATGGCAGCGGATATCTTGTGCCTGACTTATATTTCACTAATTTGAGTATTGCATGCAATATAGCGTACTGATACAAAATAAATAAACTTTGTATGAAATGCTTTATATATAAGAAATATACTCCAGTGATGAAATCGTTTAGTATAAATCATTATTTGCTAACAAGTTCTTTGTAAGTCATTTTATATAGAACGATATTCGTTGACACAATTAGCTCAGTGGTAGAGCGTTAGCCTATCGCTCAAATGTCTATGGTTCAAACCCGATCAGAGATAGGTTTTTTGCTTGAAATGTTATATGTTTATTGTTTTGTAATGACTCAGATGTTTTAAAATTAAGCGTTATATTGTGCATATTATGGTGTAAAATATATATTTAATTAAAACATAATTCGCCAGCAGATTTACTTGAGACATATAGCTGCCAAAAAGGTAACTGCACGACGACCTACTTATTAACTTCCAGATTTTATTGAAAAGTTTCTACTTCTGGCCGCTAGAATGCACTCGCTCTGTTAGGATTATATTGTTCGATATTTCACCACTAGATATCACGACTAGTCTACGTGGGGCTCCATTGATTACTATACCATTGGCATTCTATGCGCATCGAATTTGAAGAATGACAAGATGATACTACGATACATTTTTACTTTTTATTTTAAAGGGTTTGTAACAGCCTATTTTGCGTTACTTGAAAATGTTATTTGAAGTAAAGAACAAAACGATTTCACATACTAACTGAATTCAAGCCGTTGGTGTTAGTTCAGGTTATTAATTACTACTTTTATTTCAGGCAAATAGCAATCGAAAATATCCACATAGTTTGTATACACACGTCTCTGTAGGGTCATGGAAAGATTTGTTAATTCAATTAGGGTTGTGAAAGCCATGCACAACCAGACGTGTAAAGACATGCCTCAACTCAAAGTTGGATGTTGCCCACGGCAGGTCGTATATGTAATAATAATAATAATAATAATAATAATGTTATTGGTTTTACATCCCTTTTAACTACTGCTGCTTTTAGAGACAAGGGGGGGGGGGAAATTTGGCCCGAAGGGGATCTTTAACGTGCCAGTAAATGTACTGACACGGCTCCCTCGCATTTGTGCACCCTCAAATGCCAGCTGACTGCGCCAGGATACGAACCTGCAACCTAGAGCCCAGCAAGCGAGAACGTTACCGCTGAGCCACGCAGCCAGTCGGGTCGATTATGTCTCCAGATCCATAACATTCTTGATATACTTCTTATCTTTCTTTCTTTCTTTCTTTCTTCAATGATGGTAGCAGTTTTTATCTAGGTTGTGGCGTTTGGTAGAGGTAAATCGTTTCTAAGGTCTTCAACAAAGAATAGTTCTATTATACTCTTTGATAATAACAACGAGTTATAACTATACTCATACATTTAGGAGAAAGTAGGCTATATGTTCTTTACTGTACATCTTGTTTTTTAAATTATATTTTCACTTAGATTTTTAGTATGTCGCGTGACGCGTAGATCAAGTCTTGTTGTTTACGCCTGTTCTAAGATTTTTGCAACTTAGTTATTTTACGTTTTTGAAGATGCAGCGCAACCAGTTCTCACACGTTTACAACTGTTTGAAGCACTGGGTTCGCCGATTATGTCAAAAGTGGAACTTTGTGACTTAGTTAAAAGTAAATTAGGGGTAGAAAATTGTTCTGAAGAGATAACTGAATGCTCTATCCAACTCCTAGTCATAGACAATTTCTTGCATGTGTAGTCGTAGCCTAAAAAGGTCTTAACTGATGTTTATTATGAAATAAACAAATTATATACGTTGCTTTCACTCTAAATTCATGATTGAAACGTAAAAATAGTTTTGTCCCCCCAGATTTCGATTTTGACCCACTGTGCACCGTCATACATAGTGTTGCCTTAACATATACTGTACATGGTAAGTGTGGTATTTCTGGACAGTCGTTAACAGGCAAGAAAGCACTGAAATCGTAAAAAACGTAGCATGAAAAGTGAGTGGGTGGTGGGGAAAAATGCTTTATTTGCATTTAATTTAATTAATGCAGCCAATGGCCAATAGGATATACAATAAAAGTATAAGCTAATCAGAGGTACACAACTTGAGTAACGATTCCTCTCGTAATTTACAGATCATGACGATATTTCTAAACCTCAGCCCTGGTGATCAGAGTCTGATGATGACCGCGTGACGGTCAAAACGCGTAGTCCTAAAATCCTCCCTTTATCAGTGAATATTAGTCTATTAAAATACTTCTGTATCACAAAATACAATTCAGTTAGATGGCCCTTCATTTAAAAGAAAATCAATTTACTGGCCCAAGCTCAAAATAAGCCGGCCCCGTGGTGTTGGGGAAGCGCGCCTGCCACTCTCCAGGAGGCCCCGGGTTCGATCCTGGTGCCGTCAGGGATTTTAGAAACTGACGTGAGGACTGGAACGGGGTGCACTCATCCTCGTGAGGGCAATTTAGTAGCTGTCTGATAGTGAGGCAGCGCCCCGAGCACGAAAACCAAGATTAATGGCTGAGGGGATCCGATGCGCTCATCACGAGTCTCCCCAATATCTGCAGGCCAAATGGCTGGGCATCGGTCGCTTGGTAGGCCTAGGCCCTTCATGGGCTGTAGTGCCAAGGTTTATTATTATTATTGTTTTTTATTTGGCATCATTAACACGGCAGATACCGGTTACATTTTATATTACAGCCTGGTTCGGCCTTAGCAAGGAATCATCTGTACTGAAATACAAAAAAAAATCCACAGCCTGCTTCCAGTCTCCGACCGGGTCAGGAATGGAATGAATGAAGCCCCCATCTAGCGGCGAGGATATGAACTGTGCCGGCTGCCGAGGCCTGACGCACTCCTCTGGGGCAATGATTAAATGAATGACAGATGAAATGAAATGATAGTGGAGAGTGTTGCTGGAATGAAATTTTGACAGGGAAAACCGGAGTACCCGGAGAAAAACCTGTCTGTACTGAAATACAATGTATGTAAATTATAGGAACCTCACATTACATTAATTTCGTGTCCGGACTCTTCACGAGTCTCCCTCATTTATAGAATGAGTTAAATTTCCTTCTGAATCATCTTCGAGCCTTGCTGAGTGTTCGGCGAGGGTATTGTCACCAAGGAACTTCTTGGCAATATGGCAGGTGTTTAACAGAACTGCCTTCTGTAGTTCAATATATGTCTGCGGGTGTAGATTCAATATTGATAGACTGCTGTGGAGAGTTTTGGGTATAACACCAGTACACGATACAATTATTGGGATGGTAGTCGCCGACTCAAATTTCCACATCTGCTTTATCTCAATTGCAAGCTCTGTGTACTTAGATATTTTAGTAGCAGCTGTTGTTTGGATGTTTTGAGTGTTGGGACATGGGATATCTATCAGTAATGCCTCTCAGTGTTCTTTATTGATGGCAATGATATCTGGCCGATTGTTACTGACTGCAACATCTGTCACAACTCCTCTGTCCCATTAGAGCTTGTGTGTGGCATTTTCGAATACTGAAGATGGTGTGTATTTCCTATAGGGTCGGAGCTTTTAAGAAGTTTGTACTTCAAGGCCAGTTTCTGGTGGATAATGTTGGCAACTTGATCGTGTCGATGTTGTAGTCAGTGTTGGCAAAGTGGGAACAACCTGACATTATGTGTTGAATGGTCTCACTACATTTATTATTATTATTATAAGCTGAAAATAGGTTGGCCATCCCTGCCCTAACGATTCAGAGGTATCGTGGTTCGACAATGATTGCTTGAGTTGTGTCTGTCCACAGCCGGTACTACGAAGACTGGCGGCGAAGCGACTGGTGGTACCTTCCCGCCAACAACCCTCGAATGCGGTTGGGAACAGGACGGTTCCGTCTGGTGGGACAGCATGACGCTGAGCTGCTCTGTGACTTCCCATACCCTCAAGACGTCATCTCGGTAAGTACAGTCGATAGAACAATATGCATGGCTTATTGTTATAATGAGGTTTATGATCGACGATGTCGAAATGTAAATGTTATTATGTCAGAAAACTATTTTTCATTATGAAACAGTTTCTCCCACCAATCACAGCTCAAGAAACAGTTGTGTGACCAATTAGGTAAGAATAGCATCGCATCTGCGCTGACTTTCACGGCCTTCTATTTTAAATTTCACTGCGTGACTAGTGTCATAGTGGGGTATATGAGGAGGCCATGGTCAAATACAAGGTATTCTGTGCGTCCCATGTGCTCTGTTCAGTACATAAAACTGGTGAAATCTCGACAGATATTTATGAATATTTATGTTCGAACATAAAATAGTTATAGGCTAATTATCGTCGAACATAAACAGTCGTTTGCAACTCGTCTATAATGGTAACTAAGACACTCGTATGGAAATTATAAAACGAGCGTAAACATACTCGTGTTTTAGTTATTGCCATTATAGACTCGTTGCATAATGGACTAATTTGTTAACAGTGACTACTACAGTACTGTAAGTTCCCTTAAAGGTCAGTATACACAGTAGTACTTATCTGATGAGAAGTAATAGCATAACGAAAAAAAAAATACAAAATTAATCTGGTAGAGTACGGTACTGTACTATTTTTACTCTTCATGCATAGTCATAAGTCATAGCATTAGTCTACAGCTGAAGGTATTGATTCAACTTATACATTAAAGGTACAATAAAATGTAGCCTATGTCCTCAAGCATCGGGGATTTGTTGATCGTCCGATCATCAATAGAGTCATGTGTCCCTGTCGCGTTGCTTCAGAGAAGAACCGTAAGGCGTACTGAAAAAAATCACGGAAATAAACTGCGTATGATCCCAACACAACACTTTTGACTGCAACTCGAGCTCAACAATGTACAGACTAAAACAGTTAACACTGGTTCAAACACAGGAGCTCTATGACTCTTTCTACTTTATCAATAGATGATAAAAATGGTCCGGTTAGCTCAAACAATGCCAGCGTTTCGCCCCAGTGTGCCGTTGAGCTCGTCAGTTGGTACAGACACACCTACCAATCTATTGATGATTCATCCGCTTAAATGGAAACTATATCATATTCCCTTCGGGAATATTCAAAACCTTATCTTTCTACTTTGTCGCTAAGAAGAGCTCGCCAGCGGCTTATTCGCTAGCTACTTACCGCCAGCACAGTATGTTGCGAAGCTTCTGAAAATACAGCGCTGAACGCCGAGAGGTTTAACAAACAATACGTTCCATTATGGTCACATTCTTAGAACCAAGAAATAGTAAGATCCCGGAAATTACGTCTTATAACAGGGTGTTGCTAAAATTACTTCATCGTTGTAATGAGGGGTAATTAAGATAGTAAATATAGGAAATCAGCCGGGACCGTATAAAATTATCGCTTTACCCGGCTTTATCGTTGTATCGGTAATCGTTATATGGAGTTTTGACTGTATTTCATTCCACACTTGATTCCTTTTTATAATACCGCCTGTTGAAACTCATGTTCCGAAGGTTCAATTAGGCCTACCGGCTCTGAAGGCTGGAACGGAGTACATCAGTTCTCGCAGGAATACCTGTGGAGAAGGGTCATTGAATACCATCTGAGATACCTTACAGATGGTTTGCTGTGACCTCCCACCACCACCACTCCAGGCAAATGCTAGAATGGTATCTAAGTTAAAGCAACAGCCGACTCCTTCCCAACTTTGTCTGTCAGGTAGTCAGCCTAGAGGCTGGTTGCATCCTCAAATAGCACCACCATAGGTTATGTGGTAGAAACCCACAAAACCGAGGCAGCACTACAATGAGGCGTACTAGGCAAGGTGAGGAATGAGGTAATTTGCCATTGCTTTCCTCACTGAGTCAGTACAGCTGTACTAACCCTATGAGAAGAACCTTTCACAACATCCACAGGCACTAGCCGTGTGCCCTGAATGTCATTACTCAGCACCACCCATACCTCAGTAGCTTCCATAAAATCACAGCTATTAATGAGACTTGAGACATCGGTGGAAAGTCACATTTTACCGTAGCCTGTGCAAACAGACAAAAGCAAATGTACTGCATTCATCAAATAAACTCCGCACACAATAATACAGTGTGTCCGTAAAGTATCTCCGCAGCGCGTATCTCGCCTTGCGGGACGTGTTGGGTTGGCAGTTCATTCATGGTATGTTGTTACAAGGAAAACAATTACATTAAATGAAGTATTGCGATTATATATACAGTACTCACCACTATTACTCTATGCTCCGTAAAGTTTCCACCAGCACGGAAAATTCGGTTGGTTGGTTCCTCAGTTTAGGGGCTGCGACAACGCGATCATATAGCCCCGTGTACTTTGAGTGTGTGTAGAATCTGTCTGATAACCAGAGTAAATTGTGATGGCTGTATTGGTGTGTGTTATCTGTAATTCAGGTAAGGACTGCAGACGATCAACTTCAAGTAGTTCCTGTTTTTGCTACCAACCTAGCTGTGAACTTGGCTACTAGATGCCACCGCAACTAGCACCTGGCGACGATCGTTGGAACTTAAAGAGTGTTAATCAAATCTAACCTACAAATTTAGCTTCCCACAAGTGTAGTAGTGGAAGGTTCATTTACATGCCATAAATCTATGACATGGGACCGCCGGCTTTACTTCCCCTCCGAAGGAAGGCATACTGAGGGATTTCAACGTTCTTAAAAAATCCGTGATCAATACGCTATGGGATTACTATGAAATAATTTGAGTTTTTTCCACTTTAAATGACACAATTCTTTAGCCAGTCGTTTGAATTTCTCGTGTTCTTCAATAACTTCAATTTTCTCCTCCAGTGTAAATGTCTTATGTTTAGAAGTGATTACCGCAATACAGTACGGTACGTAAAAAATGCAGTGCACAGTAAAAAGAACGCCGTTAAAGATGATTCCAGTTCACTGTTTTCTTCTACTCGTACTTCTCTCATTTGTCAAAAGGAAACTGTGTGTATTACAAGAGGGTTGGAGGTAGTAATTGTTATTGTTATTATTTTAAGGGGCAGAACAGCGAGGTCATCTCCCACTGGAGGAAGTAATCGGAGACGATAATGTAGATTTTCTAAAAGACAGCATTATTTACAGGGCCTATTCGTCTTTACTGAATTGCTTTAGTTTTTATCCATGCAATACAAAACTGCCAACAAGAATAACACCTAATTCTTCAACTTTAATTGACCATATACATTCTAACTTTGCCAGTAATGATAATTTCTATTTGTATAATGTTATGTGTGACCTTAGTGATCATAATATTTTAATTCTAGACATTTCATCACAACCAGAAGTGAGTACGCAATCCAATAATCGTTCCAATATAGAAACATTTACGAAAATAAGTTATGCCAAACTGAACAATTTCATTTCAAAAATAAATTTCCAAATCTAACTACTGACGTCAACGAAGCATATAATCAGCTTTGCGATTTCATTAGTGATGGACTTAAGACAGCTGGTATAAATATTAAGCAAAAACCACAGGTAAAAGGTACACACAAACCAAGGGTAACACGGGAGTTTCTGGAAGCGGTAAAAAGAAAAAAATAATTTGTATGCAAAAACTAAAACTAAAAACCCTTCAACTGAAACCATTAAAGAGTACACAAGATGCAGTAGGGATGTGACTAGAATGAAAAGAGAGCTGAAAAAGTTATACTACAATAATGTAATTAGAGAAGGGAATACGATAAAAGGAATGTGGAAGGCAGTAAATCAAATACTTGGCAAACCTCATAATACACGAAACATTGTTGAAATTGAATATGAAAACATACAATACACCTCTAGCCAAGATATAAAGATATATGTAAAGCATTTAACATGTATTTCATAAATGTTGTAGAAAACTTGGTTAAAGATACTCCAATGATCCCAAATTTGCAATCGAACCAGACGATCTGTAACTCACTATTCATAAAACCAACAAATGTGACAGAAGTTAAACAAATCATTCAAAACCTTGCGAATAAAAAGAATTACACAGATGATGGAATAAATAACATATTCCTTAAGAGATGTGCCAATCATCTGGCTCCATTGCTTGCTGATATAATTAACTTGTCACTGCAAACAGGAGTAATACCAGATAAATGTAAACTAGCAAGAGTGGTACCAATATTTAAAAAAGGTGATGTATCTAACCCCAGTAATTACAGACCGTTGTGTATATTATCCTCACTTGTAAAAGTACTAGAAATAGTAATCAAAAAACAAGTCCTGAATTTCATAACAAAAAATAATTTTTTCTTCAAATATCAATACGGCTTCCTTCCCAAACATAGCACTGATTCAGTAGCATTTTACGTAGTGTCACTTATACATAAAGCATTAGATAACAATAAAATAGCAGCAGGACTATTTATAGATCTTGCTAAGGCGTTCGACACTGTTAACCATACCTTGTTGCTAAGTAAACTATCAAATGCAGGAATTAGAGGAATAGCCTTTGAGTGGTTTAAAAACTACCTGTCTAACAGGAAGCAGTATGTTAATATTAATAAAACTAAAGGGTCCATCTCTGATGTTAAATGCGGTGCCCCACAAGGGACAGTGCTCGGACCATTGCTGTTCCTGATTTTTATTAATGATATAGGTTATTTAGAGTTTACTGGTAAAATATTTCTATTTGCAGATGATATATTTCTACTTTACGAGAGCGCCGGTGAACAAACGATTATGCAGAATATGCAAAAGGATCTAAATATACTAACAACATGGCTTTCAAAAAGTAAATTAATCATAAGTAGCTCAAAAACAAAATACATGCTATTTTACAAACCAGCTTACAGTCCAAGCACTTGCAACATAGTTAAAATTGGTAATGTAACCATCGAAAGGGTGAAACAATACACATATTTAGGCCTAACTTTGGACAATAACTTAAGTTGGAATGAACATGTCACAAATGTGAAAAAGAAAATTGTTAGTGTAATTTGTGTTCTAAAAAGATTAAGGGAGTATGGAATAAGCAATCAACATTTAAGGAGCATATATGCCTCTCTTATTCATTCTCACCTTATGTACATGAACATAATATGGGGTAAATGTGCACAGGAATCAATAAATGAGCTCGAAGTTCTCCAAAAAAGAGCAATCAAAATCATGTATGGTTACGATTTTAGGAAACCAACTGTACAAGTATTTCAGGAGACAAACATACTGCCATTACGAAGCCAGCTCAAATACTCTGAAGCTTTATTTATGTTTAAATATAAACAAGGTCTTATTAATCTTAATACTGAACTTCAATGCAGGAAAGACATTCATACCCATAACACAAGATCAGCAAACCAGTTATTAATGGAGTCAACAAACACAACTAGATATGGTATTAAAAGTATTTCCTATTCAGCCAGCACATCTTATAACAACTTACCTCCTAAACTGAGACAAATTGTAAACTTAAACAAATTCAAAAAGGAAGCACGCAGGTACTTCCTGAAACTATATGTTGAAGAATATAGATGAACCCATAAACACTGAATAAATGATCCTACCACCTTAATATATTCTAGTATAAGTTGCTAAGCCATATTTGTAAAGGGCAGTCCCCCCCTTGAGCTACCAGCTCACTGGGACTTTCTGTACCCTATAAATAAATAAATCTTATATATAAAAGTGAAATTCTGTATGTATGTATGTATGTATGTGGATCTGTTCCGTATACAAATCTACACCGTTCCACCAATCTTAACCAAATTTTGCATACACATAGTTTAGGACCCAGAAGGAACCGTTGGCTACATGAATTTTCGATAGTCTTTCTCATTCTTCTGATTTTGGCCCTTTTGCACTCAAGCACAGGCTAATCAAATCATAAAATATACTCATGAAGGAATGGCAAGGCGGATAGTTTCCATGGCAACATAGCTCAAGTCGAGACACGGCCTCCTGGATGCCAGTTGCGCTCTGCACTACCGGTATAGAAAATGAGCATCTTTACTTGAAATCCCGTTAGTTACTCTGCTACTCACACAGCACTGTCAACCGAGTTTAGCATAACAAAGACTTGACACTATCTTCTACTATATATTTGTCAAATACCACTCACTCACTCACTCATTCATTCATCACGAAATCTCAGAAACCACCGATCGGATTGGAATAAAATTTGGTATGCTGCTTCCCCAAGGGCCGCAAATGCCCACTAAGAGAGGATTTTTGTATATTCAGGTTCTAAAGGGGTGTTAAGGGGGTAGACCTGCATTTCATTGAATAGCAATATCTCCCGATTGGTTTCATTGGGGGATGTGATACTCGGCACATAAACTCATCATTAAAAATAAGAAGACAGTCTGAGGGTTTTTCGATGTGGCGTATATTATGAGGTGAAAGGGGTGAAAAGTGGGGATTGAAAGATTCCTAACGGAGCGTGTATCTTTTGAACGACATAGGCGAGGAGTTTGAAACTCAGCGGAAAAAAATCAGCATAAAAATAAGTAAATATGTGTTTGACCAATTTTTTCATAAACCCAATTTAAGGGGCCCATGGGGAGGGGTGAAATTCTGGGGGGGGGGGACAGGAAAGAAAGCGTCCTAACTGATTGACTGACTGATTCACTCATCAAACTCATGGGGAAAAAACTGCTTTAAAGTAAGTAAATACTGTAGCTGTTTGACAGTTTTTTTCATAAATCAAATTTAGGGGGTTCATGGGGAGGGGTGAAATTCTGAAAAAAGAAAATTGAAAGAAAATGTCCTGACTAACTCACTCACTCACTCATCATCGCCCAGCCAAAATTATTGAAGTTAGAAACATGACAGTTTGGAGATATGTTCATTGTATGACAAAACCGTCTATTAAGGGAGGATTTTCGGATATTCAGGTTCTAAAGGGGTCTTAAGGGGTCTTAAGGGGGTTAAACTTGCATTTCATTGAATAACAATATCTCCCGATTGGTTTCATTGGGGGATGTGATACACGGTATATAAACTCATCATTAAAAAGTAAGAAGACACGTTTCTGAGGGTTTTTCGATGTGGTGTATATTATGAGGTGAAAGGGGTGAAAAGTAGGGATTGAAAGATTCCTCACGGAGCGTGTATCTCTTAAACGACATAGGCGAGGAGTTTGAAACTCAGCGGGAAAAAATCAGCATTAAAATATGTTAATATGTGTTTGACCGTTTTTTCATAAATCCAATTTAAGGGGTCCATGGGGAGGGGTGAAATTCGGGGGGGGGGGGGGGGCAGGAAAGAAAGTGTCCTAACTGATTGACTGACTGACTCACTCATCAAACTCAGGGGGAAAAACTGCTTTAACGTAAGGAAGTAAATAACTATTCGACAGTTTTTTTTGATCAATCAAATTGAAGAGGTTCATCGGGAGGGGTGAAATTCTGAAGAAAAAGAAATGAAAGAAAATGTCCTGACTCATTCACTCACTCATCATCGCCCAGCCAATAATTTTGAAGTTGGAAACATGGCATTTTGGGGATATGTTCGTTGTATGTCAAAACCGTACACTAAGGGAGGAATTTTGGATATTCAGGCTCTAAAGGGGTCTTAAGGGGGTTAAACCTGCATTTCATTGAATAACAATTTCTCACGAGTGGTTTCATTTGTGGATGGGATACTCGGCATATAAACTAATCATTAAAAATAAGCAGGCATGTGTCTAAGGGTTTTTCGATGTGGTGTATTATTATGAGGTGAAAGGGGTGAATAGTGGGGGTTGAAGGATTCCTAACGGAGCGTGTGGGCTTATCTCTTAAACGACATAGGCGAGAAATATGAAACTCAGCGAAAAAATCAGCTAAATAAATAAGTAAATCGGTGTTCGACCGTATTTTCATAAATTAATTTGAGGGGCCAATGGGGTGGGGTGAAATTCTGGGGGAAAAAAGGAGAGAAAGTGTCCTAACTGACTGACTAAGTCACTCACTCATCAAACTCAGGGGAAAAAGACAGCTTAAAATAAGTTAATAGGAGTTCAAGAGTTTTTTCATCAATCCAATTTAAGGGGCCCATGGGGAGGGGTGAAATTTTGGTAAAAATAATTGAAAGAAAATGTCCTGTCTGACTCACTCACTCATCACCCCCAGCGAAAACTATTACAGTTGGAAAAATGACATTTTGGGAATATATTCGCTGTATGTCGAAAACGTCAACTAAGGAATGATTTTTGTTTATTCGGATTTTAAAGAGATGTTAAGGGGGTAAACGTGCATTTCATTGAATAACGATATCTCATGAGTTGTTTCTTTGGGGATGTGATATTCGGTATATAAACTAATCATTAAAAATAATCAGACATATCTAAGGGTTTATCGATGTGGTGTATATTATGAGGTGAAAGGGGTGAAAATTGGGGGTTGAAGGATTCTTAACGTTGTAACGTGTTTTTCGAGGGTTTTTTATGCCACTGGCATAAGTCAGTAGGAAGCCATTCTATATTTATTTACGCGGCAAATTGTTCAGCCAAGAGAATTTTTCATGTTAATTTATTATTATTATTAATTTATTATAATTATTATTAAGATATTTTCGGAGCATTTTATAAAAATTATAAGCATACAGATAGGTTTTCTATGTCTTAGAAAACGCTATAAAGCAAATTATTACGAACGACGATATCATAGAAAATTATCTGATTACGGAATTTTACGGAGTTTTGTCAGTTAGGGTATTTGAGAGAGATGACTCACTGGGAATTCAAATACAAGCTGATTCCTGTCGAGAAGTATGACGCAAGCTTGGGTCGCATCGTCAAGAAAAGGCGAATTGTTGGGACGGAAATCGACTTCTCCCTCTCGCGCGCCGAGTGTAATGAGGCAGAGGAGGGGAACTAGCGGCGTGCTCAGCCAATCAGTGGAGACAACGTAAGCTGGAAGACGGTACCATGGTGGGGGAGCCAACGTGTGGATATATCGTTCGACGCGCCGTGAAACGAGGACAATCTGTGAAATACTTGACGAGTATGGGTGCGCGTGCGAGTGGCTCCGATGTTCGGTGGAGTTAAGGACAATCTGTGATATACTTGACGAGTATGGGTGCGCGTGCGAGTGGCTCCGATGTTCGGTGGAGTTAAGGACAATCTGTATAGTTCTTGCCGTGTGTGGTTATACGCGGGGAGTCGCTCCGATGTTCCGTGGATTGGAGGACTAACTTTTGTAAAACTTAACCAGTGTGGTTGGACGAGCGTTTGGGTCCGATGTACGGACCATAGAATTATCTAATCTACAAGAATATCATCAAATTTCGACGGAAATGACGACGTCCAGGAGACTGTGGGAAGCACACAGCATCAGCAAGTACGAGGGAAATGCCTTGGCAATTTCCAATGGTAAGCGCAAATGACGCAGAAATACGCAATCTCTCATTTTTCTTTGTTTTACATTTCATATTTCAGTAACTTCATAGCTTGGAAATAAGAGTAAAATCAATTTATCAGACTCCGTTTTCACGTAATTTTCTATCGGTAATATTAAAATCGCAACGCTCCAATTTAAATTTTAAACTTATTATGATTATTAATTTTGCTATACTTGTTTTATATAATAAATTCTTTTCTTTTACAATGCAATCTTTGCTTTCAGTAGGTAGCATTAGATATAGACCAATTCCTTCTCCTGATACAATTGTTTGTTGGGTTAATGATCAAATCATACCACGATCTGAGTGAATAGATTCTTGAAGGTGTTCTACCAGAGCTTGACGTTGTTAAATACAAATTTAGATTTCAGCATTGCGTTGAAGTCTTGGCGCCCATTAAAACAACATAGCTTAGGCAAAGGTAAACAGTTACATTTATCACCCAACAGTAGGGGCAGCCAAAACGTTTCATTTGTCGCTACCAACATGGGGCACTAAGAACCGTTTCAACGTAGCGTGTATCTCTTAAACGACATAGGCGAGATGTTTGAAATTCGGCGGGGAAAAACAGCTTAAAATACAAGTAAATAGGTGTTCGACCGTCTTTTCATAAATCCAAATTAAGGGGCCCTTGGAGAGGGGTGAAATTCTGGGGGAAAAAAACAGGAAAGAAAGTGTCCTAACTGATTGACTCACTTACTCACTCATCAAACTCAGGGCGAAAAATGCTTTAAATAAGTAAATAGGTGTTCGACCGTTTGTTTCATAAATCCAATTTAAGGGGCTCATGGGGAGGGGTGAAATTATCAAAAATAAATGAATGAAAATGTCCTGACTCACTCACTCACTCATCATCGCCAAGCCAAAATTATTGAAGTTAGATACATGAAATTTTGGGGATATGTTCGTTGTATGTCGAAAACGTCCACTAAGGAAAGAGTTTTGAGTATTCAGGTTCTAAATAGGCCTTAAGGGGGTAAACGTGCATTTCATTGAATAACAATATCTCACGAGTGGTTTCATTTGGGGATGTGATACTTGGCATATATACTAATCATTAAAAATAAGCTGACACATGTCTAATGGTTTTTCGATGTAGTGTATATTATGAGGTGAAAGGGATGAAAAGTGGGGGTTGAAAGATTCTTAACGGAGGGTGTATCTCTTAAACGACATAGGCGAGGAGTTTGAAACTAGGAGGAAATCAATCAGCTTAAAAATAAATAAATAAAATAAATAGGCGTTCGACCGTTTTTTCATAAATCCAATTTAAGGGGCCTATGGGGAGGGGTGAAATTCTGGAAGAAAAACGTCCACTAAGGAAGGATTTTTGGATGTTCACTCTCATCGACCAACCCAAACTATTAATGTTAGCAGAATGATATTTTGGGGATATGTTTGTTGTGTGTCGAAAACGTCTACTAAGGAGGGATTTTTGGATATTCAGGTTTTAAAGGGATGTTAACGGGGTTAAACCTGCATTTCATTGAATAAAAATATGACACGACTATGACGCGAGCGAAGCGAGGCTAAAAATGAGATGGTGTGTGTCTGTGTATTACTCAATCACGCAAGTACCACTGGTCCGATTTACATGAATTTTACATGGAAGTAGCTGATTTACCTGGTTAACGTATAGGATATTTTGATTTCAATACTTTTCACTATTTAACGATGGCGACCATTTTAGTGACGTCACTACACCCTTTGGTTTAAAACTTTCATATTTCCATTTCAAATGAAAAGAGAACGCTAAGAATTAGCAAACTTTTGATGGCATATACGAGGTTTAAAATTACATTTTCTCTCCGAAAGGTATCTCCAACCGTTAGCGAGTAAAACCTAAATTTGTGCTATAAAACACGGTCAACGCCGAGCGGTGTAGTTGGACAAAATGTTCCATCCTTAATCTCCCTCTGCGCCGCAAGTCGCCTATCCCCTGTTTTAACTGTCACCTTCACATTTTATTTTATTTAAGACGCGTAGCGAAGCACGGGTACTTCAGCTAGTAAATAAATAAATGTAGCATACCTGCTGAATCCTTGAGGAAAAATTAGAGTTAATGTTTCCTAGAACTTTGGAGCAAGTACAGTCGCACTCAAAATTTAGTAGCCTACATAGCATTGTATTATGGATAAGATAATCCGTATTAGTCAGGTTATTTACGCCTACAGTTCTGGAATTTCTTTCCGTTTCCGCGTTAGGCAGTTTTATGGTTTACAGTGTCATTTTACGTAGGAAATTCCTCCGTTCCGAATGTTGTTTTCCGTTTGTTCAAGTTTCCGGTTTATAAAGGGTCCGGTTTAGGCAGGTTTTACTGTATCAGATTTCCTGAATTTACCCAGCTCTCACTTCCATAACGCAAGGTCGGTCTAAATACTGAACGATATAGGGAGAGTTTCGTAGCTACACTAACTTCTTTCTTGTATAATATTGGAGATCGCAATAGAGACCTCACTCATGCGCGGATCTAGAGTTTGGCTTGGGGGGGGGGCTCAGAGAATCGAAATTGTTAAGAAAAATGGTATCACTAACAACGCAATCACAAAATAACCAAACGTACAAAACCAGACCAATTTTTTTTTCAAGCTACATGGATAGAAATTTGATGCGTTTAGCGCACCAAAAATATTCGTACAAATTGCAACGGCGTGTTTTGCGACTTTTACATCGAGCTTCGAGAAAAGTATCAAGGTACGTTACAGTTTCGGCAAGTCGAGTTGGTACCAACAAAGGGAGAAACTCACAGCTTAAATTGCCAACCAAGCTTGCAGTTTGGACGTCGGCAAAATTTTTTGGTGCGAAAAAAGCCCCAAATTCCTATCCGTGCATTGCTGCCCATTCATCGTGACATCACTATAAACATCGATTCGGTAATCTCAAGGTTTGCTAAACAAAATAGACGAGTTGATTTTGTTATATAAATAATCGTTTTTATATAACAGGTATGAAGTTGTAAATATATAGCCTACACTTGTAACAGAACATAATAATTGCAATAAAGATATTTTCAGTATTGAATAAAATGAAAAAAAAAAACTTTTTTTCAGTTAAAATTCGTTAAGTTCAATTTGTCTGGTTATTGTGTTTTCGTTTCTTGAGTTTTCAAAAAAATGGTCTCCGTTTGGGGGGGGGGGGGGGGGTCATGACCCCCGTGTCCCTTCCCCTTGAATCCACCCCTGACCTCACTGCATAGGTTCTTATACACCTCGATTATATCTCGTTCCCCATAGCCTACATAGTTCAAGTAGGCCTACTTCTCAAGTACTGCTCTAATTTAGTTCCTCCTACCTGGCATTCTATTTTGTTGCGCTTATAACCTAAAACTATTAATTATAATAGCGAACAAAATTATACGAAATACAACAACAATAATAATAATAATAATAATAATAATAATAATAATAATAATATCGTATGGCTCGGGTGCCGGATGCAAGCTTCGTTATTTGACACCAAGAGGGCAGCTTGCATGTCGAATTTCGTTGTTTCTTGCAGCGCTATGAAAGTCAAGGAGGTTAGATAACTAAGCTCCGTGACACTATAGCGCTTTCTAGTAGAGAAATGAGGAACCTTGTGTTGGCGGGAAATCCCGAGATTAATTTTGCCATTATGAACACGGCATATTGAATTCAAATGGGTTCTTTAACATGCCAACAACGTATGGCATGCATATCGTGATTTTTGTCGCCTTAAAAAAACACTTACCACGGCCAGGAGCAAATCTGCAAGCTTGAGGTTGGTAGTCCAACACGTTAACCACTCACCCACCGTGGCAAGCAAAACAAAAATTATAATTTCAAATAAAAAATGATTATGTTCTTTGAGTCAGTTGGAAATTTAGATTGGAAGCCTTAATGAATGCTCACTTATAAAGTGGATGACGTATTTTGCAGACCAAGATTACTTTCGATATCCACACACTTGGTTAAAATGTCGTCCAAGGCTCCACAGTTACAAAGTGTGGGGCGGTCTTCCTATTTCATTAGGTATGAGTGGGTGGATGTTGCTTGACCTATCCTTAAACCACCCAAAATGAGGGACTTTTGAAAGGGAAATTTGGCAAAGATCTTTAGTAAACGGGCTCACAAATCATCTAGAATCGTTCCGCAAGCGAGCGGTGTATTTTTCCCCCAAAACACTGCCTTTCTTGTTATATCGCAATCATACATCTCGGAGTCAATCAAACGGACGCTTTAAAATGTATAAGTTCAAACTTTCTTCGGAACTTCTTTTTTGCGCCACCGTCGTGCCCACGTCTATTTCTTGCAAGAAAGTCTTCTCCCACTTGCTGGGCTATGTTCTGAGGGTTACATAATGTCTCGCCTAACGGAAATCCCAGGGGATGCTATATTACATCACAGACAGATACGGATCTTAATGAAATGCAGTTCGTAACAGACGAAAATAACTAAGCTAGTAATT
Source organism: Meconema thalassinum (assembly GCA_946902985.2). Lineage (NCBI taxonomy): Eukaryota > Metazoa > Arthropoda > Insecta > Orthoptera > Tettigoniidae > Meconema > Meconema thalassinum. The sequence goes on along the minus strand of OX336391.1, from coordinate 554,701,809 downwards.
ATGCGATGCATTGTCTTGAAATCAAAGTTTGACGTCATGAGTCAGAAGCCAACAAAAACTCTCTAAGATCGACTGCTATAAGACAAAGTAACACGCGATTCTCAACTGAATAATTCGCAAAAAGAAAGTAGTTCCGAGAAGAACTAATGCCTATTTTCATATATCCTACTTATGTCAATTTTCACTATCAATATACAAAATTTCAGTTTGATTGCTGTAATAGATTCGTAGATATTGAAAACCGATTAAATATTGCGATGGTCGCCATGTTGGATTTTATATATGTAGGTCTATTATTACCATCAAATTAACCAGGCTGTTCACCAGTGAATGGTAAAACCTGGTCTACAAAAATAACCCAATTTCGCCTTGGCGGGCGGATCGGTAAGATAAGGATATATGTAGGTCTCAGAGTTATACACTGTTACATGAAGATTATTGTGTACGTGTAGTATTCAAACTTCAATCGCATGTTGAGGACACAAGAAGTAAAAACAAGATTTTAAAATTTCGTACAGCTGCCAACATGTGGTTATGGAAACAATTAAAAAAATTAGATGGCAGTGGATTAACATTTGTAGAAGGATTTACTGTACTAAGTGTCACTGCACTCAGATGGCTAAATTGCGAGAAACGTCCAAGTGAATATTTATACTTCGCGTCGCCTCCATGTTGGATTTGTGATCACCAGTTTATTGAAAGTCCTATAGGTGAACTTTTGTTCATAGCCCCTATGAACATAAAACAATTCAGTTTGATTGCTGTAATAGGTTCGTAGATATTGAGATCCGTCTAAATATTTCGGGTGGTCGCCTTGTTGGTTTGGTATATGTATAGGCCATAGAGTCATGTAACTTACCATTAAAGGAAAATGATTGCGTAGGTTTATTATTCAAACTTTCACTTCGATCGCATGATTACGACACAAGAAATAAATACTTAATTTTAAAATTCGCACAGCCACCATCTTGAGGTTATGTAAACAATTGAACTAAATTAGATACAAGTGCATTACAATGTGTATAAACATTTGCTGTACCAGGTTTCATTGCGTTTGGATTATTAAATCGCGTTCAAATTCGCTTGGCCGCCATGTTCGATTTGTAGTTAACCCGTTTTTGAAAGTCTCATAGATGAACTTCGAGCAGTACCCTTCATCTCCGTACAAAATTTCAGGGTGATACCGGTAATAGTTTCAGAGATATAGAATGCCAGTGAAATATTTCGCACAGCCGCCATCCTGAGGTTATGTAAACAATTGAACGAAGTTAGATGTCAGTGCATTACAATGTGTATAAACATATACTGTACCAAGTTTCATTGCGTTTGGTTCGTTAAATCGCGAGAAACGTCTATTTAAAAGTCGCAACTTCGCTTGGCCATGTTGGTTTTGTAATTACCAGGTTTTCAAAAGCCACATAAGTGAATTTCTAGTAGTACCCTTTATCACCGTAAAATATTCCAGGGTGATATCGGTAATAGTTTCGGAGATATTGAATGTTGGTTAAGTATTTTGCACAGCCGCCACGTTGGTTTGGTGAGACGAAACACAATTTGAAGGGCACGGTCGGGGTCATCCGGGCTAGTGCTATGAACTTACCGAGTTTCAATGAAATCGCTCCAGCCGTTTAGAAGTTATAGGGGGGGGGGACACACCATCACACACACGCACACACAGACACACGGACAAAAGGTGATCTCATAAGCCTATTTTTTTTTCATAAATGAAAATAGGCTAAAAATGTGCAAAAACGTAAGTTTAGCAGTAGTGGCCGGTAACAACGACCAGATCTCTTCAGTAAATAAGTAATAATAATAACAGTGTAATAATAATAATTATATATATTGAACCCATGTGGATGTTGAAATGGGCACAATATATACTAGCATCCCTCCCCGGCTTCGCCCGGGAAAAGTTATGTTTGTATTTTGTGAAAAGTGCTTTTTCTTTTATGTCAATGAACTACGACCTATATCTGTTTTACGTCTCGGCATGATGGCTTAAAATCACTGACTGGACTATTAATTACATTATCATGGAGATGCATGTGCAACGAATTCTTGTCAGACGTAATTTAAGAATGGCGAGGTGCATGAAACACAAATCCCCCTTCCGTCCAATCTTAAATTGACTGTGTATTTTGCGGAACAAAAAAATCACAGGCGAAATGAAGAAAAGTCGAGTTGCACTTCCAGGGGAATGGCGAGGTGTATGAAACACAAATCCCCCTTCCGTCCAATCTTAACTTAACTGTGTGTTTTGCGGAACAAAAGTTCACAGGCGAAATGAAGAAAAGCCGAGTTGCACTTCCAGGGAATGGCGAAGTGCATGAAACACAAATCCCCCTTCCGTCCAATCTCAACTTGACTGTGTATTTTGCGGAACGGAAAGTTCACAGGCGAAATGAAGAGAAGCCGAGTTGCACTTCCAGGGAAACTCCAATCACGACCACCCTTCCCTGAAGTCTTAACTCAACACGACTCGACGGTTTGCTGCTGGCTGTATCTGGGGTAATAGGTTCGCCCGCTAGCTAGGCTGTAACAGGCTGTAACTCGCCCTTAGCTAGCTCGTACAGTAAACTGTCGCCTCAGTGTTTGGACATGGTTGGAAGAAATTAAAACGTAAAAACACTTATAGTGGGCGATGTGTTGAAGATAGAGATATGCTCTCACGGACTTTTTTGTAGAACTTTTCATGCTGAACAATTCATACACTCATAGTATTTTATTTTTAACGGTTTGCCCAGCGTAAGCTTACAAAGCACTCGGACGCCAGTTTTTTTCTTTCGACTTTTTCACTGAAATCTTTACTGCTCGGCTTCCTTTGATCATAAATAAATTATATTGTACAGAGATCATCCTCGAGGTATCCTTTACAGAGAGAATGGTGAAAACCGCATCAATATCCATACAGAGGTTCTCGAGTTTACCCATGACATCCAAGAATCGGGGACTTTGTTTTATACTAAGTAGAGAGGTAAAATAAAACGTTAAGGGGAATGTTTCACAAAAATCAAGCTCTTAAACCAAAGGAAGTTAGAAGGTTTTATAGGAATGGGTCTCCCTGGAAATTTCACTCGAAACTCTTGTCTTGTTGTAGCGGACGATTTCCTGCACGAATTGCTTAATAAAGCTATAACTGACCACTATAAAAAATTAATAAATTCCAATTCTAATAATCCAAGAAAAGTATGGGGCATTGTCAATGAAATAACACAAAGAATAAGTCATAAAGAAAAAATAACAAATATAAGATCTCAAAATCATGTTTACGATGATGATTTCACTATAGCCAATACATTCAATGATTATTTTATTAACAAAACTACTGACATGTCTAAAAATATTAAGAACAATCCAGATTTTTCCTTGAAAATCAACAGAAACACATATTCCTGTTTTTTTAATTCCGATTACCGAAGCGGATTTACATAAGTACCTACACGAAATAAGCGACACTAAAGCAATGGGAATAGATAACATCTCAGCTCAAATTATTAAGCAGAATTTTAATTCTTTAAAGAGTCCTTTACTAACAATAATAAACGAGTCACTTTCAGTTGGATACTTCCCAAAGCAATTAAAAATTACAATTGTAAAACCGCTACATGAAGCAGGCAATCCTTCAGAACTAAAGAACTATCGACCGATATCGTTAACGACAGTCATATCAAAATTATTAAAAAATGTATAAAAAATCAAATTTATCAGTTTTTGAAGAAACACAATCTACTATCAACTAGACAATTTGGCTTTATAAAAAATGTCAGCACCACTGATGCTATTGGGGAATTAACTAGGAGAATTTATGAAAATATGAACAGTATGAAACCGACCTTGGGCATATTTCTCGACTTAGAGAAGGCTTTTGACGCCATACCTCACCATATTCTCCTTCAGAAGATGGAAAGATATGGCATCAGAGGCATAGCACTGAAATTGATAGAATGCTATTTGACTGAAAGGATTCAATACGTTAGAATAAATGGAACTACAAGTCTTCCTTTAAGAGTGAAAAGAGGAATACCACAAGGCACAGTGCTGGGTCCATTATTATTTTTGATTTTTATCAACGATATTGAATCATCTATACATGGAATTGAAAATGTTAATGTCATATCATACGCAGATGATACGGTAGTTTGTGTTGAAGGTAGAACATGGGGAAATGTAAAACAAATTGCAACTGCGGCAATGAAATTGTTAAAGGTATGGTTAGATGGTAACGAACTATTTTTAAATATAAATAAATCAAAGTTCGTAAGATTCAGTTTAAGAGCAGTTGAAGATAATCTTAATGAACTAAAAATACACACTTTGAACTGTAATCAGAACTGTGACTGTCCTAAAATAGCTAAAGTGGATACAGTTAAATATCTGGGATTATTTATAGATAGTGACATGAAATGGAAAAGCCAATGCAAACACCTTACAAGTAAAATAACAAGAACAATCTATATATTTCACAATTTAAAACATATTGTCAATTACAAATTAATAAGAGACATCTACCATGCTCTAGTCCAGTCAGTTCTTACATATGGTATTCTTGCCTGGGGAGGCGCCTATGAAAATGTACTAAAAAGTGTTCAGATAGTGCAGAATCTCATATTACGAATAATGTTGAAGAAAGATAGATTATATCCGACTATGAGACTGTATGCTGAGACAAGGGTCTTCAACATTAAACAGTTGTATGCTTTTGAAATATATAAATACATTTTTAAAGATAGAAATAGAATTCAAGTTGTTAGCCACGGGTATGAAACCAGAAGTATTACAGAGAATCACTCTATTTTATATCAACCTAAGTTAGGTATAGCCAAACGTAACTTTCTGTATTTCTCACCAAAATTATATAACATTCTCCCAATTAAATTAAAAGAATTTAAAGGAAATCATGGAAACCTGAAGATGCAAATAAAACATTTTCTCAGAGAAAACAAAATTAAAATTGAAAATATAATTAGTTGAGCCTACAAGTTTATAAAACACAAATTCAATTTTCCTTCTTATTCATTATTTTTTTGTGTATACATCATTTACATAGAACGTGTTATTCGGCTAAGCCATTATACAAATTTTAGAAATAGTAATCAACGATATGCATGCCACACACAAGGTTGCTCCTTTTAGTGGCATATGTGATATCTCTTCCTGCTCTGTATGAATTTGATATCCTATTTCGACCTGTCTTTATCATATTGTAACAATATAATTTAATAATTGTAAATTTACAGGTTAAACTATGAGTAGGAAGTGTAAGGAAATTCATAAAATGTGTACAGATATTATGAATTTTGTAAAATGTGTGTATTTGTAACGATTTAATAATAATAATAAATAATAAAAAATGTACGTATTGTGCAGATATACACGTTCACGTAACGAATATTTAACATAAGGCATACAGCACTATACACAATCACAATAAGAGATTCAAACGTACAGGTTCAGTAAACAATAAAAACAGACGTGAAGGTCGTGATTTCCTTACTGAAGCTAAATTAACCGGAGTAAACGGAAACTTCATAAGGAGATGCCGATTAAGTTAGGCAGCAGAAGGAGGACATTTTCAGCATCTACTGTAAACATGGTGAGTAAAAATGGATGATACTTATTTTAAGCACGGTATTCTGCCGTACATATGCGCGCGCGGCAGCCGGCAACTGAGCCGTCATTGGCAGAGCGCGTGAGCGAGAATGTCCTTGCCAAGCACAATAGAAGACTCTGTATAAATCTCGATAGGTTATATAACAAGTAGTTCTGTGAAGAACTAGATAGCCTATTTTCATATATCCAACTGGTCTTTTCTATTAATAACTCTCCCGGCTAATAAAAGGATTTTCCATGTGATGTATGCTAAATCACTTTTGATACACGACCCATGTCTCCACCAACATCATTGCATTGAGAAAATATGTACTGTACTAGAATATATAACTTTCATTATCGGAGAATAAGATCCCTCCCGCAAGAAGGCATCTTTCTGTAACGCGTTTAATTTAAGTAAAGTCAAATGCACGGCTACATAGAATTATGTGCCAGTAGATGAATATTATAATCAAAATTCATTATTCCAACCTTCATTTCTATCGCTTGTTTAGGACACGAGATATACTGTATAAACGAGACTTAAAAAATAAAATAGTCGCCATTTTTAAGTTCTCATAGAAATTGTACTAAATTAGATGCCTATTTATATTGAGCCTTGTTTGAATATTTTCCGTGCTTGGATAATTAAGTCGCGAGAAAAATCCATATAACTATTTAAATTTAAATACTGACTGCGTAGAGCAGTAGGTAGAGGCACTGCACTTCTAAATGAGAGGGTGTGGGTTCGAACCCCACCCAGATATTGGAGTTTAGAAACGAAACTACCACTTTTGGAAACGCAAATAGACCTGGGGTTCACTCAACCTACTCCAGAAATGAGTTCCAGGGTAATTCGTGGGAGCAAAGACTGCTGGGCTCCATCCCATCTAGTGCTGATGTCACAAAGAGTGGAAACCTCTACCTTCCACCACACCCAGGACCTCCATGGCCTGTACGGAGTTGGCTTTTCTTTTTGCTGTAGTGCTGTGAACTGCATTGATCATGTGAAATACGCCAACAAAATACCAGGCCAGCGCTCGCCGTGTGGCTGTTGCACGGCTCGAGCAACAGCGGAGGGTGTGGTAGACCGAGTCATTGCCTGCTTGTTTTTCTTGTTGCTTATTTTAGAGGCTGCGACATCGCGGTCATAGAGCCCTGTGTAATTTTGATAGCGTACGAAGTTTGTGTGATAACCTGAGTTATTGTGATGGCTGTATTTTAAATGTCTGAGATAGTATTGGGAAGGAGTTAGCCGTGGCCTTAAGTTAGGAACCATCCGAGCATTTGCCTGGAGTAGAAGTGAAGAAAACCCATGGAAAACCATCCCCACGATGGCTGAGATGGGAAACGAACTCTTCACTTCTTAGATTTGCCTCACGAGGCTGAGTGTACCCCTTTCCAGCCCTCAGAATTAAAATATCTTGGCAGAGCCGGAAAACAAACCTGAAACACCGGAGCGACAGCCAAGAATGCTAGCCATCACACCACGAGGTGGTCATGTAGAAAATACGGCGTATAAGGGACACCTGGTATATGACCGCTAATGGTAACACCGTGGACAGATGATCTTAGTACAACCTAAATAGATAACTAGTTTTATGAGACACAACAATTAAGCTGCCGTCTATAGAGGAACGCAAAAACGCCGAAGCGTCACTTCTTAGTGTTGTTTTATGGTTAGACTGTTATCCATAGAAACCAAACCGTCTATACATTATTCAACATAATTATCATCCAGTGGTAAACAACATTGTATGTCTACCCCTTATTATTCCCGTTTTCCAACGGGGTCGGGGATGAGATGCGATGGAAGTCTTCGTGGTGATGGTTTTTACGGCCAGATGCCCTTCCTGATGCCAACCTCATGAGAAGAGTTAATGAGAGATGAAAGGAATGATGGTGAATGAAACTGGGCAAGGATGTGGAAGGAAGCGGCCGTGGCCGTCAGAAGGTACCGTCCCAGCATTTGCCTGGTGTTGAAAATGGGAAACCACGGAAAACCATTTCAAGGACGGCCGACGGTGGGGCTCGAACCCACGCGTCTACCGAGTCAGCAGAGAGCTTGGCCCCATGACCTAATGCTGTGCTTTAGCCAGCGTAGCCACTACTGTAGGTCAGTGGTAAACAACATTAATTGAGGCTAAACAAGTCAAGTATAGGAGCAAGAGTTTGTCTAACACGTATAATTGTGAGAATAATGCTCTGGTAATGTAATCCTTGTCAGTAGCGTATTGTGATAATCCACGCCCCACCTGAGAATGTCTGATAGCTTGTGTCATTGTGATGACTGCCATAATGTGCATATTTGTAACTGAAGCTAGGATTTGCCATGGGCTTGAATAATTAAGCGTGTCGGCATTTTCCTGCAGTAGGAATGGAAAACCACCTGAAGTAGGAATCGAACACAGGATTTTTGGATCCGAAGTCACAATACGAACTCCCGAGACCTCTGAGGAATGAGGAACTGCCTTTCTTTCAGCGTGGAGGACGATGGCAACACCCTCTCCTCTGGTTGGTTGGTTCCTTAGTTTGGGGGCTGCGACAACGCAGTCATGTAGCCCCGTGAACTTTGGGTGTGTGTAGAATCTGTCTGATAACCGGTGTAAATTGTGATGACTGTATTAGTGTGTGTATCTGTTTTTTTTTAATTCAAGTAAGCACTGCAACTTTGAATTTTTCAAATAGTTCCTACTTTTGCCGCCAAACGCCACCGTCAACGACTACTAGGCCAATTTCAGAACTTAGCTACTAGACGCCACAGCAGTCGGCCCTTGGCAACGAACGTAGCAACCTAAGAGCGTTGTTTATATTCTTAATCTATACAATTTAGTTTCACACAGTTGAAATTAGTGGAAAGTTCTTTAACATGCCATAAATCTATGACATGGGACCGCCGACTTTACTTCCCCTCCGAAGGAAGGCATACTGAGGGATTTTTAACGCTCTTAAAAAATCCAACGGCTACGGCCGTTTTTTTCAGACAAATTAGGATGAAATAAATTGTCCAGTGTTATTGTTATTTATCCCCGTGTGCTTGGGTGTGTATATATATTGAACCCTTATTGATTTGCCGATCAATAAGTCTTCATGATTTTTATTATTATTATTACTGATATACAGGCAGTACATGTTGGAGATTGACAAAGGGAATACAGGTAGTGTGTCGCAACGATTGCAACAGAAGTGGCGTGGTAGTTATTCCTGACGATGACCGGTTAAGCCGAGTTCAAGGACAAATTCAAGGTGAACGCGCATCCAAGTCGGCGTCATTATGGGCGTGCCAGAAATGAATTTCCAACCGATACACGATTGAATTAGCGAATCAGGAGAGAGGACGCCTAAACCACGCGGAGATTTGCGTACCATAAAAATGGCGCTAAAACACGTGTATGAAGAACCGCCGATGCGATAGAATTCCGCATTAGTCCATTGAGACGTTTAAATGGAAAGAAGAAGATTGATACTAGTCCCAAGTCTGTGAGTTGAAAATTACAGATTATTTTCACAAATTGCCCCCACTCCACTCCTTTTCGTCAGTTTCTAATAAATTGATCGGTGATGAGTAGTTTGAGACACAACTTTATCGGGCTTTGAGGAGCATCGTTCACGCCAGTTTGAGACACGATTTATCAGGCTCTAGTGAGCATACTTCGCGTCTGTCTGAACGAACATTTTATTGTGCTCTTGGGAGCAGAGTGCCTGCTTAGCGGAGGGAGATCTCTTGTTGAGATAAGCGCTACGCGGTAGACGTAATTTGAGACTTGTTAAAAGCCAGTTGCGTGGTGAACGAAGAGTGTAATATTTTCTGTAAATTTGGTGTTATATTTTGTGTGATGTATATGTGCGTGTGAAGTAAGCAAATGCTTAGATAAGGCCAGTTCAACGTTGAGTAATCGCCCAGGACATTATTTTTGAGTGAAATTCAGTAGCTCATAGCGATTCTAGCTAGGTAGAATAATAACTTTGAACATTTCTTTCCAAGAAGCCACGCCAAGATGTCTACAGGAAGGTCGATTGGTGGAATGATGTGCTACGCCTCTACCAGAACGTCGACGATGAAGACGTAGATTTCCCGTGGGGAAATGCCTTGGGATGGAGGTTGATTTTCTACAAGCTGCACGGTGATGTACAAACCATTGATTTATTCAATATGTAGCTAGATTAGACGCGGGAACGTTATAAATAATTTTATTCATTGTTTTTCTTGTGTATTTAGATTTTTGTGCGCCGACACTATTATATTTTAAATGTACGTTGGCACGTGGCCAAAAATGTTTGCTTGATTGTATATTTTTCTTATGAGTCATTATTAGTATGCACGGCGTGTGTATTTTGATTTTATTCATGCGAATGCGAAATTCGTCCTGGTCGATAAATGGTGCTTTTATTCAAATTCATTTTTAGTAGAAAAAGGGGGTTAAATTTGTTAGATGTTGTACGAACAGGTTTTTATTCATACTAGGGTTGCCGAGCGCAACAAGTTAAGATGTCACTGTAGAACACCTTAGTTCTCTATTTTTTGAGTTTTTTGAGATTCCTTTTCAGGTTCTTTAGTCACGGACTAGATTGGGAGCGCAAGTCGGTGGAAAATATTTTATGTCCTTTATTTCAGGTTTCTGTCAAACCCATACGTGTGATTCTGGTGTGTGTAATGTGTCAAGGTGTGTGTATTTGATTCTTCGTGATGAGGGGTAGAATGTGCCTACCCCCCCTCAAATATTGTGGTTGTATTTTTATGGAAAGGCAGAGCGCTCTTCGAGGCTACTGTACCTTGTCCTGTGCTAATTCTTGGATTTCCGTGGGAAATGCTAAGATATTTTATTTTGACACACACACGTATATTATGTGCTTTTGAGCACGCTTTTTCGAGACTGGAGCCATTGCTACGGCAAGTCGAGGTAATTTGACACGTGGGCTGACAGATGTGCAGATTCCACTTTGCGCCCGTCTATGTCTGGTGATTCATCGTTTAGGCAGTCCAGCTGACCGACTGACCCCTGCAAGCTATCTGTAGCAAACCTGTTCTTTTAATGGTCATTGGATTATAATTAAATTTGGAGTACGCCAAGTCCGTTACGAATTACCGCATATCGTATGAAGTGAAATATTTGTTTTTGATGTAAATGTTCGCTTTGAGCCTAGTGATTTCTGTGACTCATTTCATTTGTTTTTATTATCAGATTTTTGTCTGTTGTGACACCGTTGGGTGTATTTTGTATTCTCTTGTAAAAATGGCAAGCGGCCATATATGTATTTTTCTTGATTGGTCACGTGTTGATTTACTTGTGTTGATTTGAAAAGTCCTAATTTTAGGCGTTAATGTTGTTTGCTACGGCAGTTCTTTGATTCCAATTTCATGCGGAAATTATTTTTGTCTTATTTAGCGTAGGAAGTGTCGGATTAGTTTAATTAGTGTTTAGTTGGTTCCTCGTGTCTGTCTAGCTCTAAGACAATGCAGATCCGTCCCCTGAAGGTTTACTGGATGGTAACGAATCTCGCATTAATTTGTACACATCGTAACGCATGTGGAAAAGCTGCACACGCACATGTCATTGCAGTATTTTGGGACATTTGGTCCAGATGTTTACGATCACTCCTGAGATCAGGCCTAATTTGGCAATTTTATTAATTCAAGTGGGTGTCATTTGGGAGACCTTGTTTTGTTTTGTTGTTGTAAATAGTGTAAATTTGTTGATCTGTTATTAAATTCATATGTTTTAATCCTGGTATTCACTTTTTCCTGCATGTTATTTTGTTATGTTACCCTGCATGTTATAAGAAGCGCTTAACAACAAATTTACGAAATGGACTGGTACACCCCCCGAAATTGAGTCTCATATGCTTCTTTGCAATGGTTCATATATCAAAAATGGCTGCCCAAGTGGGGATTGTTGTTGTTGTTGCTTTGTTGACCTCATACTTATTTCGCTGAGAAATGATGCCAGGTCAGCAGGACAAGAGTAAATTCAGTAAATTGAGGCGAAGTTGTACCACCATGTGTATCAGTAAAATCACTGAGTTCTTAAAGTTAGAAATGTTGAACAAGGTTAGAAGTTGATATTGTGTTTGTTGATAACTTGTTCTGGCGCCCGGCTTAAAATGAGAAAATTTGCATATTTAGTGAACTCAGTCAAAAGCAGGAAGGTGTTGCCTTACTTACATTTAATTAACTTCGGTTAATTAAAGTGTTGGTCGTAAATTCTGTTAGTTAGGAATTTAAAAGCTGATCACAAGGGAGTTATTTTGTTGTTTGGAAATAAGAGTCATTATTCTGTAAGATTTTGATTACTGAAAATTTATTTAAATTAGAATCAATGTAATATAATATCAAGACATGTGTGTGTGTACGACTGAAATCCCATTGCATGACCCTATTTTTCTCAGAATATATTTGTGTGTTTTGCGATGGCTAGCATCGAGGAGGTTGAAGTGTTGTTGGAGCAGATGTCTGTGCTATTGTCTGCAAAGACGGAGGAACAGTTAAAAAGCATGAAGGAGGAGATAAATGAACATAGTGATAAACAATTACACGAGTCGCGGGAACAGAGTGATAAACAATTACACGAGTTGCGTGAACACAATGATAAACAATTACATTACCTGAACAGTAACATTACGGTGCAATTGCAGATCCAGATATAGGATAGCGATAAACAATTACACGAATTGCGTGAACATAACGATAAACAATTACACGAGTTGCGTGATCAGAATGATAAACAATTAAATAACATAACTACTCAATTACGTGAACAGAATGATAAACAGTTAGTTGAACTAAACCACAAGTTATCGGAGCAGGCAAACTTACAAACAGTTCAATTAGAGAGGATCACCCTTGAAATAAATCAGAGTACTAAAGTAGAACTAGAGAAACTGGCGGGGGAGGTGGCAGAGAATAATTCGAGACAGTTAGTAGAAATTAAAAAACTAGAATCTAAATTCGACGACAAACTAGTACAGTTAGATGGAATGGTAGCCGCCAAACTGAAACAAATCGAGACAGCATGTGTGAACAATATGGCAGGGATCAAAATCACGCAGGACGAATTACAAGGGCAATTCAACAGAATAGAGGCGAAGAATATTAACATACAAGAGCAGATTAATTCAGTCGACAACAATGTGTTAGGATTGATAAAAGAACTTGACAAACTGGAGATAAATACGGAGAAAGAACGGATGCACTTGCGCGAAAACCTGGAAGACCAGTTAAGTAAGAATCAAGAGCAAATACGAGAAGAAATGGAAGAACAGTTAATTAAGAATCAGAAAGAAATGGAAGAACAGTTAATTAAGAATCAGAAAGAGATAGGAGAACAATTAATTAAAACTCAGCAGCTGATACAAGATCAAATAGGGGAACAGCTTGAGAAGAATCAGGAAAACAACGAAGGAAAAATTAACAATTTGAAGAGTAGAATCCGGAAAGATTGGGAACACCGGGTGAATGAGACAAAAGGGGATAGGCTGACGATATTAAAGAGGCTAGGCGAGAATAATTCTAGAATACAGGCTCTGGAAGAAAGTATCAAGTCTAAGTTCCAAGAACACGCAGACCTTATCGTTAAGAATGAGATAAGATCTTTAGAGAATGCCACTTTATTCTCTTCAGAAAATGCAGTAGGGAAACATGTAAGTATTGGAAGTCCGGAGGGGTTGAAGCTAGCTGAGGATACGAGCCGAGGTCAGAGTCCAAATATAACTTGCTATACATTCCAAAATTACAGAGGGGAGACGTCAACTCCACAACTTGGTGTGACACCTGCCCAAGTCATACAAGTCATTAGGGGAAATGATTTTAAACCAGACAAATTCAGGGAAAATTCAGGATCTATTCCAAAAGCATTTTTGCGCCATCTGGATGATTATTTTAATGACCAACACGTCAGTCCCGCAAAACAGCTTCGTCTAGTGGAGAAATTTTTAGAGGGCCCAAGTTTAATCTGGTTTCAAAGCTTCAAGTATACGTTTAATGACATGGCCCAGTTTAAAGAAGCATTTTTGAGGAAGTTTTGGAGTCCTCCACTGCAGCAGGGGTTGAGGATGGACTTATATACCAGAAAATACCATAGCACACACCCTACAAGGTTTTCTGAGTTTTTTAGTCAGCAGCTAGTGAAATTCCGGGATTTTGACGAGCCGCCTTCCGAGGAAAACCTGGTATTAACTATCGGCAAGCAGCTTCCGATGAACATACAGCAATTTTTAGTGGCAGGAAATACCAAAACCGCAGTTCAGGCCGAGGAGATACTCCGCCACTTGGACGAAACGAGTATGGTTAGTCCGCAGACCGGGAGATGGAATATGGAATGCGTGAACACTGCAGAAATAGTTCAGGGTAATCAAAACGGTCAAAGTCAGAACAATCAGACGAAGACACAGTCCACTAGCACACAATTTACGCCCAGACGACAGGAGTTCGACGGTCGAAACCAATACAATAATAATAACAATAGGAACTTTCAAAATCGCCGTGATAATTACAACAATCAGAACAACAATCACAATCAGAGGACGTACAGCGAGAATATACTAACTGGAGGGGAAACCAAAGGCAGGGTGGACCATATCAGAGGAACGGGGACAGTAGATGGAATAATCAGAGGAATTATCGGCAAGAAAACCAGGGGGATTATCGTAATGACTGGAACGAGCGTTACGCTGAGTCGCAAAAATATTTGGATGAATTAAATGCAGAAGAAGAAACAGAGAAAGAGAAGTGGGGGCGTGCGATGGCAAATAAAAAAAGTCCAGATAATCTCCAGGATGCGGGAGCGGAAAGCTTATTACGTCAGCAGGAGAGACACGATGACAACCGGCGAAACTCAACAAATGGGTCGCAGGATATTAAAAAAAACCTCGATCACATCAAAACCAGATAGCCTGAGAACGGAGGAAACCAGGGAACGGGAGGAATTGATTGTTGCGAATATTGAAGAGTGGGTAGCATTCCCGGACGATTGCCTGGAGGAAGTAGTGAAGGACCGAGAGAATGTAATCAGACAATTACCAATTATTTATGCTCATATTCGTGGTCTTAGAGTGAGGTGCCTTATCGACACGGGTAGCCAAGTGAGTTTAGTCACGGAAGCATTGTTGAAAGAAATTGGAAATAAACAAACCATTCCAATTATGCCTGTACCATTAATGAAAGTCCGAGGGGTCATTCCTGACAAGACCATAGTTTTCAAGCACCAAGCATATTTAGATCTGGAGATATTAAACCATACATTTTCACAAACTTTTATCGTGATACCAAAGATGAATTATAATGTTATTCTGGGAGCAAACTTCATTTGTGATTTCCACGCTATAATTGACCTACATAATAATACTGTGAGTTTTAAACAAGTTGAGGGGCTGAGTCACGTTGGTCTGAACATGGAAGAAAGTCCACTAGAGAGAGAGGCGAATACTTGGGTCATTGAAGAATGCACTAATGAAGCGATCGAAGATAAGAACTCGACGGAGGGACTAGTAAGCGAGACAGCTGTTATCGAAATTGACGGTCAAGATATTTCGCAGGAACCTTGGATACATTTGGCGGAGGAAGAAATTAGCGGGTCCAAATTTGACATTTTACTTCAGGAGCGACTTAAGGAGGCAATATTAGGGGAATCTGACAGAGGCAAATTAGAGGAGATTTTGAGACATCATAAGGGAGTTTTCGACACGATCCCTGGAAAAGTATTAAATTTTCAGTATGCCATGCAAATTACCGATTGGACCCCATTTAAGAGTAAATTGCACCCGATCCCAGAGAAACATTTTGCTCAGGTCAAGGACATTATTACTAACCTATTAGATTCTGGAATGATTAGAAAAGCAGCAACCCCATATTTAAATGCAATATTGGCTGTGGCCAAACCCAATGGGTCAATCAGATTATGCCTAGACGCACGGGTTTTAAATAGCAAACTGTTAGTCGAGCACGACCAAGCGCCAAGGATCAAGGATGTATTGAAGAGCTTCCGTGGAAAGAAGATAAATTCTAGCGTCGATTTAACGAATAGTTTCCACCGCCTGGAACTTGAGGAAAAATCCCAGTTATTGACGGGGTTTTTATTTGATAACCAAAGCTATATCTGGTCTCGCATGCCCTTTGGTGTAAAAACAGCAGGATGTGCATTGATAAGAGCACTAGACAGGAATCTAACTGAAGAGGTCAAAAGCTTTACTACAAGATATGTTGATGACATACTCATAGCATCAGAAACAATGGAGGAACATTTGGAAAACCTAAACAAACTTTTGGATAATTTGAGAACCATGAATTTCAAAATTGATTTGAAGAAATCGCACTTTTGCCAGAGCGAGATTCTATATTTGGGTCACATAATTGATGTTGAGGGCGTGAGGCCAAATCCGGCGAAAATAGACGCAATTAAGAAATTCCCTACACCAACTAAAGTGGAACATGTTAGAGCATTTTTTGGAGTGACAGGTTTCCTTAAGGAGAATTGTCCTGGGTACACGGAAACAGTAGCACCGATGCAAGAGATGCTTAAGAAATCTAATCGATGGTCATGGAATGAGGAGTGCGACAGGTCCTGTAGAGCCACGAAAGACCTACTGGAGAATTGTGTGAAGTTAGGATACCCAGACTTCGCGAAGAAATTTGTGATCCAGGCAGACGCTTCGTTGATTGGGATCGGCGCCATGCTTTACCAAGAGGACGCTGATGAACCCAAGAATCGATCATATTTGGCATTTACTAGTCGTAAACTTAGGAAGCACGAGAGAAACTACACTGTTACAGAACTTGAGTTGTTAGCAATTTTGTACTCGTTGCAGCAATGGCGCAAGATGGTCTCCGGGTACTCCATTGTTGTCAGAACTGACCACCATGCACTGACCTTCTTATTCAAAACAACGATGGCAAGCGAAAGAGTTACGCGTTGGTCCATTTATATACAGCAGTTCGATATCACCATAGAACACTGCCCTGGAAGGATGAACATCATACCAGATGCTTTAAGCAGGAACCCTGAAAATGAGAACGAGACAGCAGTAGATGAACAACACATAGCATTAACACCAAAGGCTCGCGAATTTTTGGATAAGTTGAAAGAAATTCAGAAGGAACAAGAAAAGGACCCATGGATGATGATGATGATCAAGTTTTACAAGAAGGAACTACAGCCAGATTCACCTGAATATCGAGAAGCCCGTGCAAAGGAAGCAAAATTCCATTACCTCAATAATCTTCTTCACAAGTTCGTGGATGATGATCACACCAAACTTCGAATTCTAGTTCCAGCATCGTTACAGATAGGACTGACGTTGCATGTCCATGAAAGCTTAGCACATATCGGCACTGATATAACGGAAGCAACAATAGGAGAAACTTTTACTTGGCCACAGATGCGATACACCATTGTTGAAGTAATTAGGACTTGTGACGCGTGTCAGCGTACTAAGCCCAATAATTTCATACTGAAACAGCTTCCAAAACCTTTATTACCACAGAAACCGTGCGAACTGATCGCTATTGACTGTTTCGGTCCTCTAGTTAAAGGAAAACGAGGATGCCAACACCTCCTTGTATGTGTCGATGTATTTTCCAAGATGGTGGTATTATGTCCAATCCAGAAGACGACATCAAAGCAAGTCCTTAGCACAATCCAGAACAAAGTCATTCCGACGCTTGGGAAGCCGGAATTCATCTTATCGGACCATGTAACATATTTTACAAGCAATGTTTTAGACAAGGTCTAGAGAACTTAGGAATAAAGCATGTTCTATCTAGCATTCGCCACCCTTATGGAAATCCGAGCGAAAGAACGATTCGCTGTGTTGCAAAATATTACCGCGTCTTGATTCCAAATGATCATAATAAGTGGGTCGACAGAGTAGGAGATATCGAGATGTGCATGAATACTACGAAGCACGAGTCGACAGGTCAAGTCCCACTAGTTGTACACCACAACAGGATGCCTGAAAGATCTTGGGATAAGATTACTCCATGCCCAAGGGACCCGTTATTAACACATGAGCTGCAAATTCAGAGAACCAGAGAACACATGAGGAGCCAAGCGGACCGAAGATTGAGGAGATACAGAGGGAAGAAATGTCATCGTGAACTTCAGGAACAGGAACTAGTGCTTGTTCGGAGACCACCGATATCAGATCCTAAGAACAAAGTATTTGCCAAGTTCTGTGCAAATTTATCGGCCCGTTCCGTATTATCAACAATTTGGGTAATAATGCTTATAGACTTGAAGAATTGAGCACTGGCGCTAAATCCGTTTTCAATAGTGCTAATCTCAAGCCATATTACAGAAGGGAACCATTTGATAAGTAACAAGGACAAGGAAAGCAGAATCATATTGCAAAAATTAATTTGAGAACCCACACTCAAATGTACGTGGCTACGTGATGCCTGGGAGAGCGAGCTTTGTTTGTAAACAAGACGGCAGGTCTGGCAGAAGTTGTAATTGTGTGAGTGAGAGAGGGGAGGTCTAGCAACACGTGTGAATGACATCTCAGAGGGGCACATTGCAGCGAGAAGCGCACACTAATTGGGACAGTGGAATGCCCACTCAGGCAGACGAGTGAGGTACTTAAGTGATGTTATCTATACTACTGTGGATATTGTTTTTAAAATCCAAATCAATCACTTGCTTCGAATTTCAAAACCTTCCTGAGGATAAATGAACCCTTATTGATTTGCCGATAAATAAGTCTCCATGATTTTTATTATTATTATTACTGATATACAGGCAGTACATGTTGGAGATTGACAAAGGGAAGACAGGTAGTGTGTCGCAACGATTGCAACAGAAGTGGCGTGGTAGTTATTCCTGACGATGACCGGTTAAGCCGAGTTCAAGGACAAATTCAGGGTGAACGCGCATCCAAGTCGGCGTCATTATGGGCGTGCCAGAAATGAATTTCCAACCGATACACGATTGAATTAGCGAATCAGGAGAGAGGACGCCTAAACCACGCGGAGATTTGCGTACCATAAAACGGCGCTAAAACACGTGTATGAAGAACCGCCGATGCGATAGAATTCCGCATGAGTCCATTGAGACGTTTAAATGGAAAGAAGAAGATTGATACTAGTCCCAAGTCTGTGAGTTGAAAATTACAGATTATTTTCACAAATTGCCCCCACTCCACTCCTTTTCGTCAGTTTCTAATAAATTGATCGGTGATGAGTAGTTTGAGACACAACTTTATCGGGCTTTGAGGAGCATCGTTCACGCCAGTTTGAGACACGATTTATCAGGCTCTAGTGAGCATACTTCGCGTCTGTCTGAACGAACATTTTATTGTGCTCTTGGGAGCAGAGTGCCTGCTTAGCGGAGGGAGATCTCTAATTGAGATAAGCGCTACGCGGTAGACGTAATTTTAGACTTGTTAAAAGCCAGTTGCGTGGTGAACGAAGAGTGTAATATTTTCTGTAAATTTTGTGTTATATTTTGTGTGATGTATTGTGCCCGTTTAGACCGGAGTCCGCACGACCACATATGCATTTTACCAATAATCAATCAGCACGAGAATCAAAATATCCCGGAGCGCCAGATGGGTTAAAGCAAATCGCAAAAACGACATCAAATTTATAAAAATGCTTTACTGATATTTGGCTCAATGCAACAATAAGGATAGAAGGAGATTTAATTGGGAGAAACACATCTGGTAAAATTATCTCAGTTTATTTAAAGTTAAAATCTGACTGCAAGAATGCTCAAAGCAGCATCATTCCACGTGTGGCGATCCACACTCTTATTTACACGCAATATACAGAAATCTTCCAAACACACTTGACAATCTTTTTGAAAACACAAGTCCGATTGTTAGTCCTGTGGACTGCGTTCCAAAATTATTAACATTAATTTCCAGCTCAAAATGAATTGTCCATACTGGAAATAACGTAGATCACTGTTTGACTATTTACATGATATTAACACTCGTAGAATAAATGTTTATAGAATTTCTTAACTTTCACTTGTTTTCCAGTTTTCAGAAATATATCGTTGAAAATATTATCATCATCGAAGCAACACAAATTATTAACACGTATTAATAACATCTGAAAAATATTTGACCTTTGAGCATAGCATCGAAGAACTGTGCGAAGCACAACAACAATTAATCGTTCTTCTGACATTAAACATTCGAGAAGTGACTCGATTATGAACTTCAAGTTCCAAACAAAACATATGATTTCTAAATCATCAACTTGATCAATAAATGGTTGAACCATTCAACTATTAGATTTTCCACTTGGAAACAATATTATAAAAATATTTATATTTATGGCCATTCTTAGCAACTTTCACAACTTGCAATTCTTCGACAGAATGCGGAAATTAGAATTGTAGTTTTATAATGAATTCATTTAGTTCATGGCACTAGGATTTGTAAATATCCTTCAAATTATTCGTGGTTAAAGAATTATTTTAAATTGGCAGTGGCCCATTCTATTATCTGTGTAAGAACACAATATTATAACAACAACAACAACGGCAAAGGTCTTCCTCTGAAGAAGAATAAACTACTATCATGACAAATCCGGGTTCTAGCAAAATTAAAGTCTAAATGGAATTCGTAAACAAGGTTGAAATAAGAACTGACGGTTTCAAGAAATAACCTTCGGGTTATTCATACGACGAAATGTGTGGCTCCAATACTCCTACTATAAACCTGAGCCATCGAACCTGCTATTTGATTGATGCTCGAAAAAACCTTCATTCCTGCGACTTAACATGCGCACCTGGGAATGGCATTTCAACTACTCCACACACATAAATTATCTTCCCAAAATTTATACAATAAATCAAGCCTCTGCTTGTTATCAACACTGGAAGATTAATAAACTTACAAGTTTATTTTATTTTACCATTCAGTTCAACCCGTGAATTTACCATACTTATGAAAAGCATCATTTCACTTTTGAAGTGTATTTACGTCATGATTTTATATAACTACAAAAATATCCTATTTGATACAATTATCAATTGCTTCCCGTTTCATGCCTCTCCGTGTTATATGAAACATATACTTTGCTCATTGCAAATATCAACTGTTCAACCAGAACTGAAATGTTGGTTGAATGCGGGCTTGCGCTAACCACTCTCCTTCGTAAAATCTCCTGTTCCAAACTAGAAATGTTTCAACTACTTCATAGGCTCTTTCTCAATACATATGATTATTATAAAATATAATATCCAAGAATTATTTAGAAAAATTATGAAAATTATTATTATTATTAGTGGATTATTATTATTATTATTATTTCAAATATGTTTAATTATCATCTCATTATGTAAGAATCCACATGTTCGAACCTTCGAATATGGAAAAAAATATCCATTCCTCAACAAAAATAAATTTAACTTTTACAGTTACATCGGCTGATTACCGTGATTTCCCAAAAATATGAAAAATTCAAATAAATGCTCGAAATGCTCGGTCATCGTTCCTAAACTGTTCTGAGTGCTGAAAATGCTCAGAATAACTCTACTAAGTCTTGCGTAAATCATTACAAGCTTTAAATACGACGAAAAAAATGTGTTGGTCATCTGCAGAAAAATAGTTTGTTCCAATTAGCTAGGCATAAAATAATTCAAATGTGGCTTACATTTCTTGATGGTCTTGAAGTGTAGTAAACCTGGTCTGTGCCAGATTTATCCGTAGACATGCCCTATCGGACAAGCACGTATAATCCTTGTATCGGCCGCCATTGTAGACCCACAAATCGTCTAGTCAGACATAGTGGTGGTATCTTTAGACGTTTGAATAAACTGTGGTTCCATTTTAATATGAGCTTCTATCAAAGCCATAACAGTTTGTTGAAATAGGGTCAGATCTAAGTGATCTCTTCTTAAATATGTCAGTTGTAACATAACTCACTGTAATCTCATCAGTACAAGAAAAACATTGACAGTCTAAGCAGTTAACGGCTGTTCTGAAGATCGTTCCCTGGGCATGGTTTATTAATATCACCATCTGCCATGCGCTAGACAACTTGCAGTTTCCCTTGCGTAGACTAATGAACGCCACCGTTATAGACTAGTCTTCAGTGTACTGACAGATCGAAGTGGTTAACTAGTTACAAAATATGAAAACTGACTTGCAATGGATTTAAACATCCAAGTATTAATTTACTATTGGACTGTGACAAAATACTATTTTCTAGACAGAGTCTAGCATATGTCCTTTTAGAAATATAAATATTTCCACCAATGTCTGTCGAAAAACAATCACCTCAGTGATTCTCCTCACCAGAAACTCGTTTGCGCAGCACTTCTCGTGACTATCACGATTTGAACAGAACTTCTGCGTAGATGCGGCAACCATGTGCCTTGGCTCAGCGTAGACGCAACTTGCTCTGCAAGTGCTTGTGTTGAAGTGAGCTAACCATGCCTGCTGCAGCTGGCTTTTATACAAAAACGGTCAGGGTCACGCGTCATCGCCTGATATCTAGAAATCCTCATATCTCTTGAATCCCTGGTCCGATTTACTTGATACTAATTGCGTTCTCTTTCATTTGGCCGTGCCAGTAATCTGATCCCAGTCTCAAGTCTCTACTCCATAGTTAACTAGTTAATCAATAAATAGCCTCCACCTCTGCTATGACTCGCTACGTCATTTACCATCCAACTATCGGTAAAATCCTTCGAAAGGCTTCGAGAAGCAATGTAGCGCGATATTCAAATATCTGAACTTTCAAAAGCGGCTACAGCCTTTCCCTTGATATCTAGGTGTCTGAAACTTGGAATACCCATTCCTAGATTTGGGCACAGTATATGTGCGTGTGAAGTAAGCAAATGCTTAGATAGGGCCAGTTCAACGTTGAGTAATCGCCCAGGACATTATTTTTGAGTGAAAGTCAGTAGCTCATAGCGATTCTAGCTAGGTAGAATAATAACTTTGAACATTTCTTTCCAAGAAGCCACGCCAAGATGTCTACAGGGAGGCCGATTGGTGGAATGATGTGCTACGCCTCTACCAGAACGTCGACGATGAAGGTGTAGATTTCCCTTGGGGACATGCTTTGGGATGGAGGTTGATTTTCTACAAGCTGCACGGTGATGTACAAACCATTGATTTATTCAATATGTAGCTAGATTAGACGCGGGAACGTTGTACATTATTTTATTCATTGTTTTTCTTGTGTATTTAGATTTTTGTGCGCCGACACTATTATATTTTAAATGTACGTTGGCACGTGGCCAAAAATGTTTGCTTGATTGTATATTTTTCTTATGAGTCATTTAGTATGCACAGCGTGTGTATTTTGATTTTATTCATGCGAATGCGAAATTCGTCCTGGTCGATAAATGGTGCTTTTGTTCAAATTCATTTTTAGTAGGAGAAGGGGGTAAAAGTTGTTAGATGTTGTACGAACAGGTTTTTATTCATACTAGGGTTGCCGAGCGCAACAAGTTAAGATGTCACTGTAGAACACCTTAGTTCTATATTTTTTGAGTTTTTTGAGATTCCTTTTCAGGTTCTTTAGTCACGGACTAGATTGGGAGCGCAAGTCGGTGGAAAATATTTTATGTCCTTTATTTCAGGTTTCTGTCAAAACAATACGTGTGATTCTGGGTGTATTGTGTCAAGGTGTGTGTAAAAGGAAAAGGAAGCTTGTTGTTTAACGTGGCCGTTAATCTTGAGATCATGAGCCACGGGACCTCCTTTTTACGTGGAATCCGAACCACAGGACATGGCATTTCACTTCGAAAATCTCACATGCATTGACCGGGAATCGAACCCGGACCGCCTTGGTGAGAGGCATACAGCTAGACCGCTGAGCCACCACGCCCCCAAGGTATGTGTATTTGATTCTTCGTGATGAGGGGTAGAATGTGCCTACCGCCCTCAAATATTGTGGTTGTATTTTTATGGAAAGGCAGAGCGCTCTTCGAGGCCACTGTACCTTGTCCTTTGCTAATTCTTGGATTTCCGTGGAAAATGCTAAGATATTTTATTTTGACACACACACGTATATTATGTGCTTTGGGAGCACGCTTCTTCGAGACTCGAGCCATTGCTACGGCAGGTCGAGGTAATTTGACACGTGGGCTGACAAATGTGCAGATTCCACTTTGCGCCCGTCTATGTCTGGTGATTCATCGTTTAGGCAGTCCAGCTGACCGACTGACCCCTGCAAGCTATCTGTAGCAAACCTGTTCTTTTAATGGTCATTGGATCATAATTAAATTGGGAGTTCGCCATGTCCGTTACGAATTACCGCATATCGTATGAAGTGAAATATTTGTTTTTGATGTAAATGTTCGCTTTGAGCCTAGTGATTTCTGTGACTCATTTCATTTGTTTTTATTGTCAGATATTTGTCTGTTGTGACACCGTTGGGTGTATTTTGTATTCTCTTGTAAAAATGGCAAGCGGCCATATATGTATTTTTCTTGATTGGTCACGTGTTGATTTACTTGTGTTGATTTGAAAAGTCCTAATTTTAGGCGTTAATGTTGTTTGCTACGGCAGTTCTTTGATTCCAATTTCATGCGGAAATTATTTTTGTCTTATTTAGTGTAGGAAGTGTCGGATTAGTTTAATTAGTGTTTAGTTGGTTCCTCGTGTCTGTCTAGCTCTAAGACAATGCAGATTCGTCCCCTGAAGGTTTACTGGATGGTAACGAATCTCGCATTAATTTGTACACATCGTAACGCATGTAGAAAAGCCGCACACGCACATGTCATTGCAGTATTTTGGGACATTTGGTCCAGATGTTTACGATCTCTCCTGAGATCAGGCCTAATTTGGCAATTTTATTAATTCAAGTGGGTGTCATTTGGGAGACCTTGTTTTGTTTTGTTGTTGTAAATAGTGTAAATTTGTTGATCTGTTATTAAATTCATATGTTTTAATCCTGGTATTCACTTTTTCCTGCATGTTATTTTGTTATATGTTACCCTGCATGTTATAAGAAGCGCTTAACAACAACTTTACGAAATGACTGTTACACTCCCCGAAGTTGAGTTTCATATGCTTCTTTGCAAGGGTTCAATATATATATATATCATACTGTATGTCTACCCCTTATTATTCCCGTTTTCCTACGGTGTCGGGGATTAGATGCGATTGAAGTCTTTGTGGCGATGGTTTTTACAGCCGGATGCCCTCCCTGACGCCAACCTCATGAGAGGAGGTAATGAGAGATGAAATGAATGATGGTGAATGAAACTGGGCAACGATGTGGATGGAAGCGGCCGTGGCCTGTCAGAAGGTACCGTCCCAGCATTTGCCTGGTGTTGAAAATGGGAAACCCCGGAAAACCATTTCAAGGACGGCCGACGGTGGGGCTCGAACCCACGCGTCTACCGAGTCAGCAGAGAGCTTGGTCCCATGACCTAATGCTGCGCGTTAGCCAGCGTAGCCACTACTGTCGGTATATATATATATCATACTAATATATAAAAATGAGATGGTGTGTGTCTGTCTGTGTGTTAATCAATAACGCAAGAACCACTGGTCCGATTTGAATTAAATTTTGTATGGATGTAGCTGATTTACCACGTTTACATATAGGATACTTTTGATTTCGATATTTTGCACTATTAAAAAATGGCGACCATTTTAGGGACGTCACTACACCCTTTGGTTTCAAAATTTCATATTTCCATGTCAAATAAAAAGAGAACGGCAGGAAATAGCAAACATTTGATGGCACATCCGAGCTTAGAAATTTAATTTCCTATCCAAAAGGTCCTTATCACTTTTCGTGTATCTCCAACGATTAGCGAGTAAAACCGACATTTGTGACGTCACTACACCCTTTGGTTTCAAAATTTCATATTTCCATTTCAAATAAAAAGAGAACGCTAAGAAATAGCAAACTTTTGATGGCATACATGAACTTAAGCATTTAATTTTCTATCCGAAGGGTCCTTATCACTTTTCGTATATCTCCAACGGTTAGCGAGTGAAACATAAATTTGTGCAATAAAACACGGTCAACACCGACCGGTGCAGTATATCTCTCTATATACCTGGTATAAAAATGAAAGTTTGTCTGTTTTTCTCTGAATTTCTATGGAAAATTGAGTTGTTTACGCGTTTCAGTGTTTTTGATGGATGCGCGTGATTTTTTTCGTCTGTCTGTCTGTCTGTTTGTTTGTTCGTCTGTGGACAACTTTGTTCCCTTATAACTCGAGAACGGCTGGGTGTATCAACGTAGGTACAGATATTCATCAGAGGCACGACACTTATCATTGATATAACTCTTCTCCGTACCCCTCATAAAAGGGGGCCTAACCCCTTAAAATACATGCTGAAATAGGCGTAGAAGGACGAGATAAAGCTCATTTTCAGCCCCTCGATGTGAGAGACAAAACTCGGGTACCCGAAAACCACATTTTAAGGCCCTAAGACCAACCGTTTTTGAGATATTCCCAGAAAACTAATTTTATTTATGTTCGACCCTCACTATTACGTGTCATAAAACGGTGTCATAATGATGGTCATTATAACACTTATTTTCATTATGATACAGTTTCTCCAGCCAATCAGAGCTCGTTCATTGACCAATTAGGTAACGATACCTTCGCGCATGCGCTCAAAATCCAACATGTCGGACATAAACACAACATCGAACTATAATAAATTACCGACATGGAATACGCACCGACCATATGTTCGCGTAAATAAACTGGCGAATATGAAACAAGAAATAGCACTGTACCTTAAAATCGCCAACACTAATTTCTACACAGCGCATTCAAACGACTCCGGTGACAATATTACTGAGGGACGGCAGATGTAAACATATGGCTTGCGTATGGCATTGCAAGCACACAGCGCATGCGTCGGTCGTTCAAAGATCTTGAAAGACAGAGAGATGTCTCGCGCTCGCTCTCCGATAACAAAATTCTTGTGGCTGACTCTCAACAGATATTTAGGAATATTTATGTTAAAACATATAATAAAATTATAATTATCGTCGAACATAAACAGTCGTATGCAACTCGCCTATAATGGTAATTAAGACACTCGTATGGAAATTATAAAACTCGCATACGCTCGTTTTATAAAAAAATACTCGTGTCTTAATTATAGCCATTATAGGCTCGTTGCATAATGTACTATTAATGAACTAATGAACAAATGCAAGCCAGTAACCATGGCAACAGATTCTCAGAGGTCCATCTATTGCTGTAAGACGCAATGCAATTCCATTAATTACATTAGTGTGAAAGTTTGCAAACGGCTAGAAGGTTATCACGGAACCAAATTAAGCCGTAAAATTCATCAATACGTTTAACGCGCTTAAGGGGATCAAGGGGTACTCTAGAATTTTTTCACGCGATTTACACATACGGGTATGGTACGGCAGGTCTATTATATTCCTATCCCCATATTATTCATTCATTCATTTCGTATAGGCCATCTATGGACCGCGTCATTCCCACTATCTCCTACTGGCTTTGATGTTTGCCCAGTACGCCCGCATTCGTTCTCGGTGGACTTCCTTCCGTTCCTGGGTCCAAATCTTTCCCGTTTTCAGCTTCGGTTTTTCTTGGAAACCTTTGCAAGCTTGAAGTTGCCTTTTGAGTGGGGCGCGCTCCTGAATGTCTATTGGTGTAATCCCCACTTCTTTCAGATCTTTATCCAGTTCTATGAACCAGGCCCATTTTGTTTTCCTCTCCTGAAAGTAAGTTATGTTGCGGTTGGTCAGTCTCGCTGGGCTCATTCGTTTCACATGCCCAAAAAATGGTATCCTTCTCTTCCGGATGACGTTACTTATCTCCTCCACATGAGTATATAGCTCATGTTTATGCCGTCTTCTGTATTCCCCATTGTCTTTGATGGAACCCAATATCTTTCTCAAAATGTTTCTTTCTTTGGCCTCCAGTTTCTCGACCAAGCCTTTTTTGTTCATCGTGAGGCATTCAGAAGCATGCAAGACCTCCGGACGGATGACACTGCAGTAATGTTTTAGTTTTGCGTTGAAGGATATTGACCTTTTCTTATAGATGTCCTTAGTTAAATGGTAGGCCATTTCCATTTTGCTCATGCGTGATTGAATGCTTCTTTCTCTGATAATATCCCTTCCCTGACCCGTCTTGAAAAGAAAAGTACATGGCCATTGACTGCATTAATAATTTTAAAAAATAGGTGTTATAATTTCTCCCTATATTATATTATTATTAGCATTATATTATGGCGTACAACGACGAGACAAATCCCCTCGGTGCCAGAAACAAAACTCGGGGGCCTTAAAGGGTCCTCGAAAACTACATTATAAGGCTCTAAATCCAACAGTTTCTGAAATATTCCCAGAAAACTAATTTAATTTAATTTAACAAACTAATGAAGGAATGCAAATCGGTAACCATGAGAACATTATATCAAGTGGTGGCTTACAACTTTCCTTCTATTTCTGTAAGAAGCAATGTCACTCCATTTATTACATTTCTGTGAAAGTTTGCAAATGGCTATAAGGTTATCACGGAACTAGCGTAGACTGTACAATTCATCAATGCAATTAAGGGGTCAAGGGGTCACCTGGAATTTTTTCATGCAATTTTCACGTTCGACATATAGTACAGAAGGTCTATTATATCTCCAAACAGCAACATTATTTTCAAAAATTCTTGAATTGAACCAGCATTTTTTTTTCGGCTTTTAGGAATTTGGGCAATTTGAGGCTAAAGAACCTGATTTTTCATGCACCACAAGCCTTTATAATTTATGAAAGGAGTCTTCCTGTGTATGGGCACCTAGCACAACGTAGAGGGTCAGTTTTTATGTGACGTGTATTGCGTTTCGTCTACAAGGCTTTGAATTCTATTTCACGTCAGGAAGTACACGTTAGGTGAATTTAGTTGAGAGCACATTTTCACTAATATTTTTTTTGTCGACAAACGGGTTCATTGTAAGGATGATTTTGTTTGATACTGTGTGGTAGATATACCCATATTTGGATATCTCGGTAATATGTTGTAGACAATAGAATTGTCTGTCTGTCTTTCTTTGCATCTTTATGTAGCCTACGCCTATAACTCGTGTTTGGATGCTTGGAGCATCGTAAAATTAGGTATGGTAACCATGAGAGTCAATACACCAATCATTTATAAAACTCTTCACCGCACTTTTCATACAGTAGAAGGGTGGATATAGAGAAAAACTTCTCAATACATGCTAAAATAGGCGAAATATAAAAATTATCCTAGAAGGACGACCGAAGCATATGTTGCGCTTCTCAATGTGAGACACAAAAATTCGGGAATCTATGAAGGGCCTCCGAAAACTACATTTTAAGGGCCTTAAATTAACCGTGTGTGTGATATTCCAGAAAACTAACTTCGTTCTGATTAACTTGAAGGTATGACAAACCGCTAACCATTGCAACAGTAGCTCAATTGATAATGTCTGGTGTTAACAACGAACACCGTTCGAAGAACGGGTACTTCTGCTAGTATATATATATATATATATAGAGAGAGAGAGAGAGTTTGTCTGATAACCTGTATTATTGTGGTGTCTGTAGTAGTGTATTTGTAATTCAGGTGATGATTGGGAAGAAGGCGTCCGTGGCCTTAATTTAGGCACCTTCCGGGCATTTGCCTGGAGTAGAAGTGGGAAACCACGTAAAGCTACTTACAGGATGGTTGAGTGGGAATCGAACCCACATCTCCTCATATTTGCCTCACGAGGCTGAGTGTACCCCTTTCCAACCCTCACACCAGAATTAAATTCCTTGGCAGAGCCGGGAATCAAACTCGGACTTCTGGGACCATAGCCAAGAACTGTCAATTGTAAAGTGTTTTACATTAACAATACCTTGGATCGGCAACATGATTAGTTGGGCTTTGCGACATCGTGATAAATTAGCTCCGTGTCCTTGGGTGTACTGTATGTATATCTCTGCATAGCATAAAACTAAGTCTCCGATTCTTGGATTTTGATGCGGTTTTCACCATTCTTTAAAGAATTTCTCGGGGAAGGTTTCTTTCGATAAACATTCATATATGACCAAAGGAAGCCGAGCAGTAACGATTTCAGTGAAAAAGTCGAAAAAAAGACACATGGCGTCCTAGCGCTTTGTAAGCTTACGCTGGGCAAGCCGTTAAAAATATTTACATACTATGCGTGTAAGAATTGTTCAGCATGAAAAGTTCTACAAAAGAGTCCCTGACAGCATATCTCTATCTTTAATACATCGCCCACTATAAGTGTTTTTACGTTTTCATTTCTTCCAACAATCTCCATTCGGAGGAAATTTTAATTACTAGCTTCGGAGCGAGCTTGGTTGGTTGGTTCCTTGGTTTAGGGGCTGCGACATCGCGGTCATGTAGAAGGACTGCAGACGATTAAAATTTTTCAAGTAGTTCCTACTTTTGCTTCCAAATGCTACCGTCCACGACATCTAGCTTCGGACGTGGCTACTAAATCCATCGCAGTCAGCACCTGGTGGCGAACGTTAGAACTAATAGAGCGTTACCAAACTAACCTACAAATTTTAGCTTACACAAGTGTAGTTGGTGGAAGGTTCTTTTACATGCCATAAACCAATGACATGGGACCGCCGTGCCGGCTGTACTTCCCATCCAAAGGAAGGTATACTGAGGTTGTTTTAACGCTCCTAAACATCCGACGACTTTGGCCGGGTTTGAACCCGCAATCTTGGGCATAGAAGTTCAGCATGCTACCAACTACACCACCGAAGCCTCGGGAGCGAGTTTAGGAGCTGGCAAGTGAGCCTATCGCCTCAGCTTCGGTCAGCATCAATCTGTCCAGTCGTGTCGAGTTAAGACTTCAGAGAAGAGTATAGTATATGTGTTTGTAGTTCCGCTGTTCACCTCGGCTTTTCTGAATTGCGCCTGGGATCTGCCGTCCTTGCGCCTATTACGCTTACGCTGGGTAAACCGTTAAAGAGTGCGCATCAGGATACCATACAGTCTGTGAGTCTCAAATTCAGGAGCATGCTCGTTGATAGGTCTAAGTAAATTGACAGGGGCGAAGAGAGCTACTTAGTATCTACTTAGTATAGAACAAAGTCCCCGATTCTAGGATGTCACGGGTAATCTCGAGAACCACTGGATGGAATTTGATGTGGTTTTCACCACACTGTAAAGGATATCTCGATGAAGGTTTCTGTAGAAAATAGTTTATTTGTGATTAAAGGAAGCCAAGCAGTAACGATTTCAGTGAAAAAGTCGAAAAAATATCTGGCGTCCGTATGCTTTTTAAGCTTACGCTGGGCAAACCGTTAAAAATATCAATATACTATGAGTGTAAGAATTGTTCAGTATGAAAAGTTCTACAAGAAAGTCCAGGTAGGCATATCTCTATCTGCAATACATCGCCCACTATTGAACCCATGTACCATTGGTTCAAGGGGTCGAATCCATGTTTTATTGGTAAAAGAAGGGAGGAAAAATACAGTCTTTAGTAGAACTTGGAAGATTTTATGCAAGAGAACTGGTATAATGTTGTGCAAGAATAAGAGACCAGGTGGTCCTAGGAAATGATATCACGCGTGACGCACCGATAAGGTGCCGGTCACGACTATAAATAGAACGATCAAAACTTTCCATGGGAGTAAGCGACAAGAGGTTTCGGAAATTGATCTTACGCAGCAGTAAAATGGCATCCTCGCAGTTGCGCAAGGAGAGGAATAATTAGATTTAAGCAATTTGCGAGAATATTATTAACAAAAGAAATACATCATTGTGAATCATTTTGGAATCGAGATTTTTGTGTGGTGACAGATGTTATAATAATTGCACAGGAAAGAAGTGCAAACGCAGCATGACGTAGTTAAAAGTTCCCCGAGACCCGAGGTGGTGGGGATTAAAAATCAACTGTAACACCCACGTATCTGAAGAGCAAATTTTATTTAATATCTCAAAATTGTACGATCGATTTTCATGTGCAAAGAAGTCAGTTTACGTTTAGAAAACGAGCTTTCCAGAGATATAATTTTCAAAAGTGTGCGACTATTGCTTCAAAAGTTAGTTATGAAAAAGACGTGGATTTTATCTTTTTGTCGCCGATTTGTATAAAAACCCTGGCAGAGCCAGGAGAGGCATTCAGTCTACCATAGGTGCCTGAGGGCACGGTGCTGTTTCGCAAATGCAGTTTACAGCAGACCTCGTGGGGAGGTGCTGCATCACAGTGTCCAGGTCATAGTACGAGAAGTATCATCAATAGTATCGCCGTGTGAAGACTTAGAAAATCCTAGTACAGGATTTAGTTCAGCAAGCGTCAGTCTTTATAGTGAAAGTTCAGTATTACAGTCAAAGTTAGGCTGCGAACTTAAAGAACAGGCGATAGGTCTTCAAATAACAATTCAGTTAAACGACAGAAAGTATCGTAACGTTTTGAAGTACCAACGATAGTGAAACAAACATTTCTAGCAAAGTTAAGGAACCCGATCACGGTCGGACGAAATAAGCAACGCCTAGTGTACCGAAAAGATAGGAACTAGAGCGCAGAATAATAAGAAGTGAGAATTTAATCCAAGGCGTTGTCTAAAAGGAGACAAACGAACAGTAAAAGCAATAAGCTACGAAACTAAGGAATAGCAGTAAATGCTAGGGAATCATAGGTCACCGATAAAGTATTCGAGAGGCCGTAAACAATATAGACTTTATCTAGACAAACTAAATAGTGTCTAAAAAAAACGACTTCGAGCTAGTAAAAATAGAAGCCGAATAGTCAGAAAACCGGATCTGAAGAATAGCCGTTCCAGGGAGGGGTAGATTGATCGAGACTTTCATCATATTGCCATATAGGGAGCCGACGTCTAAGAGTTTCACCCTTGGAAACGGGGAAGAAAGAAATCACGTGTGTAAGGCAAAAATGAAAGCCTCAGTGATTAAAAGCAGTGTAATGTAAATATAGTAAAATCTGTTTTAGTGTAATAATTTTTAGTGAATTTATTTGTGTATGATAAAATAATACAGAATTGTATTCAATATGTTACCAGTGTTTAAGGTAAATAATGTGTATGTGTATCAAGAAATGTCATTGTGCGAAATGGGATTAAGGAAGATGGCTTAAACACATTAAGTGGGCGAAAATGAAACATCGCTGGAGAATTCGGTCGGTGACCGTAATATCATGTGAGTAACCATTTCATTATGTTATGTGTTGGGGAATATTTGCGTACAATCCACCTGAGAATGAAAGAATAGGGATGTTTTTGAATAACAAATAAAAGTATAATAGCGCGATCTGAACGATAAAATTGAAAAGTATAAAATAATTATATGAAATAAATAAATCCTTTGGGGGAAATTTATGAAATAAAATATCAGTGTATTTGATAAATGATTTAAATATGTGAAAGCAAGCGTAATAATAATAATAACAATTATATAAATGAATGAAGATTATGATGAATTATAGAAAAGTAGTAGCTTATGAGCTCTTTTAAAAGAAGTAATACATGTGGTGAACACATGTTCTTAAGATAAAGCCATTATTGTCACGGAAGAGGATTAATATAAAATTGAGATATAGATCAGATGTTGATTTTGAATTATCAGTTCTTTGGAGGCAACTTGGCAGTAATGTATAAGCGCCATGTAGCGCTTTGAAGTAATTTGTCACGCTAGGAAGGCGTTGAACCTAAATATACTTGGTAAATGAATTATGAGGGGCAGTTGGTCGTGGTAATTGAACTATGGTAAGTCCTCTAAATAGTGATGTGATCACGAGGCCTTTGTGTGTATTGTATCGAAGAAGGGTGCTATTTATCGTATTATGAGCGCGGGTGTAAGGTAAAGAGGCCTGCTATAAGTTGCTAATATTATAAGTCCTCCAGTATGGGATATGGTTCCCGAGGCATTTGAAAGAATCGAACCTAGATTCGTTTATGTTGAAGCCCCTAAATATTGTTGTTGTATTGAATTATTCTTACCCACCAATGAGGACACTTCATAATTAATAAATGCCGAGTTTAAGAGAATAGGTCTTGTGAACCTAATTATGTTGTTAAAGTAAGTGAATGAAAGCCTAGCTTGTTCAAAGGACTGCATTTAAGAAACAGCTGTATAAAGCCGAGGGTAGCTTGTCTCTTGTGGGCGAGACCGTGGAGTTCCTGCTCCAGACAATAAATCACGCTATGTGGCCAAGGCCAGACCCTTGTCATGGATGTGTTGTGGTAGGCCGTCTGTTTAAATTTATAGTACACGAAAGTGTTTTAGAGTTTGTTTAACGACCCGGTCTTCGAACCGAGGTTCTTATAGATGAAGATTACCGCTTGCAAGTTCAGATCGTTGCTTTCTTATGAGATAATGGTCTTTTAAGACAAAAAAATGATAAATCCCTAATGTTATGATTGTATGATGTAGTGATTCACGAGTTTAGTGAGGACAATTAGATTTCGGGAGTGATCTTAATTTTTGACTTGTTCAAGTAGTCTTCGGTAACTCGGGAGTGCGCAAATGTTTCCCAATCACGGTAGTGAATTGTTGACTTGAGAGAGATGGTAACATGAGAACATTGTGAAAGCCCAAAAATTTAAGTAAATGAGTAACAATACTTTAATAAGAATTATATATTTTTGTGATTATAAGATATACTCGTATAATAGGAAGTGATGTGCTGTAAAAGAATAACACAGTGTATATAAAAAGGTATCGAGCCATTTGGAGCTCTTCATTTTATTGAATTTTAAAAGGACACTATATGGAAGTGAAAAGAAATATAAGTTTGTTGGTTTAGGAAAAACCATTTATTATGATTTAATCTTTGTTTGATTATGTATTCCTTGTTCACTCTGAACAAGTATGAATTATGGGTCAGTATTTTATTTGTTTAATTTGTTGTAGTGCCATATAATTGAGGAATTAAATGTTTTATAGTAGGAGTTGATTTTGTTTATTTTTTTGGAAGTGTATCCTCTATTTAATCCAAAATGTGTAAGTCACAGAGTGGGAGAACATACCATAACCCCGAAAATCCCGATTTGAGCATTGCTGGCATACTGTGATTTGCATATTTCATGCTGAATGGGCGCACTATAAGGGTTTTCACGTTTTCATTTCTTCCAACAATCTCCATTCAATTACTTAGGCGACAGTTTACGTGCTAGCTAGGGGCAAGTTTATCACCCCAGTTACAGCCTAGCTAGCGGTCGAGCCTATTAACCCAGATACAGTCATTAGCAAATTGTCGAGTCGTGTTGAGTTAAGACTTCAGAAAAGAGTGGTTGTGTTGGGAGCTTCCCTGGAAGTGCAACTCGGCTTTTCTTCATTTCGCTTGTGAACTTTTCGTTCCGCAAAATACACAGTCAAGTTTAGATTGGATTGAAGGGGATTTGTATTTCATGCACCTCGCCATTCTTAAATTATGTCTGACAAGAATTCGTTGCACATGCATCTCCATGATAATATAAAAAGTCCAGTTAGTGATTTTAACCCATCATGCCGAGACGAAAAACGGATATAGGTCGTAGTTCATTGACATCGATAAAAGAAAGCGATTATCACGTAATGCATTAATAAGTGTTCCCGGGCGAAGCCGGGGCGGTTTGCTAGTAGTGGATAAACCACGAGCTGTTTGGTCCTCTGTTAGCCTGTAGCGCCGCCCCCGTGTATTTACTTCGCGTGATTCTGTAAATGTTCTAGTGAATGTATTTTTCTCGATTAAATACTTCGAAAAGGACACACTGATCGCGAATAATTATCAAATGACAACGTAAAAATCCATCAGTTAGAGACTAATTGAGCAAAAAAAAAACTTCTAAATAGTGGAAAATAAAAAAATATTAAATAGAGAGGCTGTAAAATACAAACATGATGCTTGGAGGATATTTTTTTTATCGCTTATCCTCCCAACTCAGCTTCACCCACGGTCTCTGCAAGGGATCATTCCTCTACCGTCACAAGGACGGTGTCTGGGAGCTGAATACACTTTATCAGCAGACACAACTGAGGTTGGTGACAGACGACCGCTAACTTGGGGTTAATTAAGGGAGGGTCAGGGAATGGATTTTGGAAGAAAGAGAGCCGTGGACATGTTGAAATGAACCGTTCCAGCATTTGCCTGGTGGTGAAAATGGGAAACCACGGAAAACATTTTCAGGACCCACGCTATCCCGATGCCAGGGAGGCACGAGATAGCGCGTTAGTGACTAAGAAACACTTAAGTTAATTATACGCCAAATCAATACTAACAGAAAAACACTTAAATGTCAACAATTTATAGATTGTTTGAAGTGTACATGTTTCGAAACAACAATGGTTTCTTCTTCAGCACAATTAAGAGAAAAAATACTTATTCTAAGGAAAAAAGTTAAATTAAAAATGGATATCCTTACAATACGTTTTAAAAGAATAATTTGAAAAAAAAAACATTTATAAGTCCTTAAAATAATCTATGAAA
Organism: Meconema thalassinum; assembly: GCA_946902985.2. Taxonomy (NCBI): domain Eukaryota; kingdom Metazoa; phylum Arthropoda; class Insecta; order Orthoptera; family Tettigoniidae; genus Meconema; species Meconema thalassinum. Next base: position 554,665,899 of record OX336391.1, on the reverse strand, counting down.
ATTTAGGCCATTATTTATGGTTAATCTTCTGAAAAATATCTGAAAAAATATTGTAAATATTCCTCTTCTGAAAAAATTTTAAGGATTTGTAATTTTTTTTTCAAATTATTCTTTTAAAACGTATTGTAAGGATATTCATTTTTAATTTAAGTTTCTTCCTTAGAATAAGTATTTTTTCTCTTAATTGTGCTGAAGAAGAAACCATTGTTGTTTCGAAACATGTACACTTCAAATGATCTATAAATTGTAGACATTTAAATGTGTTATTATTAGTATTGATTTGGCGTATAATTAAATTAAGTGTTTCTTAGTTATTCTGTCAATACGGATCCAAACAATTTGCTATTATGGCAAATATTTTTGCTTATTTAGCGCGTTAGCATGTTAATGATACTCATAGGTAGGGCTCGGATGTTTAGCAAAAGTCATATATTTTTCTTTGCCTCTATTTTCTTGTCTGATTGGTTTCTGATGCAAATCAAGTGATTATCGTCACAATACAGTGGTTTCTAATTATCATATAAATGCATATTTCGAACATTTTTTACCATTAGGTCATATTTTGAGAATTTTTTGGTAAGAACATCATATTTCGGTAGTTTGACGGCAGCTGTAGGTGTGCAATCATCCTCAACTTACAGAACGGGAACTAGTGTTTACAGAAATTGACGGAAAATAACTACCACTTAAATTCATATGTGAAAATCCACAGCCTGCTTCCAGTCTCCGACCGGGTCAGGAATGGAATGAATGAAGCCCCCATCTAGCGGCGAGGATATGAAGTGTGCCGGCTGCCGAAGCCTGTCGCACTCCTCTGGGGCAATGATTAAATGAATGACAGATGAAATGAAATGATAGTGGAGAGTGTTGCTGGAATGAAATTGTGACAGGGAAAACCGGAGTACCCGGAGAAAAACCTGTCTGCCTCCGTTTTGTCCAGCACAGATCTCACATGGAGTGACCGGGATTTGAACCACGGACCCAGCGGTGAGAGGCCGGCGTGCTGCCGCCTAAGCCACGGAGGCTCTGTACTTAAATTCATATGTAAATAGGTATAAAGAATTTAGTTAACAATTTAATCTCGAACGGATTGTTGCTTGGATTTATAATTTAAAAAAACGGCCATATTTAAATCAGCCATTTTCGCTTTGCTATCGTTTTACCCTCCAGGGTTGGCTTTTCCCATGGACTAAGCGAGTGATCCCAACTCTACCGCCACTGAGGGCAGTGTCCTGGAGCTTGAGACTCTGAGTCTGAGATACAACTGGGGTGTGCGACCAGCACTACGTCCAGGCGTGAAGGGATGGGAAGTGGGACGATTAGGCAAGGAAGTGGGAAGGAGGCGGCCGTGGCCTTACAGTAGGAACCATCCCGGCATTTGCCCGAAGACGAAGTGGAAAACCACTTCGAGGAAGGCTGAGGTGGGAATCGAACCCCCTCTACTCATTTGGGCCACCCGAGGCTCAGTAGACCCCGTTCCAGTCCTCATACCACTTTTCAAATTTTGTGGCAGAGCCGGGAATCGAACCCAGGACCTCGGGGCGGCATCTAACCATGCTGACAGCTACGCTACGGAGGCGATTTAATGGTCATGTTTACTTGCATATTCGGGCAAGCTTTAGGTCTTAAACATCAAAGCCCTACTCATAACAACGATAATAATAATAGTGTGCCAGCCACCAAGGAAGGATATCAAAAAGGAAGGGCTCGTCCGGGATTTGAACCCTGGAGCTCTCGCACCCTAAGCGAGAGTCATACCCCTAGACCAACGAGCCAATTGAAAGGCTGTTCTTCAAGGACTCGAGCTATTTCGCTGCATGCTAGTAGTGACGTAGAAGAGCGATATTGCTCTCTTATGGAAGTGCTCAGCTCCTACATTACTACCACTGATTAACAGTTGTGTTGTTGATTAATTGATTTAGGCGCTTGGAGACACCGTGATCATGTAGCCTCGTGCACTTGGATGCGAGTGCCAGCCACCAAGGAAGGATTTCAAAAAGGAAGTGCTCGTCTGGGAATTGAACCCGGGACCTCTCGCACCCTAAGCGAGAATCATACCCCTAGACCAACGAGAAACCTGAAGAACTGTTCTTCAAGGACTCGACCTATCTCGCTGTATGCTAGTAGTGACGTAAAAGCGCGATACTGCTCTCTTATGGAACTGCTCAGTTCCTACATTACTTTCTACTTTTTTTAGTCTTTTACCCTCCAGGTTGGTGGAACCCACTGACTCAGCGAGGGAACTCACCACTACCGCCTCTACCGGCAGTGTCCTGGAGCTGGGAACATCTAATCGGAGTGGATACAACTCGTGAGGTGTGATTGGCACTCGCCCAGGCGGCCTCACCTGCAAAGCGAACAGGGGCCTCATGAGGGAAGGTAATGGATGGTCAGGATGGATAGGCATGGAAGAGGGAAGGAGGCGGCCGTGGCCTTGAAGAAGGTACCATCCCGGCATTTGCCCGAAGACGAAGTGGGAAACTACGGAAAACCACTTCGAGGATGGCTGAAGGGGGAATCGAACCCCCTCTACTCATTTGGATTACCCGAGGCTGAGTAGACCCCGTCCCAGTCCTCATACCACTTTTCAAATTTCGTGGCAGAGCCGGGAATCGAACCCAGGACCACCGGGACGGCAGCTAACCATGCTGACCGCTACGCTACGGAGGCGACCTCCTACATTACTACCACTGATTAAAAGTTGTGTTTTTGATTAATTGATTTAGGCGCTCGCCGACACCTTGGTCATGTAGCCTCGTGCACTTGGATGTGTGTGACTGCCACCATGGAAGGATTTCAAAAAGGAAGGGCTCGTCCGGGATTTGAACACTTGACCTCTCGCTCCCTAAGTGAGAATCATACCCCTAGACCAACGAGCCACCTGAAAAATTGATCGTCAAGAACTCGACCTATCTCGCTGTAGGCTAGTAGTGACGTAGAAGCGCGATATTGCTCTCTTATGGAACTGCACAGCTCCTACATTACTACCACCGATTGACAGTTGTGTTGTTGATTAATTGATTTAGGCGCTTGGCGACACCGTGGTTATGTAGCCTCGTGCACTTGGATGTGTGTGCCAGCCACCAAGGAAGGATTTCAAAAAGGAAGGGCTCGTCCGGGATTTGAACCCGGGACCTCTCGCACCCTAAGCGAGAATCATACCCCTAGACCAACGAGCCACCTGAAGAACCGTTCTTCAAGGACTCGACCTATCTCGCCCTATGCTAGTAGTGACATAGAAGCGCGATACTGCTCTCTTATGGAACTGCACAGCTCCTACATTACTATCACTGATCAACAGTTGTCTTGTTGATTAATGATTTAGGCGCTTGGCGACACCGTGGTCATGTAGCCTCGTGTACTTGGATGTGTGTGCCTGCCACCAAGGAAGGATTTCAAAAACGAAGGGCACGTCCGGGATTTAAACCCGGGACCTCTCGCTCCCTAAGCGAGAATCGTACCCCTAGACCAACGAGCCACCTGAAGAACTCTTCTTCAAGGACTCGACCTATCTCGCTGTATGCTAGTAGTGACATAGAAGCGCGATACTGCTCTCTTATGGAACTGCACAGGTCCTACATTACTACCACTGATTAACAGTTGTGTTGTTGATTAATTGATTTAGGCGCTTGGCGACACCGTGGTCATGTAGCCTCGTGCACTTGGATGTGTGAGCCAGCCACCAAGGAAGGATTTCAAAAGGGAAGGGCTCGTCCGGGATTTTAACCCGGACCTCTCGCACCCTAAACGAGTATCATACCCTTAGACCAACGAGCCACCTGAAGAACTGTTCTTCAAGGACTCGACCTATCTCGCTGTATGCTAGTAGTGACATAGAAGCGCGATACTGCTCTCTTATGGAACAGCTCAGTTCCTACATTACTACCACTGATCAACAGTTATGTTGTTGGTTAATTGATTTAGGCGCTTGGCGACACCGTGGTCATGTAGCCGGCACAGTTCATATCCTCGCCGCTAGATGGGGGCTTCATTCATTCCATTCCTGACCCGGTCGGAGACTGGAAACAGGCTGTGGATTTTCATTTTGTCATCTCTGTGTCCTCCGCTTCACCCCGCGGGGCTCCTGCTACAATAATGAACAAACGCTGGCACGGCCACGCTCAGCGGCAATCAAATCTTAAATTCCCACTTATTTTATCAACTGTCTCAGTTCCAAGACAACCTTGAGCCATGAAGATAACAGTATAAAACAGTAATCAGAGCAAGTAGCACGTAGCCTGTTCAGGTAAGATTATACTGCACGTTATTGAACGTGGCCCGTTGGTCTAGGGGTATGATTCTCGCTTTGGGTGCGAGAGGTCCCGGGTTCAAATCCCGGACGGGCCCAATTTTATTCTTCGTAAGCTCTCTGCCGTACGATCTGCGAAACGTCACGTCATGTAACGTATATGGCGTGACGTTTAACGCGACAATGTGTTGTCCGTAACCTATCAGGCGTCACGTTTAAACGTGACAATGTATTGTCCCTAACGTATCTGACGTGACGTTTAAACGCGACAATGTGTTGTTCCTAACGTATTTGACGTGACGTTTAAACGCGACAATGTGTTGTCCCTAACGTATCTGACGTGACGGTTAAACGCGACAATGTGTTGTCCCTAACGTATATGACGTGTCGTTTAAACGCGACAATGTGTTGTCCCTAACGTATCTGACGTGACGTTTAAACGCGACAATGTGTTGTCCCTAACGTATCTGACGTGACGTTTAAACGCGACAATGTGTTGTCCCTAACGTATCTGACGTGACGTTTAAACGCGACAATGTGTTGTCCTTAACGTATCTGACGTGACGTTTAAACGCGACGATGTGTTGTCCCTAACGTATCTGACGTGTCGTTTAAACGCGACAATGTGTTGTCCCTAACGTATCTGACGTGACGTTTAAACGCGACAATGTGTTGTCCCTAACGTATATGACGTGACGTTTAAACGCGACAACGTGTTGTCCCTAACGTATCTGACGTGACGTTTAAACGCGACAATGTGTTGTCCCTAACGTATATGACGTGACGTTTAAACGCGACAATGTGTTGTCCCTAACGTATCTGACGTGACGGTTAAACGCGACAATGTGTTGTCCCTAACGTATCTGACGTGACGTTTAAACGCGACAATGTGTTGTCCCTAACGTATCAGACGTGACGTTTAAACGCGACAATGTGTTGTCCCTAACGTATCTGACGTGACGTTTAAACGCGACAATGTGTTGTCCCTAACGTATATGACGTGACGTTTAAACGCGACAATGTGTTGTCCCTAACGTATCTGACGTGACGGTTAAACGCGACAATGTGTTGTCCCTAACGTATCTGACGTGACGGTTAAACGCGACAATGTGTTGTCCCTAACGTATCTGACGTGACGTTTAAACGCGACAATGTGTTGTCCCTAACGTATATGACGTGTCGTTTAAACGCGACAATGTATTGTCCCTAACGTATCTGACGTGACGTTTAAACGCGACAATGTGTTGTCCCTAACGTATCTGACGTGACGTTTAAACGCGACAATGTGTTGTCCCTAACGTATCTGACGTGACGTTTAAACGCGACAATGTGTTGTCCCTAACGTATATGACGTGACGTTTAAACGCGACAATGTATTGTCCCTAACGTATCTGACGTGACGTTTAAACGCGACAATGTGTTGTCCCTAACGTATATGACGTGTCGTTTAAACGCGACAATGTGTTGTCCGTGACGTTGAAATACGGCAATGTATTGTCTGTATTGAAATTGGCGGTTGGAACAGAACGCAGCAACTGTTGGTTGGTTCCTCTGTTTAGGGGCTGTGACAACCTGGTCATGTAGCCCCGTGTACTTTGGGTGCGTGAATTATCTGTCTGATAACCGGTGTTAATTGTGATGGCTGTATTAGCGTGTGTCATATGTAGCCTAATTCAGTTAAGGACTGCAGACGATCAATTTCAAGTAGTTCCTACTTTTGCTACCAAATGTTACCGTCAACGACACTTAACCGCGAACTTGGATACTAGATGCCACCGCAACTGGCACTTATCGGCGGACGTTGGAACTTAAGAGCGTTAATCAAATCTAACCTACACATTTAGCTTCACGCAATTGTAATTAGTGGAATTTTCTTTTGCCAGTAACAGTTGAAAGAAAGAGCTGTGAACTTCACCCAACCTTATTGAACTTCACGTTTTGAAGTGATGCCAATATTGTATCAACAAGAAATGGTGGATGCTCCATGCTGAACATGGGGAACATAACCTACCTTTTTGGCATATGGAAAAAGAAGTTAGTTATTGTTGTTTTAAGGGGAGGAACTACAAGGTCATCTGCCCCTATGGAGAAAGTAAACCAGAAACTAACGTACATAAAAAAATACGAAAAAAAGAAAATATATTACCTAAAAAAAGAAAGAGCAATAAAATTCGACTTACAGTACTTTTTTTTTCGCTATCGTTTTACCCTCCAGGGTTGGCATTTCCCACGGACTAAGCGAGGGATCCCACCTCTACCGCCACTGAGGGCAGTGTCCTGGAGCTTGAGACTCTGGTCGGGGATACAACTGGGGTGTGTAACCAGCACTAGGCCCAGGCGGCCTCACCTGCAAAGCGAACAGGGGGGCTGGTGAAGGGATGGGAAGAGTGGGACGGTTAGGCAAGGAAGTGGGAAGGAGGCGGTCGTGGCCTTACAGTAGGAACCATCCCGGCATTTGCCCGAAGACGAAGTGGGAAACCACGGAAAACCACTTCGAGGATGGCTGAGGTGGGAATCGAACCCCCTCTACTCATTGGGCCCACCCGAGGCTGAGTAAACCCCGTTCCAGTCCTCATTCCACTTTGCAAATTTCGTGGCAGAGCCGGGAATCGAACCCAGAACCTCCGGGGCGGCAGTTAACCATGCTGACCGCTACGCTACGGAGGCGGACTTACAGCACTTAATAAATTTAAAAAATCAGGTTAGTTATTTTATTGAGGGACGAAGCAGCGAGGTCATGTGTCCCTCCGAATATTATCAGCGCATCTAGTGGTTTGGGCCGATATGAGGTTCTATCTAGTATAGAAGTTGAAAACGGTTTACCCATCTAAAGTAATCGGTTGACAATTCGAATTAGAACTTTAAATGAGACAAGTTGCTTTGTAAGAATACGCAAATGTTCGAGATAATGAACAAGTTTAAGTGCCAGGGATATAATTTAAACTTCGAAAAATTAGAGTTATAGAAATTCCACGTAAAGAGAGAAATAAGCATGTAAATTATGGGAGGTTTGTTCGAGAAATAATAATTACGACGAGTTATCGAACAAGCTACGAGTAGTCGAAGGTCGAGAACTACGAAAGCCTTCTTCAGGACGAGTGAGGTGGGATTCGAACCCACGCTCTCCCGATGCAAGCGAGCCACGAGCTACCGCCAACGTGGCCGGCCCTATATGAAGTTGCTATCTCTCTCTCTCTCTTATTTGCAGAGATTTCGCCTGTCCCCACTTGTTTTATCAACTCTCTCAGATCTAAGTCAGCCTTGAGCCATGAAGATAACAGTACAACAGTAATCAGAGCACGTAGCACGTAGCACGTAGCATGTTTAGGTAAGACTATACTGCACTTTTGTGACCGTGGCTCGTTGGTCTAGGGGTATGATTCTCGCTTTGGGTGCGAGAGGTCCCAGGTTCAAATCCCGGACGGGTCCTACTTTTATGCTTCGTAAGCCCTCTCCCGTACGAACTGCGAAACGTCACCCGATGTGTGGTATCAAGACAGTGTACGCTTGTTGGTTCGAGAAAGCAGTTACACTGAAGAAATGGAAATTGCAACACCTTGAAGGCATTTGTCGTTTGTGTTGATTTTCAAGATATGGAACGATGCCATGTAGGCCTAGGTATGTAAACGATCCAAGTTTCAAACCCATTGGATTGTTGCTACAGGTCTCCCCTCGTGATTGGTCGCGGAGGAATCAACTCCAGTATACGGACTCTGGTGTAGCGTAGTTGACTTGCAGTCTGTGCTGTGAAGTGTTCGCCGTTCAACATGCCTCGACGACAGAGAAGAGCACGCTATCAACAACTGTCGCTGTTTGAGAGGCCTCGGATAATTGGGCTGTGTGAGGCTGGATTATCGCTAAGGACTGTCGCTGCACGTGTTGGCCGACAGGCATCTACGGTACAACGTGTATGGCAGCAGTGGTCAAATGAAGGTACCCACACCCGTAGACCTGGCACAGGCCCAGCGCGACAGACAACTGTGAGAGAGGATCGCCGCATCATTCGGATAGCCTGGATGGAACCCCATGCAACATCAGCGCAAATTCGAGCAGCTGTGGCACCCCACGTTACACAACAAACAGTTGGTAATCGCCTGCGTGCAGCTGGCTTACGATCCCGTGTCCCTGCAGAAGGTGTTCCATTGACCCCACAACAGCGACGTGTAAGGCTGGCCTGGTGTCGAGAACGATCGACGTGGGTTGACGAATGGCATAGGGTCGTCTTTAGTGATGTATCGCGCTTCTGTCTTGCCCGCAGTGATCGCCGGAATCGTGTGCGCCGACGTACCGGGGAGAGGGGCCGCCCAGACCTTATTGTCGAGAGGCACACAAGAGCAACACCAAGCACTATGGTCTGGGGAGCTATTGGCTTTAATGTCAAATCACAATTAGTGCTTGTTGAGGGCACTATGACTGCTCGACAGTACGTTGATAGGGTACTCAATCCAGTGGTTGTCCCTATGATGGCGAACATTGCTAATGGGTTGTTTCAGCAGGACAATGCCCGGGTTCACACTACACGCATCTCCAGAGAAGCTCTCCACGACATCACAACCTTAGAATGGCCCGCCAGATCCTCGGACATCAGTCCTATTGAGCATGTGTGGGACATGATGGGTCGACAACTGGCCAACCGTCCTCAGCCACCCACAACTCTGGAACAACTGACCCGTGCAGTGCAGCAAGCATGGACCACAATTCCTCAGGAAGCGATCCAGGGCCTTATTGACTCCATGCCTCGAAAAAATTCATCAATGTATTGCAGCTCGTGGTGAGCACATCCTGTATTCATTGTTGTCCAAACTTGCGGTCAGAGAGACCTGAAAGTGTAATCATCGAATCACAACCGAACACTCGTCCTGCATGTTCAATTGCAGCAATGTAGCACCACTCCTTCTGGGTGTTGCAATTTCCATTTTCGTCAGTGTATAATGGAGAATACCAGCACTCTTGCCACCTCCTAACATGTGAGGGCATATGACCGGGCTATCTGCGACTCGTACAAATAGTTGTTATGTACAAACTCACCCCAGTACATCCCCTATCCAGTAGAAACGGGAATAATAAAGGGTGGATTACTAGCAAACATAGGGGATAATTTACGACACTTCCAATTATATAGTACCGTAGTAACAGGCAGAAAACGCCTTCATGGTGTAGTGGTCAGCGTGCTTAGCTGCCACCCCGGAGGTCCAAGGTCTGATTCCCGGCTCTGCCACGAAATTGAAAAGTGGTATGAGGACTGGAACGGGGTCTACTCAGCCTCGGATGGTCCAAATGAGTAGAGGGGGTTTGATTCCCACCTCAGCCATCCTCGAAGTGGGTTTCCGTGGTTTCCCACTTCGTCTTCGGGCGGGAGGTACCTACCGTCAGGCCACGGCCACCTCCTTCCCTCTTCCTTGTCTACCCCATACTTCCCATACTTCCCATACTTCCCATTGCCATCACTGAAACATGGCGTCAGTTGACAGTGCAAGTAAGCGGTGCGAGGCGAAAAGCGAATGTATTAGGAGTTTACTGTGTCGAAAGTGTAAAGTAAACTACCCTAAAGGTGTGATTTGTGGTGGTTGTGAGTTAAAAGTGAAGAATACGGGAAGGATGACGACACGACTATCTACAAAGGCCATTAAAGCGAGCCTCGTGGAGTGCAACAGTGTAGGCCTAGAGGTTATGAAGTGCCAGAAATGTTTGGTCTTAGTTGAGGAGGTGAGCAGCAAAGACGAGATAATTAGACTGCTCCGGCTAGAGCTAGAAGCTGTAATTAAAGATTTGGAGAGGGCCAAGGAGGCAAACAAGACCATGGAGGAAAATTTGTCAAACTTGGAGGTTGGTATTTTAAGTTCGGGGATTGGCGGGCAGATGGCAGCAGATGGCGGGATCAACAGTGACCGGAAGTCAAGGAGATCCAAGCGCTCAGATATGACTGACGGACGGTTGGCGGAGGAAAGACTGGAGCTGGACACCGTCGAGGGCGATCGAGTGGAGCAGGTATGTGATGAAATAAGGGAAATGTCGGTCAACGGAAGAAGAGAAGAGGAAGTGTGCCGGTCCTTGGTTATTGGGGACTCAATAACTAGGCGCTTGGGAACAGGGCTTCAGGAAACAAATACTGAAGTGAAATGTTTTCCTGGTATAAGGACTGAACAATTGAGAAGAAAAGTGATGTTAATGGGAGGGGGTGGAGAAGTTAAGTCAGTACTAGTACACGTTGGGACAAATGACCTAAGGAGCTCTCCTACTCCAGACAATATAGGAAATGACATTAAAAACCTGATAAGAGCATGCAGGGAGAAGTATAGAAATGCTTCTATTGCAGTGAGTGGGATTTTATATCGGCGGGACGTAGATTGCAGGTATGTGGATGCAGTAAATGGTGTACTGGACTGGATTTGTGGTGAAGAGGAAGTTCTATATATTAACTCTGGACTGTGGATAGAAGACTATGATTTGGGGTGGGATGGTCTCCACTTAAATAGGCGAGGTTCGGCCAAACTGGGACAACTCTATGGAAGGGTCATTAAAAGTTTGTCAAAAAACCCACCAAGTGTTTAAGAGATGATTCATCCCAAACCAGTAAAGGGGATAATAAACGGAGCAAGATAGTTGCTAGTCTTGGGTACAAAGGGCATTATCAGGGCTTCAAGTGTCTTCTGGTAAACTGTCGTAGTGTAGTTAGAAAGGGCATAACATTTGGAACCATGGTAGAACTATATGATCCAGATGTTATTATCGGGACTGAGTCATGGCTAGTTGAAAATGTTGTGGAAGGGGAGGTATTTCCTATGGGTTATAGGGTATACAGGAGGGACAGGGGAAGCACGGGAGGTGGGGTATTTATACTAGTTAAGGATATATTTAGGAGTCATCTAGTGTTTACAGATGAAGTAAATGAGATTCTGGGGGTTAGGGTTGGTTCTAAAGATATGGTAGACATTTTGGGTGTATATAGAACAGGGAGGGGTGAACGGGATGTAAATCTAGGAACAACGTTAGTAAATTATGCTATGGAGGCTGACCGGGCAGGAAGAAATTTAATTGTAGGGGGTGATTTTAATATGCCAAGAGTGGACTGGGAAGGTAGGGCAGATTCTCAGGAACATTATCAATTGCTGGCTAACAAAATAATATGGGAGGGGGGATTTGTTCAAGTTATCGAGGGAAGCACTAGGGGGAACAGCTTATTAGACGTGTTTTTGATCAAGCCTGAGGATATTTGGGTCAAATCAGAGATCATTGAAGGGATATGTGACCACAAGGCTGTTGTAGTAGAGGTTAAGTTGGGTATTGAGAGGCAGGTTAAGAGGGAGACAAGATTGGTAAAGCAGTATTACAAAGCTTATAAAGAAAAGATTGGGAGTTACCTAGCTGAAAATTTCAATCAGTGGATAGAGGGGGGACAAAATGTAGATGAACTGTGGGCTGGTTTGAAAACCATAATTCTAGATTGTGAAATATTACATGTGCCATTTAAAAATGTAGGGGCGACTACTGATCCACCTTATTACAATAATGAGGTAAGAAGATTAAAGAAGAAATGCAGATTAGTAAGCAGTAGGCTCAGGAAGGGGATAGGCCACCGAATAGAATTAAATAGGTTAAGGAGGGAACTGGACAGGGCTAAGATAGTAGCTAAGAAACATTTTATGGGTAGGCTGGTTGGCGGGGGGATGCCTTTCAAGGAACGGTGGAGAAATATGTATGTCTATTTAAGGGGAGTGAGAGGAGTTCAAGGCCGAATACCTGATATCGAGGGGGAAGATGGAACGTTGCTGGTGGAAGATGGGGAGAAGGCTGAAGCATTTAATAAGGTGTATGGTAAGGTGGTGGGGATTGTTGGGGAGGGAAATGTAGATCAGAAAGTAGAGCAGGGTATTGAGGACGGGAAGAAATTTAGATATGTAAATAAGGATATCTATAATGCAATACGGGGACTGGGGTCAAGAAAAGCAGCTGGTGTAGATGAGATAAATGGGGAATTGTTAAAGATTATGGGATGGAACATTGTACCTTATTTAAGGTTTCTGTTTGATTTTTGTATAAATAATGGGGTAGTGCCTGATGACTGGAAACAAGCTCTGGTAGTTCCGGTATATAAAGGGAGAGGGGAAAGGGGGGATAGTGATAGCTACAGACCTGTCAGCCTAACATGTATTATATGTAAAATTTTTGAAGGAATTATAAATGTTTACATAAGGGAATGCTTAGGGAATAGTAGGTGGTTGGCAAATGAACAGCATGGGTTCAGAGAGGGATTTTCTTGTGAATCACAACTATCAGGCTTTCAGCAAGATATCAGTGAGGCCTTGGATAATAGAGGTCAAGTTGACTGTATTGCAATTGATCTTTCAAAGGCTTTCGATAGGGTCAATCATGATATCCTATTAAGGAAAATGGAGGTTGTGGGATTGGACAGGAGAGTAGTACGATGGGTGAGATGCTTTTTAAAGGGGAGAAGTCAAAGGGTAAGGGTTGGAGGGTCAGTGTCAGAACAGTTAAGGGTGGGAAGGGGGGTACCTCAGGGAAGTAAATTGGGACCTTTGCTATTTCTCATGTATGTAAATGACATAGGAGTTGAAATATCATCCCAGATAAGATTATTTGCTGATGATATAGTAGTATACAGGAGGATAAATCATCTGGACGACTGCGGAATTTTGCAGAGGGACCTGACTGTCATACAAAGCTGGGCAGATGAAAGTGATATGTTGATAAATTCAAAGAAATGTCAGGCAGTGCGATTTGTTAATAAAAGGAATCATATTGTTTTTGAATATTCAGTAGGGGAAAATAAAGTTGTATTTGGGGACGAATGTAGGTATTTAGGTGTAACTCTGGGGAGTGGGAATTTTCACTGGGGTAAGCACATAGGGGAAATAGTGAAGAAAGCATACAAGTCACTACATATGGTTATGCGTGTGTTTAAAGGGGCTGGCAGAGAGATTAGGGAAAGGGCATACATGTCCCTAGTCCGTCCTCTGCTGGAATATGCTGGGGGAGTGTGGGATCCATACCAAATGTATTTAATAAAGGAATTGGAAGGAGTACAAAGGAAGGCCGCCAGGTATGTAATGGAGGACCACAGATCGACGAGTAGTGTAAGTAGGATGATTCAGAATTTGGGATGGGAAAGTCTGGCTAGTAGACGTTCAAGAGCAAGACTAGGGGGTATTTTCTTAGCTTACAAGGGGGAAATTGCTTGGGAAGACATTAATGAGGGATTGGGAAAGGGAGGTACTTATATGGGCAGATACAGTCATTCGTGTAAATTAAAATTAAGTCAGTGGAATAGTAACTGGGGCAAATATTCTTTCATTGGGAGGGGGGAAGTAGAATGGAACAGTTTGCCAGAGGACATTTTCAGCCCTTTGCCTTCTAATGTTGGAAAATTTAAGGAGTTGGTGAGAAAGCACCAGATCAGGAGCCAGTGGCATGACATGAATGAAGAATAGTGTAAATTATCCTTATTCGTAATTTATATTTGTTTCTATTATTATTATTATTATTTTCTTATACCAATTATTCCTTGTATCTAAAATGTAATCTCTTAGTTGTATGAATAATTTATTTTGCTTAGTGTTTTTGTTGTTGTAATTTGCCACCATGGACAGCGTCCACATCTGCAAATAAATATATGTATGTATGTATGTATCCCTCATGAAGCCCCCTGTTTGCTCTGCAGGTGAGGCCACCTGGGCGAGGTGCTAGTCTCGCCTCCCCAGTTGTATCCCCCGAGACAATGTCAAGCTCCAGGACACTGCCCGTAGAGGCGGTAAAGGTGGGATCCCTCGTTGAGTCCGTGGGAACAGCCTATATGGAGGGTAAACTGACTACGAAAACGAAACGAGCTAACAGAAATCGACAACGCTAACGTGCTAACTCGCGCCTCACTGGTATCGGGAGAGCGTGGGTTCGAATCCCACCTCGTCCATCCTGAAAATTATTATCGTGGATCCCCCCTCTTTCTAAAATCCCTTTCTTAATTAGCCCCAAGTTAGCGGTCACTTGTCACAATCCCCAGTTGTGTCTGATGACAAAGTGTGTTCAGCTCCACGTGGTCAGAGCGTGGGACCCCCTCAGCGTTAATATTGGATTTCGTGACCAGGGCGCTGCCTCACTATCAGACAGCTACATTTGTCCTCATGATTCCGGAGACAGACAGGTCTTATGCATTTAAATGTTAAGAAGTGGTATGTGGGCTGGTATTAGCCTACTTTCGATTTTTGCAAAAAGTGAAAGTAGACTTATTAGACACAGGGCCAAAAATTGTGTGTCTGTCTGTGTGCGTGTGTGTGTGTGTGTGTGTGTAAGTCTGTGTGTGTACTCTGAATGTCTGTCCCCCCCACTATCAAATCAAACACGGTGAAACCTAATTGAACGAAATTTGGTACAGAGGTAGAACTAGCAAAAGGCACCTCAGTGTCATGTTTTATATCGCCGCCATCTTGACGGAAACGTAATGGCGGCCACCCAAATGTTCAAAGCTTAAATCTAATTACGACTAACATAATCATCCGTTCTCTACCAAATTTTGCAACAACACATATTTATATGGCAAGCGTCTTTTGACTAAACTACAAGGTCATCAGCCCAATTGTTTGCAGATGGCGGCCACCTATGTGTTAAAATCGATTCCCGCTATCAATTCAAACACGGTGAAACCGAATTGAACGAAATTTGATACAGACGAAGCAATAGCAAAGGACAGCTCAGTGTCATGTTTTATATAGCGGCCATCTTGATGAAAACGTAATGGCGGCCACCCAAATGTTAAAAGCTTAAATCAAATTACGACCAACCTAATCATCTGTTCTCTACCAAATTTTGCAACATTATACCTTTATGCATGAAGAATCTTTTGACCAAAAGACAAGATCATTAGCCCTATACTTTGCGGATGGAGGCCATGTATTGCACGCTTCAATAAAGCATTGTTTTCTCAAGAATCATCTACGGGGTCGTGAACAGTCCTGACTGCTTTTCACAGCAAAGTTCGCAAAAACAATATGCTCTAAAGAATAGAAAGGTCCATAACAGAGGCTATACTAGAAATAAAATGAATAACAAGTAGAATAATAGATATTTAATGACTGAAAAATTATGTGCATAATAATAATAAACAGAAGTCTCCCCTGACTTTCACTCCCAAGAAATAAATATATTACTGAGCGGTAAGCACTCGCTCCACACAACAAAACAATGTGAATACAGATTCACTCAAAATGATTAATCATAACACAATTGAGCGGTAAGAACTCGCTCGTCACAACATATGGATGCAAGTCCATTTTTTTTGGTCAAGAAGTTATATAATGCGTGGTGTACTGCTCTTTTAATAAGGAAATGAGTACTGATGCGAGTCCGTTTACAACTGAAACAGTCATATTGCTCACGGAGTGGCATCATTTAAATCACACTGCGGCTATGGGACCCACCCTTAATAAACACACTATAATTACTACTGACACATGCAAGATCTAATAATACAAAAAGATGAAGAACCTCCCTGAGATTCTAGCCAGTGCCAAAGCACACAAAACATAATGAGCCTGCCTAAAATAGGCCAAAAAGCTCGCATCACAAAATGGGAACACAGCCTCGCACATACTAATGCCACACGGGGTCATTGAACGCGTAAAATAAACACACAAGAAATCAAGCAACAACAACAAAATACAAGCCTAACGGCTGAAAATTATACTTATATTTTTATAAAACGCCAGACAAACAGATGTTTCGGGAGCTACCTTACAACTATGGAAAAACCCCATTTAATCCATCAAATACTCTTTATAACCGATCAGGTTTTGTGAATTTTAAACAACGTCTTAAATTGAAATACAGGACCCTGGCCTGCTACTAATGACAACATCGCGTTATCTGATTTGAGCGCACCCCTCCTTGTATGAGTCATCGCTGCCTCTACTCACTCTCAGTCCTTCAAGCTTGGTGCTATTTATACATGAGACCACACTGATCCCGTAATCCATCTGGAAACGCAGACATATCTCACTCATCCAATTGGATGGCATGGAAACACAATTATATACCACGAGTTCAGCCTCGCGAGGTTCTGAACTGGGCCGATATGCAGCAAGCCGGAATAATCTCAATGATATATCCCCGCGAACACATCGTAAAATCACAACACACCATAAAACTTGGACTGACTCACTCATAAACATACCAACTGGGTCGGCTCAAAACAGATCAACGTATTTTGCGTCCATAGACACATTAAACAAAATAAACAACAAAAACTTGGGTGCAAAGTGCCATCCCGTACAGATTTGCTAGAAAAGCAACTATCAAAATAATCCTGATCCGTCATAAAATTCTGCTCACAAATAATCTTTACCCTCCAAATTCTATTTTTTGTCTCAAATTAATTCAGTTCCATTTTTGTTATAAGGCATACTTCCGAATTTAAAATGCTTGACCGCGATTTACGCAAGCGAATGCGAGCACGAGCTGCGCATAGCCCCGTATAGTTGAACCAAACAAAATCACAATATCTACAAAATACAAAGCGCTTGGCTTGTCCCATACTTAATGTGTCAGTAAACAAGAACTAAGAATATACATTACCAAACAAGCAAACAAATATCTACAAAAATACGTCCCATAAAAACCATAGCTGATTTAATAAATAAATAAATTCATTTGTACTCATTCCTATAGAACAGCGTCAGGGAAACATCCGCAGCCATCACTCCTTAAAAATGCTTAGCTCGTCATCGACATCTTCTGGCAAATGTCCTGCTGGTTCCAAGGTCCGCCCTCGTTCCTAGACGTCATCTCGTGCTGAATTAAAATAATGTTTGTCAGATACACACACGATATATTTCCTATTAAATTCACCGATCAAGTACTAAATTCCTTGACAGTCTATTGGTGAATTATTTCGATGAACTGGTCCTATCTGGTAGTACTGGGACTACAAATAAATCACTGAAGTTACACTTATAACTTGACGAAAATGTTCCATGTTCACATAAATGAAAAATATGTAGTTGTGCCTCGTGTCCTCAGACACCTGAATAAAGATCTTACGTCCTCAAATGCTCAAATAAAAGTCATGTCTCGAAGCTTCCTGGACCATTTATAATTGAAACTGGCTAGAGTAGGTGTGGAAGGGGGTTTATGGAAAAATATTCCATAATAATTATCAGACTAGCATGCGATCGGTATAATTGAGTTCGTAGCAATGTGGAGGTTACGATTATGCTGTAGCTAGCTCGAATCGATCGTGGAATTAATCCGTAGATAACTCCCGCGTTATTTTACCAGGGTGGGTTACCACGCCGAGTTGCCGCTTAAACAGGGCGTTTTGATATTATTGGTTCAGACTCTTGTAGATCTTTGCGCGCTCTTACTTGTATTCCTGCCACATGGAGTGGTTAACATGAAGATTGACCAATTACATCGTAGCATTCAATTTTCTTCTTGGCGCCAACTCTCATAGTAACAAGCCATATTGTGCGTACCCAAGCCATCTTCGCGCTAAAAGTTGCACCTGTCCTATGTGTCATGAAAATTATGCTACTTTCTAAAATACCACAGGAGCTTAACCCATTGTGTTCTCTCTGCCACTGATTTCTCAATATTTCCCAAAACGTCTGGCTCTCATATCTGCTGCCTGTAGAAATGTATCAAAATATGATGAATAATTTATTAGAATCCTTTATACAGCCTGTGGATAAAGGGTTCAGTATGTGTGCAAATCGATTCCCCCAATCTAGCCAAACACGGTGAAACCAAATTGAACAAAATTTGGTACTGAGGTAGCACTGGCAAAGGGCACCTCGTAATGGAGGCCCCCCTAATGTTAAAAGCTTAAATCAAATTACGACCAACCTAATAATCTGATCTCTACCAAATTTTACAACATACCTTTATGTGGGAAGAATATTTTTACCGAACTACAAGATCATCAGCCCAATAGTTTGCAGATGGCGGCCATATATGTGTGCAAATCGATTCCCCCTATCAATTCAAACACGGTTAAACCGAATTGAAGGGAATTTGGTACAGAGGTAATAGCAAAGGGCACCTCATATTCATGTTTAATATCCGTATATCACGTTGTATTTCAAAAAGCTACTACAATCAACATTCAATTATACTCCTTGAAAAGGACAAAGAGTTATAAAAATACCCATGCATTTAGGAGAAAGTAGGCTATATGTTCTTTACTGAGCATCTTGTTTTATATTATAACTACTTGCTCGAATCAATAAGCGTACACTGTCTTGGTGCCACATATCAGGCGACGTTTCGCAGATCGTACGATCGAGGGGTGACGAAGCATAAAAGTTGGGCCCGTCCGGGATTTGAACCCGGGACCTCTCGCACCCAAAGCGAGAATCATACCCCTAGACCAACGAGCCATGCTCGTAACCGCGCAGTATAGTTTTACCTAAACAGGCTACGTGCCACTTGTTCTGATTACTGTTGTACTGTTATCTTTATGGCTCAAGGCTGTATTCACGATGCCGATTTGAAACCGTTCATAAAACATGTGGGTACAGGAGAAATCTCTGATCAAAGAGACACTACTACAACACATGTTATAAGACAAATTCTACATGCACCCAAGTACACGGGGCTAAATGACCACTATGTCCAACAAATGTCTTTTAAAGACAAGCCATATCATCTCCTAATGTCTGGTATTGCCATTTCATAGTATTCGACCAAACCCAGAGTCTCGAAATTATAGTTAGGCTCATCCTGGTGCTCTTTAAATGAAACTTTGTGCTCCCGTCATACGATCCAGAACGTGTTGACGTTTCGCCCGGACTAGGCGAGGGATCCCACCTCTACCGCCTGTCCTGGAGCTTGTGACTCGAGTCGGGGATACAACTGGGGTGTGTGACCAGCACTACGCCCAGGCGGCAAAGCGAACAGGGGCCTGGTGAAGGGGTGGCAAGAGTTGGAGGGATAGACAAGGAAGAGGGAAGGAGGCGGCCGTGGCCTTACGTGAGGTACCATCCCGGCATTTGCCTGAAGACGAACTGGGAAACCACGGAAAACTTCAAGGATGGCCGAGGTGGGAATCGAACCCCCTCGACTCATTTGGACCACCCGAGGCTGAGTAGACTCCGTTCCAGTCCTCATACCACTTTTCAAATTTCGTGGCAGAGCCGGGAATCGAACCACGGACCTCCTGGGTGGCAGCTAACCATGCTGACCACTACGGAGGCGACTACTATTATTATTGTATTTGATTTAATAGTGCTCGGGTACTTGGTTCGGCGTGAGGATGATGCCCACACTCACCAACAGGTTGAGAACGTCTGGGCACCACAGAGAAACTGAACACCCACACGGTGTAATGATCAAGATGACGCAAGCTCCTAAAATGGATTAGCAACCAAACAAGTTGTGTGTCGAGTAAATAGCAAGAGGTCACCTTTAACATCAGTGCGTCAGCCTACTTTATTATGCTTTCACTGCGCCAACTTGAGCAATTTTCCTTATCACACAGCAGTAAGCTAAGTTGAGATAAATATGAGGCATGGTCAAGTCTCTTGGACAAAGAATGAGCGCACTACTTTCTTTCTTTCTTTCTTTCTTTCTTCTATGCCCAAGATCGCGAGTTCAAACACGGCCGAAGTAGTCGGATTTTTTAAGAGCGGTAAAAAATCCTTCAGTATGCCTTCCTTCGGAGGGGAAGTCCCATGTCATAGATTTATGGCATGTTAAAGAACCTTCCACTAATTACACCTGTGTGAAGCTAAATTATAGGTTAAATTTGGCCAACGGTTGTCGCCAGGAGACGACTGCGATGACATCTAGTAACCAAGTTCTGAACTAGTAGTCGGTGACCGTGACGTTTGGTGGCAAAAGTAGGACCTACTTGAAAATTCAATGTCTGCAGTCCTTACTTGAATTAAAAACAGATAACACACACTAATATAGGGATCACAATTACAGTAACACCGGTTATCAGACAGATTCTACACACACTCAAAGATACGGGGCTACATGAACGCGTTGTCGCAGTCGCTAAACTGAGGAACCAACCAACTAACCTTCTATCTTCCTTTTTCTACCCTGTGCGGTAGCCGTGCTCGTTAAATCGTGCACCACGGCCGCGAGAGCATCTGCAGCAAGTCCAAAGAAGCCAGGTTCGAATCTCGGCTCTGACAGCGGCCATCCTGAGTGTGTGTGTTTCCCATGGATATATCTAAACTCCCTCCAGACAAATGGCAGCTTAGTACATTACATTAAGTCCTGGAGCACCTATCTCATGCCTGTCCTTAATCACCTCGTGGTGTAGTGACAAGCATTCTTGGCTATCACCCCGGAGGCCTTGGTTCGATTCCCATCTCAGCCATCTCAGAAGTGGTTTTCAGTGCTTTCCCATTGCTACTCCAGGCAAATGCTGGTATGGTTCTTAACTTAAAGCCACGGCCGCCTCCTTCCCAATCCTCATCTTATTGTTAATTACAAATGTGCACACACTAATAAAGCCATCACAATAACAAAGCTATACAGGGCTACATGACCACGATGTCGCAGAGCCTCTAAATCAATCAACAACTACAACGAAACAACCGTTCATCAGTGGTACGCCTGGTAACAGAGTAGTACCGCACTTCTACGTCACTACTAGGTTTAATTAAGGTTGTTTTACATCCCTTTTTACTACTACGGCTTTTAGAGACACCGGCGTGCCAGAATTTTGCCCCAAATGGGATCTTTAACGTGCCAGTAAATCTACTGACACGGCTCCCTCGCCTTTGCGCACCCTCAAATGCCAGCTGACTGCGCCAGGATTCGATCCTGAAACCTTGAACACAGCAAGCGAGAACGTTACCGCTGAGCCACGCAGCCAGCCGCACTACTTGGTTTATCATCATAGAGTACAGCGAGTTAGGTCGAGCTCTTGAGAACATATTTATCAGCTGGCTCGTTGGTCTAGGGGTATGATTCTCGCTTCGGGTGTGAGAGGTCCCGGGTTCAAATCCCGGACGAGCCCATACGTTTTGAAATCTTTCC
Source organism: Meconema thalassinum (assembly GCA_946902985.2). NCBI lineage: Eukaryota > Metazoa > Arthropoda > Insecta > Orthoptera > Tettigoniidae > Meconema > Meconema thalassinum. Next base: position 554,644,646 of record OX336391.1, on the reverse strand, counting down.
TTCGTGACTGTTACACTGACAGTGATGATAATAATTTTTATTTCTTAGTCGTTTTACGCTTTAGGGTTGGCTTTTACATCGGACTCAGCGAGGTAACCCACCTTTACCGGCTCCAGGGCAGTGCCCTGGAGCTTGAAACATCCGGTAGGGAGATACAACTGGGGAGGTGAGACGAGCACCTCGCTCAGGCGGCCCCACCTTCAAAGCGAACAGGGGCCTTATGAGGGATTGGAACGGATGGAAATATTGGGAGGGATAGGCATAGAAGAGGGAAGGAGGCGGCCGTGGTCCTACGTTAGGTACCATCCCGCCATTTGCCCGGAGACGAAGTGGGATATCACGGAAAACCCCTCTACTCATTCGGACCACCCGATACTGAGTAGACCCCGCTTCAATCCTAATACCACTTTTCAAATTTCATGGCAGAGCCGGGAATTGAACCTCGGACCTTCAGGGTAGCAGCTAAGCACACTGACCACACTACACCACGGAGGTGACCTATAATAATGATAATAATAGTAAAAACAATAAAAGAGTGATGCCACTTAATGCAAAATGGAAACTTTACAAAATGTTTGTCCTCCCAGAAACTCTGTATCAAGTGTTCTCAACCTTTTGAGACTGTGAGCACAACCATCGCGCTATACCAAGTACCCGACCTCCATTAAATCGGATATAATAATAATAATAATATTTTTTTACGAGGGACTGTGGAAAATCTTCAAGAGACACTTGTGAAGGGTCCGCACTCCAGAGTAGTGTGGGATTCTTACCCACTAAAAAACACATCCCTTTTCCCACGATGTGTTCATCACCCCGGAACCGCTCTCGCATTACTTCAGGGTGATGTCGTGCTTATTTAGCCTTTCAGACTTCTTCTTTATTTATTTCTTCTTAAGGACGTTCGTACGCTTCCAGATCCCGCTTTTTCTGGCGAAGGACATCCTCCACATACACTGCTACCAGATCTCATGATTGCTGGTATATTATAATATTATCTGGTGTCAGTTCTCCCAATTCAGTTTCCACATATTCTCTCTTTATCATCCAATGGCCGCACACGAAGAAGGTGTGAAGTACATCATCGATGTCGTCACAATATATGCATGTTGCACCACTCGCTCCGCCTACTCTATGCAGGGATTTCCGTAAATATCCGTGTCCTGTTAGAAGTTGTGTGATAATAATAATAATAATAATAATAATAATAATAATAATAATAATTGACTGGACAAGAAAGCGCTTCGGGAACGAATACGCAAACTTGCGATAGCATACCAAACACCACGCACGATTTATATATTAAAAAAAACGTGTCTCTCCCAAAAGATACGACATTATAAAGCGGTTCTGAAGCCAATCTATACTAATATAATAAAGCTGAAGAGTTTATGTGTTTGTGTGTTTTGTGTTTAAACTCGCTAATCTCTGGAACTACCAGTCGGATACGATTTTTTATTTTATTTTTTATATGATAGCCAGATTCAAGAGAAATAGATTAGGCTATGTTAAATTTTGGACAGACCACTCCATTCCCTGCATTTAGGCCCTTTGGCACAAATCTACACCGTTTCACCGATCTGAACCAAAATTGTATACTTCTCCTTTGGAACCCTGCGAGTAACACTGTCAGCTTGAAATTTCGGACAGACCATTCCATTCCCTGCATTTAGGCCCTTTGGCACAAATCTACACCGTTTCACCGATCTGAACCAAATTTCACATACTTACACTTTGGAACCCGACGAGTAACACTGTCTGTTTGAAATTTCGGACAGACCACTCCATTCCCTGGATTTAGGTCCGTTGGCACAAATCTACACCGCTTCACCGATCTGAACCACTATTTTGTACACTTACCCTTTGGAACCCTGCGGGTAACACCGTCCACTTTAAATTTCGGACAGACCACTCCATTTCCTGCATTTAGGCCCTGTATCACAAATCTACACCGTTCTTCTTAATTGCACCAAATTATACATATACTTTGAAACCCTGCTGGTAACACTGTCCACTTGATATGTTGGACAACGTTCTCCCTTCCTACGTTTAGAATAACAAACAAACTGAACTTGAAAACCATGTATTAAGGCCCTAGAATCATTCGTGTCCGTAGTAGTGTAACTGAAAGAGTATTTTAATAAGTCTATTGTTGACTGGCAATTCTGGCTGCATCACGTCGCCCCTACCAGTGTTCTGGTGCAGAATTGCGAAAATGGTTAAATCTTGAGCTGCTTATAAATTGCAGTGTCACGGGGAGTAATTAGTGCAAAAAGATTTATTTTGCCCCTTGAAACAGTTATCATGAACATATTATGCATCTGTATAATGAGCCCGAAATCACATCTGCCATGTGACCTCTATAGCTCATGAGGGATTTACCATCCTTGAGAGGAGCAGAGACTTCCAAGGAGAAGGCATGAGTAGTGCTCATTTGATTTATATGAGTTGCCGCGCCGTGGATGTATATAATTTTGTGTATTTCATAAGACTGTATTTATTAACCAATATTGTACATATTTTTGATGCACCGGAGAGTGATTTTATTTATTATGTAAAGGAGATATGAATGTTAAAACCTGCAAAGAATGCCATAAATATTTTACAGTCGCACATTTGACTGATGGCTAGATAGTGCACCCGGCTTCTTGCTAAACGACTCTCATACCGCAAGCATGGTCTTGATATAACGTACGACTCGCATTGCAGGCATGGTCCTGTGACAACAAAGAAATTGTGCTTGTCAAAATCGACAAATATCTGTCGAAGTTAACTTAATTCGACGAACTGTGATACGCCTTTGCGTGCAGCAAAGCTGATAAGTGGATTTAAAATAATTAGTGAAGACAAATTTTGGATATTTGCGATATTTTGGTAATTTTTCCACGCTGGCATCGAACACGCCGCCAACCACGTTTTTCTAAAGTGCTACGATATAACCAGGTACAGTGCAATACGGCAATGAACAAATCACGTATGATTTAATTCACCAAGGTTTTAGTGTGCACAGTAGCACAAGCTGCTGAGATTAAAATCTGTGAGCGGAGAAAATCCATGGCCATTATTATTTGCTTACCCGCTGATACAAGTGTAGCTTCAGTGTGAAATTGCTAGTTACACTCTAGTGATAAATTCAGTGCAAAACTATGGATACGACGTCATTATGGCATTACTCATACACATTTTTCATGCCGAAGAAATACCAATTATTCCTTTCATAATGGAATTGGGAATGGAGTAGAAACCCCAGGATGGCGGGGCTCAGTGATGGCTGTATTACACTATAAAGGAAGGCACGTGTATCATAGGCATCTTACCACCATGCCTTACTTGCTACCTAAACCAGGCAAGTCATTTCACTGAGGAAATGTGAAACACGCACGTGAGTCTGGCTGAAAGCCGAAACATCTTTTAATGTACGATCTCGTAATGGGGATTAGTTTAGTAAGACCTTACGCCACACATTCTTAGGTAGGATTAATTATTAACATGTATTCCTAGTGGTGAAGTAACCACAAGTTATGTCGTATCATTTGCAATAGCTTGGGACAAACGCTTTTGCCAAGGTTTTTTGTAAATAAACATTTTCTAGTTCGACAGTGCATCGAACCCACACTCTTTAACGTGTAGGATTTTTGTTATATAATCATGTCTGAATAACTGCATTTTTACTGGGACAGTAAACCCAGAGACCACCTGTTGGCCGTGAAACAAGTCAATGTCACATTTTGCTTTTAATTATTGACCTTGTAAACGTGACTACAGCGCACTCTTTTCTTGATAATTTCATTTAGAAGGCTGTGAGTGGAGTGAACACTAGACATTAATGCATCAAACCCTGTTTACGATATGTGGAGAAGTGAAAGAGTAACTTTATAAAATTCGACATTCAGACGACTGCCATACAAGCTATGAACTGTAATTTTGTAAGATGAGCTGAGCAGGCTATCTCGAGTTCGAAGTGAGGGGTCATTTTAGGACTGTAAACAAAATACCCAGGTTTATTAATACAAGTTTTCCCAGACTTTAGATGTCTGATATATGAGCAAATAATGCACCTTTCTATAAGTTCAGAATGCACAGCTGTCATTACAGCAGAGTTAAATCTTGTCCACAAGCTTGTATTGTATAAATTTAGTCAAACTCATGTTATGTTAAAACGCACTACAGAGGTAGGATATGATTACCCTTAGTTGCCTAGTACAAATTTTGGTACTATATGAGCAGATAACGTGAACGACCTTTGTCTTGTTATTGCAGCGGATGATCGATGGATCAGTGGCATTGATCAGCACACAGAGATGCTATTTGATGTTTGGAATTGATTTTTCTTCCAATGATGAGTTTGATATTGGATGCTTTGTTACACCAATTTTTCACACTTTACGAAATTAACATGGTCATTAAACAATACAATGAAACTGATAGGACTGAACTAATATGATAAATAAGAAAGTAATAATCAAATATCAGGATTTTCCATTTAAAAATGAACATAAACAAAGAGCTACGAAGTCTAATAAAACGTAAATAAACCTATAAACTTAAATGAACCTTGATGACCATTACTTAGACTTGATTCTTTGACACACTTAAATACAAATATAGCTATTCCTATTGAGAGACGACAATCAGTTAGTTACGTGTTTAAACGCGGTAGCTAACCTGATAATGCGACGTTAGGCATATTTTACCCATGCAGTCGCCGACCTAACTTTTCTCTCCCCACACAAATCATGACCCAATTTCACTAACAGTCAATTTGCGATGTAGGTAGGCAGGATCAGTGGCGCCCATTGCGCAGTAATTTGAAGGATAAGATGTTACTCATTTGTGTTGTTAACTAGAATAGGTTTTCATGCGTACTGTTAGGTTCAGAATGTGCATAGCTTTTGCTTGGAAATAAATTTAGGATGAAACGCTTCTCGTTTACATCATTGTTATTATTAACGTACGATAGGTATTAGATTAAAAGACTGTAACGTTAAATGTTGGAGATGACACCATCATAGCGTAGCTTTAAACTTATTATGCTGTAAATGTAACTGAAACCTTGCATTGTAAACAAGTAAATAACTTTCTTTGCTGTAGAGTCATGCTTGTATTATTATTATTAAATCACCGAAGTAACTGTATAGGGAAGAACTACGTGTCATTCTCTTAGATTGCATTCTTTGATTTTCCATTTTTGCGTAGGACTTCGAGAGGCTTAAATTTTTGGGATTTTCGCACGGAGACGAGTTATATTACTATCAACATTGTTTAGCACGGATTAGCCGTTTTCACCTCTCTGAAGTAGTTAGGGGTCTGCCACTTTTTTGAATAAACTGAGTGCGATTTAAATGTAAGCCTTGGTTCTTTATTGTATTTGTTGTGTTGTATTCCTCTGGACAGGTAGTTTCACCTCTTATTACACCCGACACCTCTAAGTACAGATTCTTGAGTGCTTTCCCAGTCCAAGAATGCATTCCTTCCCGTCCTATATGTCTTCTTGGGAGATGGGGGTTTCGGAAGGGTCGTTTAAGGTCCCCGAAATTCTCGTAAAACGGGCACAGTAAGTGCCATGGTGTTGGTGCAATACATTGAGGTTATCAGCTGCAATAAGCGTTGGTGCTTTCAAATTTACCTTAATTTATTCCGAAACTTATCGTTGAGCGCTATGTGGCCATAAATGATACTATTGTTACCTCAGGAGCTCGGGACAGCCGAAGTTTTCCAAAGTGTTCTGATTATTTTTCTACGGCGCTATGCGACAAAAGACGACACTATTGGTTTCTACATTTCTAACAGACAATGAGATATAGGTCCTAGGCAGTGTCTTTTATTTCACTTACTCCTCTTTCTAATCATTTTTAGAAATTTGTTTGTAAATGACATCTGTCAGTGCTGTAGTTCGTAAATAGCCGTTTCCCTATTCATTATTTTCATCATTATCATTAGGGGTCGCCTCCGTAGCGTAGCGGTCAGCATGGTTAGCTGCCGCCCCGGAGGTCCTGGGTTCGATTCCCGGCTCTGCCACGAAATTTGAAAAGTGGTACGAGGACTGGAACGGGGTCTATTCAGCCTCGGGTGGCCCAAATGAGTAGAGGGGGTTCGATTCCCCCTCAGCCATCCTCGAAGTGGTTTTCCGTGGTTTCCCACTTCGTCTTCGGGCAAATGCCGGGATGGTACCTTCTTCAAGGCCACGGCCGCCTCCTTCCCTCTTCCTTGCCTATCCATCCTAACCATCCCTTACCTTCCCTCATGAGGCCCCTGTTCGCTTTGCAGGTGAGGCCGCCTGGGCGAGGTGCCAATCCCACCTCACCAGTTGTATCCCTTCCGATTCGATGTTCCCAGCTCTAGGACACTGTCCGTAGAGGCGGTAATGGTGAGTTCCCTCGCTGAGTCCGTGGGTTCCACCAACCTGGAGGGTAAACGACAAAAGAAAATCATTAGGGGAAAATGACCTAAATGTTACGTCCATTATACTGTACTGCTTATCACCCTCACCACCACCACCACCACCACCACCACAAAAAGTTATATTTAATTATTTTCTCTGGTAGTTTAATTATCATGTGCCGGTTCTGTAGTAGTATTCATTATCAACCATAAAACAAATAAATCCACCGGCTGAAGCCAGGCACTACTGCTATTATTAGATATGAATGCAGCAGAAACCCTTTCATTAGAGCAGTCATGGGATCCAATTACAAGAATGGCATCCACCAAAACAGATCCAACAAGGAAGTATATAGTAAAATAGAGAAGTTTGCATACACAATCCGTAAAAGAAGGGCATGATTTCATGGCCACCTCAGACGAATGGACGACAACAGGTTCACAAGGAAGATCTTTTACTTTTTGTATTCCAACCACAAAACCACCATCCAAAGAAGACCTCCAAATGCTCCAAATCAATGCCGGCGACGAGTTGGACAGGGTCTCTTCCGCCAAAAAATTTTAACTAACGGGCTTAACCGAGTCTTGCCCCTTGGACAGAGGCTCATTCCCAAAGGAGGATGGAATTCTGAGCGCAAAAGGAAGCCAAAGGTGGCCCTAGCAAATTATAGTTATATAATAATAACAGTCTAAATGTGTGGCCTTCGAAGATGCCAAAAGAAGGTCTTCCGAGCTATAATACATAAATATGTACATTGTTTAAACACACACCAGGTTAATGAAATCCTTGAGCAGGGATGTTCAAGTGTATTTATTTATCCCATGTAATTTTTGCTGTTTAGGGAATAACCCCCGTTACAATTGGGTGCAATCATGTTGACCAACTGAAAAGCATTTAGCATTATAATAATAATACATAATACATTATAATACTGTTTCACAAAATGATAAAATTTCTGACTGTCAAAACTTGTAATGAAAACACTATTATTCCGGTTCGTGCAACAGAATTTGAATTGTAGAATGGATTTCAGGGGAGTTTGTGCTCGCGAGCACGTTTTGGCTCCAAATTTCATTTAAAGAGCACCAAGTTGAGCTTAACTATAATTTCGAGGCTCTGGGTTTGGTTGAATACCATAAATGACAATACCAGACATTAAGAGATGATATGGCTTGTCTTTAAAAGCCTGTTGTTGATTTTGTTTCAGTTGAAGGAGGGACTTGGTCATGGTGGTCATTTAGCCCCGTGTACTTGGGTGTATGTAGAATTTGTCTTATAACATCTGTTGTAGTAGTGTCTCTTTGATCAGAGATTTCTCCTGTACCAACATGTTTTATTAACTGTTTCAAATCCAAGACGGCATCGTGAATAGAGCTTTTGGCCATGAAGATAACAGTACAACTGTTATCAGAGCAAGTGGCACGTAGCCTGTTTAGGTAAAACTATACTGCGCGCCTATTATCGTGGCCGGTTGGTCTAGGGGTATGATTCTCCCTCTGAATGAGAGAGGTGCCGGGTTCTCATCCCGGACGGGTCCTACCTTTATCCTTCGTCATCCCTCTACCGTACGATCTACGAAACGTCACTTGATGTGTGGCAACAAGTCAGTGTACGTTTATTGGTTCGAGCAAATAGTTATAATAATGCATAATACCAGCACACTTACCACTTCTTAGCATATAGATACCTAAGACCAGTCTATCTCCGGACTCATGACGACAAATGAGTAGCTGTCTGATAGTGAGGAAGCGTCCCGGTCACGAAATTCATTATTAACGGCTGAGGGAGTCCCACGATCTGACCACGTGGAGCTGAACACTCTTTGACATCATAAAAAATAAAAAAAATAAAACTCACAAAACAAATTGATATCTACCATAAAATAATTTAAGGTAAATTCATTACTTCATAGACACCACAACTGGGGATGGTGACAGGTGGCCGCTAACTTGGGGCTAATTAAGAAAGGGATTTTAGAAGGAAGTCCACCGTGGACCTGTTAAAAGGGACAGTGTCAGCATTTGCATGGAGGTGCAAAAGTGGATCCACGAGAACAATTTTCAGGATGGACGAGGTGGGATTCGAACCCATGCTATCCCGATACCAGTGAGACACGAGGTAGCACGTTAACGTTGTCGATTTCTGCTAGTTACTACTATAGAATTAAAAGTGTCGTAAATTAACCCCTATGTTTGCTAATAATCCACCCCTTATTATTTCCGTTTCTACTGGATAGGGGCTGTACTGCGCAGTACTGGGATGAGTTTATACATAGCAACTATTTGTACGAGTCGCAGTTAGCCTGGTAATATGCCCTCACATGTTTGGAGGCTGTAAGTGTGCTGGTATTCTGCATTATAACTACTTGCTCGAACCAACAAGCGTATACTGTCTTGATGCCACACGTCAGGTGACGTTTCGCAGATCGTATGGGCGAGGGCTTACGAAGCATAAAAAATAGGGCTCGTCCGGGATTTGAACCCGGGACCTCTCGCACCCAAAGCGAGAATCATACCCCTAGACCAACGGGCCACAGTCACTGAGGTGCAGTTTGGTGTTACCTAAACAGGCTAGGTGCTACTTGCTCTGATTACTGTTCTACTGTTATCTTCATTGCTCAAGGCTGTCTTGGACCTGAAACAGTTGATAAAACAAGTGAAGACAGGCGAAATCTCTGCAAACGAGAGAGAGATAGCAACTTCATATAGGGCCGGCCACGGTTGCTGAGAGCGCTAGCCCGTGGCTCGCTGGCATGGGGAGAGCGTGGGTTCGAATCCCACTTCACTCGTCCAGAGGAAGGTTTTCGCAATCTCCCATTTTCACCAGCAGGCAAATGCCGACATCGTCTTGCCGCGACGGTAGTGGATCCCGTGGGTGAAGCCGAGCTGGGAAGTAACTAAAAGAAAATTACAAGTAATAACAAGAAGTTCCGTGACGAACTAAAGAGCCTACTTTTCTTAAAATTTAAGATTCATGCCAATGATTAATCTAAATGGATCTATCTAGAATAATGACGAAATTAAGTTGTTAATATCGAAATTTCTGATTAGTTGGAAATACGGTATACCTGGCATAATGTAGCCTAATAGAGAACTACAGTTGGCAGCCCTGGTGACTGAGTATATTCTTAGTTCCATCTCTTAAGGTACTGAATACAAAATTTGGTTGAAGTCCAATGGATGGCATGGACGTTACATGCAGTTAAACATTGGATCTAACAGCGCGCATAAAATCATGTTGGCATCAATGACATACATGTATTGGTCAGAAATAATCTGAAATAATATTATCTATTGTTGTGTCAATTTTGAATGAAATCCATTAGTTAGTCTAGAAGTTACATGCATTTTAAAATTGGACCTATCAGCAGGCTTAGAATCATTTTGGCAACACTGACGTATATTAGTTACTCCAAATTAATCTAGAATGCCAGGTACTATACGTGTGCAAAATTAAGAGCTATTGGCTTGCATACTTTCTGATATATTGATATTAGGGTAACAAAAATAGAGACAGTATTTATTAACAGTTGGCAGCCCTGGTTACTCTTAAGAATCGGCATAGTCATATCTGTTATGGTACACATATCTCACACGAAATTTGGTTGAAATCCAAATGATAGTTTAGAAGTTACATGTATTTAAAGTTGGACCTCTCAGCAGGCTTAGAATCATGTTGGTAGCACTGACGTATATACGTTACTCCAAATTAATATAGAATGTCAGGTACTATACATGTGCATAGTTTAAAGCTGTAGGCTTGCATACTTTCTGATGTATGGGTATTTGGATTTAAAAAATGAGAGCATTTATTAACAGTTGGCAGCCCTGGTGGCTCTTAAGAATACGCTCAGTCATATCTGTTTATGTACACATAGCACATACAAAATTTGGTTGAAATCCAATTGATAGTGTAGAAGTTATATGAATTTAAAATTTGGATCTATCAGCAGGCTTTTAATTATTTTGGCAACACTGCCATGTATGGCCTCCTGGAAATTAAACTGCAATATTATTATCTATACGTGTGCCAATTTTGAAATAGCTCCCATTCATACCTTCCAAGATATCCAACATGGAGCTCAAATTTCAATTGCGATTTTTCAGCAGTTTGTTGCACTGACATCATTTTCAAATATGGCCGTGAGATATTCAGGTATAGATCTTTACTCCTACCAAATTTTGTTTCAATTGCTGCAGCCGTTTAGGAGTTGATAGGGCCAGACAGACAGACAGAAGGACAGACAGTCAGACACACATTTGCCCGACCTCATAAGTCTATTTTTTCCTCATTTGTGCAAAATGTGAGAAGTAGGCTAAAAATATTAAAAAATACTGTAGTCTATGGGTTGTGCAATTACCTTACTGGTGAAATTTAATAAGGTTTCGTCTTCACTTCCTCACATATTTTGCATTATAAGAATAATTTGCGTCGCCTCCGTAGCGTAGCGGTCAGCATGGTTAGCTGCCTCCCCGGAGGTCCTGAGTTCGATTCCCGGCTCTGCCACGAAATTTGAAAAGTGGTATGAGGACTGGAACGGGGTCTACTCAGCCTCGGGTGTTCCAAATGAGTAGAGGGGGTTCGATTCACACCTCAGCCATCCTCGAAGTGGTTTTCCGTGGTTTCCCACTTCGTCTTCGGGCAAATGTCGGGATGGTACCTTCTTCAAGGCCACGGCCGCTTCCTTCCCTCTTCCTTGCCTATCCATCCTGACCATCCATTACCTTCCCTCATGAGGCCCCTGTTCGCTTTGCAGGTGAGGCCGCCTGGGCGAGGTGCCAATCACACCTCACCAGTTGTATCCACTCCGATTAGATGTTCCCAGTTCTAGGACACTGCCCGTAGAGGCGGTAGTGGTGAGTTCCCTCGCTGAGTCCGTGGGTTCCACCAACCTGGAGGGTAAACGACTAAGAAGAAGAAGAAGAAGAATTTGCATTTATATTTAAATTTTAGAGGGACGCCTTCTAAGTCAAATGTTGATATCTCGAACTTCTCCTACACTCATCTTCTTCGATAACTCGCCGTAATTATAATTTCTCGAACAAACCTCCTATAGCCTAATTTACATGTATATTTCTCTCTTTACGTGGAATTTCTATAAATCTATTTTTTCGGAGTTTAAATTATATCCCTGGCACTTAAACTTGTTCTTTATCTCGAACATTTGCGTAAGGTATTATTACAAAGCAACTTGTCTCATATAAGGTTGTATTTCGAATTGTCAACCGATTACTTTAGATGAGTAAACCGATTGCAACTTCTATACTGAACTATGATCTTTAGATCTTTTCGCCCCAAACCACTGGATGCGCTGATAGTACCCGGAGGGGCACATGACCTCGCTGTTCCGTCCCTCAACAAAATAACTAACCAGATTTCTTAAATATATTAAGTATTGTAAGTCGAAGTTATTGCTTTTTTCTTAGATAATATTTTTTTTTCCGAAATTTTTATGTTCGGTTGTTTCTGGGTTACTTTTTACATATCTACAGTAGCAGAAATGTAGATTCTGTTCCCCTATGTGCAGCATGGAGCATCCGCCATTTCTTGTTGTTACAATATTGGCATCATTTCAAAACGTAAAGTTCAATAAGGTTGAGTGGAGTTCACAGCACTTTCCTTCAACTGTTAGTAGTAAAAGAATCTTCCACTAACTATAATTGTGTGAAGTTATTGCCTCAGGACAAGGAGGCGTGGAGCGCTGCATCAAACCATTCAAAAGGCTGAAGACTCAAACAACAAGAACAAGAACTGAGGACAGTGTTTAACATTCAACTGACATCTACAAATTATGGAAGCAGGATTATTGGCTCTCCTAGAAACCATTTGTTGAGGTATGACATGATACGGTCAGTAAATGAGAATTTCCCCAGTTTCGATTTGTAGATTTGCCCGCGATCTTTGTTCTTTCACTTAAAGGAATTGCTTCTGATAAGATTTACCATGACGTAACTCGTTGCTGCTTTCGTTATTCAGATTAGGAAATAAATGGTGTGTCTGTTTTTTTTCTCCAAGAAGTTGCCAGAGTAATAGAAACAGGTTAACCTTCCTGGAAACTTGATCACTGTCGGCCAACTCGTGGGAAGAGTAAAATTATATTTGTTGTTAAAGAATATTGTTATCCCCGTTGTATATAGCTCTCTCACTTTCTTCGTTAACGAGCGGCGACTTAATCGTTACGCATTAGCACAATAACCATTGTTAGCTGCTGACCAATATCATGCTTGCTCTGTCACTCCACGTGGAGTCCAGAGACCGGTCCTAGCTGCCGGCTCGCTTGTCAGGTCTCCGGTGTTGCACGCTTGCATGCAATTGTATCCAGTCGCTGCTTGCTCTCAGTAGCTACGGTGGAGAGTTGACAACGCTGTGCCTCGCGCTGGGAATGCCCTGGCTCCACGCAAATAAAACATGTAAACATATCCAACCAGCTAGGTTTCAAAGGCAAGCCCCCACAACTAATGGGACGTGGGTTGGTGACCGCGGGACCCCAGCTGAGTCCGGCATTGTTTCCACTTCTCCGGGCTTCTCTCCTTCATCTTTCCTGTCGACCTCCATTGGCCAACAGTCACATACCAATAAAATGTGTCCCTCCCATGTACTGAAGTTAGCTCCTTTGGGCAAAATATAAAAATAAAAAGTAATAAATAATAATCATACTAATATATAACAAGATGTTCGGGATAGAACATATAGCCTACTTTCTCCTAAATGTATGGGTATAGTTATAACTCTCTGTCCTTATCATCTCCTAATTTCTTCCTATTTGAAGTGCAAATTGGCACACAGGATTTGAACAGTGGCGTTCAAACCATAGTTTATAATTTACCCCAGCATTTTGCAATTTCATCAGCAAACACTCCAAACACCGACTACTTACAATAATTGAAACTTCGTTGCTCTAATAAGGCCCATCTACAATGCGCAGTCGGCAGTCCGTAGTTGGTAGTCCTCGGTCGGCAGTCGCGATCGACTCCGTGTATACTATAGGCACCATACACAACACGAAGTTGCAGTTGGTAGCTGGCAGTTGGCAGTCGCGAATTTTATTCTTGACTGCCAACTACTCGACTGCAGCAATGTAATAGCCAATCAGAGCAGATCAGAAACTGACGTCACGTTGTTGTTCTGTGTCGTATACGAATGATATAGGACTAAGTGAAGTAACTTCGCAACCCGTTAATTTATAGGCTAATCTTAAATACACGTTTTTTTTTTTTTTTTTTTTTTGTCGTGTAGCCTCCTGAGAGGCCGAGTGCAGGTCTTTCTAGTCGACGCCCGTGGGCGACCTGCGCGTCGGGATGAGAGATGGAATTGATGAAGATGAACGAAACTGGGCAAGGATGTGGAAGGAAGCGGCCGTGGCCTGTCAGAAGGTACTGTCCCAGCATTTGCCTGGTGTTGAAAATGGGAAACCACGGAAAACCATTTCAAGGACAGCCGACGGTGGGGCTCGAACCCACGCGTCTACCGAGTCAGCAGAGAGCTTGGCCCCATGACCTAACGCAGCGCTTTAGCCCGCGCAGCCACTACTGTCGGTAAATACACGGTATAACAAAATAATCCATCTCCAAATCATCCATATTGCAAGTTTTGAGGTTATCAACAACGCCTCTGTGCACAAGGAATAAACGAATGTTACTGTATTATTACTCCTAGCAGTCGTTAAGACTGGGTTCACTAACTGGCCGGTATAGAGCGCTGCTCGAATCTATAGTTTCTGCATAGTACAACTGAAGGCTGGTAGATGTCACTCCGGTGGAGAATGTCGTTTGTTTTTTAATATATAATTTCCATTGCAAAACGCACCATATAACGCTTTATTTTATAACGTCTCAGTTCTCAAGAAACAATGAATATAAAAAAAATCAAGCAAAAAAGTTCTACTCTGATAGGATTTGAACCGCGGCCAGCCACATGAGAGACGGGAGCTCTAACCACACAGCCACTCACGCGTTATCGATCAAATACATATAACGTACTGTATTAGCAAATAATCACTTGGACTGAAGATTTCTTCACTGGAGTGTATTTCAAACCGAGTTCATTTCATATTAAGTTCATATAATTTTTATCAGTAGGTTATATTGCATGCAACATACTAAAATTAGTAAAATGTAGGTCAGAACGTGAGATCAGCTGCCATCTTGTCAAATAGCCGAGACGATTCAGATTTTTAAAGTCACTTCTAGATTATAATATTACAATATAAACTTTTAATTTCGAACGAACCACGTCGCTTAGAACAGATTAAACGATTCTTGGTTCGATGTGCACAAGGAATAAACGAATGTTACTGTATTATTACTCCTAGCAGTCGTTAAGACTGGGTTTACTAACTGGCCGGTATAGAGCGCTGCTCGAATCTATAGTTTCTGCATAGTACAACTGAAGGCTGGTAGATGTCACTCCGGTGGAGAATGTCGCTTTTTTTATATATAATTTCCATTGCAAAACGCACCATATAACGCTTTATTTTATAACGTCTCAGTACTCAAGAAACAATGAATATAAAAAAAATCAAGCTAAAAAGTTCTACTCTGATAGGATTTGAACCCCGGCCAGCCTCATGAGAGACGGGAGCTCTAACCACACAGCCAATCGTACACTCATAACTCACGCGTTATCGATCAAATACATATAACGTACTGTATTAGCAAATAATCACTTGGACTGAAGATTTCTTCACTGGAGTGTATTTCAAACCGAGTTCATTTCATATTAAGTTCATATAATTTTTATCAGTAGGTTATATTGCATGCAACATACTAAAATTAGTAAAATGTAGGTCAGAACGAGAGATCAGCTGCCATCTTGTCAAATAGCCAAGACGATTCAGATTTTTAAAGTCACTTCTAGATTATAATATTACAATATAAACTTTTAATTTCGAACGAACCACGTCGCTTAGAACAGATTAAACGATTCTTGGTTCGATAATCGGAACTGGTGGGTCCCATGTTATGGATTATAAATTTTGCATAATTCACACGGCCGCCATCCTGAAATGGTACGTTTGATGACCTTGTAGTTAGGGCACAAGACGCGTCCCATATGAAGGTAGGTTGTTACCAAATTTGGTAAAGATCCGATGATTAGTTTGGTCGTAATGCATTATTAAGTTATGACCATTCGATTGGCCGCCATTACCTTTTGGTAAAGATGGCGGCAATATAAAACATGACACTGAGGTGCCCTTTGCCAGTGCTACCTCTGTACCAAATTTCGTTCAATTCGGTTTAACCGTGTTCGAATTGATAGGGGGGGGGGCAGACATTCAGAGTACACACACTCACACACACACACACAGACTTACACACATACACACACAAACAGACACACTTTTTTTTTCGCCCTGTAGTGATCTCATAAGTCTACTTTCATTTTTTGCAAAAATCGAAAGTAGGCTAAAAATGAGATGGTGTGTGTCTGTCTGTTTGTCTGTCTGTGTGTTACCTAGTAACTAACGCAAGAACCACCGGTCCGATTTAAATGAAATTTTGCATGGATGTAGCTGAAATACCAGGTTTACATATGGGATACTTTTAATTTCGATATTTTGTACTATTAAGAAATTGCGACCTTTTTAGTGACGTCACTACACCCTTTGATTTAAAAAATTCATATTTCCATATCAAATAAAAAGAGAACGCTAAGAAATAGCAAACTTTTGATGGCACATGTGAGCTAGGAAATTTAAATTCCTATCCGAAGGGTCCTTATCACTTTTCGTGTATCTCCAACGGTTAGGGAGTAAAACCTACTTTTGTGACGTCACTACGCCCTTTGGTTTCAAAATTTCATATTTCCATTTCAAATAAAAAGAGAACGCTAAGAAATAGCAAACTTTTGATGGTATACACGAGCTTTAGCATTTCATTTTCTATCCAAAAGGTCCTTATCACTCTTCGTGTCTCTCCAACGGTTAGAGAGTAAAACCTAAATTTGTGCAATAAAACACGGTCAACACCGGGCGGTGCAGTATATCTCTACATAATATAAAAAAGAAAATTTGCTGTTTTTTTCTGAATTTCTACGGAAATTTGAGTTATTTACACGTTTCAGACTGTTTTATGATAGATGCGCGCGAAAATAATGTCATGGTCTGTCTGTCTGTTTGATTGTCTGTGGACAACTTTGTTCCCTTATAACTCGAGAACGGCTGGGTGTATCAACGTAAAATATGGTACAGATATCCATCAGTGGCACGACACTAATCATTGATGTAACTCTTCTATGTATCTCTCATAAAAGGGGGCATACCCCCTTAAAATACATGCTGAAATAGGAGTAGAAGGACTAGACAAAGCTCATTTTCAGCCCCTCAATGTGAGAGACGAAACTCGGGGGCCCTAAAACCACATTTTAAGGTCCTAATTCCAACCGTTTTTGAGATATTCCCAGAAAACAAATTTCATTTAATAAACTAATGAACGAATACAAGCCGGTAACCATGGCAACAGATTCTCAGAGGTCCATCTATTGCTGTAAGACGCAATGCAATTCCATTAATTACATTGGTGTGAAAGTTTGCAAACGGCTAGAAGGTTATCACGGAACCAAATTAAGCTGTAAAATTCATCAATACGTATAATGCGCTTAAGGGGGTCAAGGGGTACACTAGAATTTTTTCACGTGATTTACACCTGCGGGTGTGGTACGGCAGGTCTATTATATTCCTATCCCTATATTATATTAATACTGGCAGAAGTACCCATTCTTCGAACGGTCTTTGGTAATAATAGCCAGACGTAATCAATTGAGCTACTGTAGCAATGGTTAGAGGCTTGGAACCTGTTTGTCGACAATGATAAATGATTAGTTAAAATATGCTCAGAAAATAAATTTAGCCTACCTAACGTGTACTTCCTGGCGTGAAAATAAAATTGAAAACCTCGTAGACGAAACGTTATACACGTCATGTTGCTGTTTGGAGATGTAATAGACCTTCTGTACAACATATCGCACGTTTAAGTCGTGTGAAAAAAACATATGGTAACCCCTGACCCCCTTAAGCGCATTGATGAATTTTTCAGTTTTAGTTGGTTCCGTGATAACCTTATTGCCATTTGCAAACGTTCACAGAAATTTAATAAATGGAGTGGCATTACTTCTTGCAGAAATAGATGGAAAGTTGGATGTCACCTTTTGAGATGCTTTTGTCATGGCTATTGGCGTGCATTCCTTCAATAGTTTATTAAATGAAATTATTTTTCTTGGAATATCAGAAACTGTTGGTATTAGAGGTTTAAAATGTAGTTTTCGGAGACCCTTTACGGCTATTTAGGGTCCCCGAGTTTTGTTTCTGACACCAAGGGGCATAAAATAAGCTTTGTCTCGTCGTTGTAGGCCGTAGTATAATAATAATAATAATAATAATAATAATAATAATAATAATAATAATAATACTTACTTTCAGTGTCCGGGAGACACACTAAATTCTTCCCTTCCAGAACTCTGCAGCTCTTATCCCTCGGTCTGTGGCCAACATAAGGTCTTCCTGGCTGCAGGTTTCATTAAGATCTTTGCACGTGAGCAGGTGTTGTGGAGTCTGGATTTCTCCACAGGCACATCGTGGATCTTCTGCATAACTCCACTTCACAAGGTTGCTACGACACTTAGGCACTCCTGTTCTCATCCGGTTTAAGGACCCCCAGGTGGTATAAGGCAAATGACTACCCCTGCTCAGTTCTTCTTTAGTGGTAAACCCCTCTGGTACTATTTGTTTCCAGAGTGACACACGCCGGACGTCTGGCTTGGTATGGAGGGGTACTGTTCTCTTAATAAAACTCTTCCTGGATCTTAGGCGAGGAGTGGTCACCTTGTGGTTGAACATAGAATGTCTGGGATCTGTTTCAAGCTTTTGTCTCTCTTTCTCTGCTGCCACCCTGCGACGAATAACTGGAGGTGCAATGCCAGCGAGAGGGTAGATCTTCTGCACTGGAGTAGGTCTCAGACATCCAGTGACAATACGTGTGGACTCGTTAAGAGCTATGTCCACTTGCTTGGTAAGGGCAGATGCTCTCCACCTATGATCCGTACTCTCCTGCTGCAAAGCAAAGTCCCAATGCTGTTGAACGTAGAACTTGAGGGTTCGCTTCCCATGTTGAACCTATCAACTTCCACATTATGCTATTTCTTGAGCTGATCTCGCACTTCAATTCTCTACAATGTTTCCTGAAGCTGAGGGTACGATCAAGCTTGATTCTCAAATATCGAGACGTTTCACAGCTTTCGAGTGTCACTCCTTTCCAGACAACATTCAACTTTTTCCGGGCCTCTCTGTTGCGAAGATGAAATGTGCATACTTGTATTTTTATTGGGTTAGGTTTCAGGTGATTCTGGGTGTAATAATTGTCTAATCTCTCAAGAGCATTGGACAGTTTTCCCTACACCTCTTCAAAGCTCCTACCCTGTACAGCAATAGCGATGTCATCCGCTTAAATAAATCGCCTGGCCTCTAAATATTCTGGCTGGTCATTTGTATAAATGTTGAATAGTAATGGGGATAACACACATAATTATAATAATAATATAACAATATAGAGATAGGGTCGTAATATACCTTCCGTACCACACCCGCACGTGTAAATCGCGTGAAAAAATTCTAGCGTACCCCTTGAACCCCTTAAGCGCATTATATGTATTGATGAATTTTACAGCTTGATTTTGTTCCGTTATAACCTTATAACCGTTTGCAAACTATCTCAGTAATGTAATAAATGGAATTGTATTGCGTCTTACAGCAATAGATGGACCTGTGAGTTTCTGTTGCCATGGTTTCCGGATTGCATTCTTTCATTATTGTATTAAATGAAATTATTATCGTATTAAATGAAATTAGTTTTATGGGAATATCTCAAAAACGGTTGGTTTTAGGGCCTAAAAAGGTGGTTTCGTTTCTCACACTGAGGGGCTGAAAATGAGCTTTGTCTCGCCCTTCTACGCCTATTTCAGCAAGTGTTTTCAGGGGGTATGCCCCCTTTTATTGGAGCAACAGAGAAGAGTTACATCAATGATTAGTGTCGTGCCTCTGAAGGATATCTGTACCAAATTTTACGTTGATCCACCCAGCCGTTCTCGAGTTATAAGGGAACATACTTGTCCACAGACAGACAGACAGACAGACAGACATACATACAGACAGACAGACAGACAGACAAACAATTTATTTTCGCGCGCATCCATCATAAAACAGTCTGAAACGCGTAAATAACGCAAATTTCCGTAGAAATTCAGAAAAAACAGACAAACTTTCATTTTTATATACACACATCAAAAAAAGTTTTGCATCACCTCGGTTCCCAGATCTCCGGCATATAGACGTTGACTGTGTATATTGTATCCAAGATACAGTCCCTTTGACTGTTCATAGATGTCACTAAAACTGCTCAAAGATGTAAACAACCATGCATGAGCAGGGCCTATTAGACGGAGGGGGTACGACAGCCGATCAGTTCCAGTCATTCCACCAGGACGAAGGTACGTTGCTCATGTTGTCTGTAGTTCTACCATGCCTAGAAGGTCAATACCGCAGTTCGATCGCGTCCGCATTGTTACTTTGTGTCAAGAAGGGCTCTCAACAAGGGAAGTTTCCAGGCGTCTCAGAGTGAACCAAAGCGATGTTGTTCGGACATGGAGGAGGTACAGAGATACAGGAACTGTCGATGACAGGCCTCGCTCAGGCCGCCCAAGGGCTACTACTGTAGTGTTTGACCGCTACTTACGGATTGCCGCTCGGAGGAACCCTGACAGCAATGCCACCATGTTGAATAATGCGTTTCGTTCAGCCACAGGACGTCGTGTTTCAACTCAAACTGTGCGCAATAGGCTGCATGATGCGCAACTTCACTCCCGACGTCCATGGCGAGGTCCAGCTTTGCAACCCCGACACCATGCAGCGCGGTACAGATGGGCCCAACAACATGCTGAATGGACCCCACGGAATTGGCATCACGTTCTCTTCACCGATGAGTGTCGCATATGCCTTCAACCAGACAATCGTCGGAGACGTGTTTGGAGGCACCCTGGTCAGGCTGAACGTCTTAGACACACTGTCCAGCGAGTGCAGCAAGGTGGTGGTTCCCTGATGTTTTGGGGTGGCATTATGTGGGGCCGACGTACGCCACTGGTGGTCATGGAAGGCTCCGAAACGGCTTTACGATACCTGAATGACATCCTCCGACCCATAGTGCAACCATATCGGCAGAATATTGGAGAGGCATTTGTCTTCATGGACGACAATTCTCGACCTCATCGTGCACATCTTGTGAATGCGTTCCTTCAAGATAACGACATCGCTCGACTACAGTGGCCAGCATGTTCGCCAGACATGAACCCTATCGAACATGCCTGGGATATGTTGAAAAGGGCTGTTTATGGACGTCTTGACCCACCAACCACTCTGAGAGATTTACGCCGAATTGTCGTTGAGGAGTGGGACAATTTGGACCAACAGTGTCTTGATGAACTTGTGGATAGTATGCCACGACGAATACAGGCATGCATCAATGCAAGAGGACGTCCTACTGGGTATTAGAGGTAGTGGTGTGTACTGCAATCTGGACCACAAATGCTGAAAGTCTAGCTGTATGATGGTACAACATGCAATGTGTGGGTCTCATGAGCAATAAAACGAGCTGAAATGTTGTTTGTGTTGATCTCTATTCCCTTTGTATTTAAAGGTTCCGGAACTCTTGGAACCGAGGTGATGCAAAACTTTTTTTGATGTGTGTATATAGAGATTATTATTATTATATTATGGCGTACAACGAGGAGACAAAGCCCCTCGGTGCCAGAAACAAGACTTGGGGGCCCTAAAGGGGCCTCGAAAACTACATTATAAGGCTCTAAAACCAACAGTATCTGAAATATTCCCAGACAACTAATTTATTTTAATTTAACAAACTAATGAAGGAATGGAAATCGGTAACCATGACAACATTATCTCAAGGGGTGGCATCCAACTTTCCATCTATTTCTGTAAGAAGCAATGCCACTCCATTTATACCTTGCCACGGTGGGTGAGTGGATAGCGTGTCGGTCTACTAACCCCAAGATTGCAGGTTCACTCCTGGCCGTGGTAAGTGATTTTTGAAAGGCGGCAAAAATACGACTCGCATGTCATACGATGTTGGCATGTCAAAGAACCCATTTGAATTCAATAGGCCGTGTTCATAATGGCAAAAATTAATCTCAGGAGTTTCCGCCAACACAAAGTTCCTCATTTCTCTACTAGAAAGCGCTATAGTGTTCAAGGAGCTTAGATATCTACCCTCCTTGACTTTCATAGTGATTCAAGGAACAACGGAATTTCGACATGCAAGCTACCCTCTGGGTGTCAAATTACGAAGCTTGCACCCGGCACCCGAGGCCATACGATATTATTATTAGGCTAATCCATTTATTACATTTCTGTGAAAGTTTGCAAATGGCTATAAGGTTATCATGGAACCAACGTAGACTGTTTAATTCGTCAATACAATTAAGGGGGTCAAGGGGTAACCTAGAATTTTTTCATGCAATTTCACGTGCGACATATAGTACAGAAAGTCTAGTATATCTCCAAACAGCAACATTATTTTCAAAAATTCCTGAATAGAATCTGCATTTTTTGCGGCTTTTAGGAATTTGGGCCATTTGAGGCTAAAGAACCTGAATTTTCATGCACCACAAGCCTTTATAATTTATGAAAGAGGTCTTCCTGTGTATGGAGACCTAACACAACGTAGAGGGTCATTTTTAATGTGAGGTGTATTGCGTTTCGTCTACAAGGCTTTCAATTCTATTTCACGTCAGGAAGTACACGTTAGGTGAATTTAGTTTGAGAGCACATTTTAACTAATCTTTTTTTTTTTTTTTTTTTTGTCGACATACGGGTTCATCGTAAGGATGATTTTGTTAGTTACTGTAAGGTAGATATGCCCATATTTGGATATCTGGGTGATATGTTGTAGACAATAGAATTGTCTGTCTGTCTTTCTGTGTATCTTTATGTACGCCTATAAATCGTGTTCGGATGCTTGGTGCATCGTAAAATTAGGTATGGTAAACATGAGTCAATACACCAATCATTTATAAAACTCCTCACCGTACTTTTCATACAGTAGAAGGGTGGATATAGGGAAAAACGTCTCAAAATACATGCTAAAATAGGCTAAATATAAAAATTATCCTGGAAGGACGATCAAAGCATATGTTGCGCTTCTCAATGTGAGACACAAAATTCTCGAGTCTATAAGGGGTCTCCGAAGACCACATTTTAAGGCCCTTAAATTAACAGTGTGTGTGGTATTCCCAGAAAACTAACTTCGTTCTGATAGACTTATGAAGGAATGAAAAACCGCTAACCATTGCAACAGTAGCTCAATTGATAATGTCTGGTGTTAATATATAACACCGTTCGAAGGACTGGTACTTCTGCTATACTAATTTATTTTAAAAAATGAGATGGTGTGTGTCTGTCTTTCTGTCTGTCTGTGTGCTACTCAATAACGCAAGAACCACTGGTCCGATTGAAATGCAATTTTGCTTGGATGTAGCTGATTTACCAGGTTTGCATATAGGATACATTTTATTTCGATATTTTGCACTATTAAAAATTGCGACCATTTTAGTGATGTCACTACACCCTTTAATCAAAACTTCATATTTCCTTATCAAATAAAAAGAGAACGCTAAGAAATAGCAAACTTTTGACGGTACATACGAGCTTCACTTTTCGTGTATCTCCAACGGTTAGCGAGTAAAACCCACATTTGTGACGTCACTACACTCTTTGGTTTCAAAATTTCATATTTCCATTTCAAATAAAAAGAGAACGCTAAGAAATAGCAACCTTTTGATGGCATACACGAGCTATAACATTCAATTTTCTATCCAAAAGATCCTTATCACTTTTCGTGTATCGCCGACGGTTAGCGAGTAAAACCTAAATTTGTGCAATAAAACACGGTCAACACCGAGAGGTGCAGTATATCTCTCCATATATAAAAATGAAAGTTTTTTTCTGAATTTCTACGGAAATTTGAGTTATTTACGCGTTTCATAGTGTTTTATGAAAGATGCGCGCGAAAATATTTTTTGTCTGTCTGTCTGTCTGTCTGTTTGATTGTATGTGGACAAATTTGTACCCTTATAACTCGAGAACGGATGGGTGTATCAACGTAAAATTTGGTACAGATATCCATCAGAGGCACGACACTAATCATTGATGTAACTCTTCTCTGTACCTCTCATAATAGGGGGCATACCCCCTTAAAATACATGCTGAAATAGGAGTAGAAGTACGAGACAAAGCTCATTTTCAGCCCCTCAATGTGATAGACAGAACTCGGGTTCCCTAAAACCACATTTGAAGGTCCTACGTCCAACCGTTTTTGAGACATTCCCAGAAAACTAATTTCATTTAATAAACTAATGAACGAATGCAAGCTGATAACCATGGCAACAGATTCTCAGAGGTCCATCTATTGCTGTAAGACGCAATGCAATTCCATTAATTACATTAGTGTGAAAGTTTTCAAACGGCTAGATGGTTATTACGGAACCAAATTAAGCTGTACATTTCATCAATGCGTAAAATGCGCTTAAGGGGGTCAAGGGGTAGTCTAGAAATTTTTCACGCGATTTACACCTGCGGGTGTGGTATGGCAGGTCTATTATATTACAATCCCTATATTATATTATTATTATTATTATTATTATTATTAAGCCTCCGTGGCTTAGGCGGCAGCACGCCGGCCTCTCACCGCTGGGTCCGTGGTTCAAATCCCGGTCACTCCATGTGAGATCTGTGCTGGACAAAACGGAGGCAGACAGGTTTTTCTCCGGGTACTCCGGTTTTCCCTGTCAAATTTCATTCCAGCAACACTCTCCACTATCATTTCATTTCATCTGTCATTCATTTAATCAGTGCCCCAGAGGAGTGCGTCAGGCCTCGGCAGCCGGCACAGTTCATATCCTCGCCGCCAGATGGGGGCTTCATTCATTCCATTCCTGACCCGGTCGGAGACTGGAAGCAGACTGTGGATTTTCATTTTTCATTATTATTATTATTATTATTATTATTATTATTATTATTATTATTATTATTATTATATTATGGCGTACAGCGACGAGACAAAGCCCCTCGGTGTCAGAAACAAAACTCGAGGGTCCTCGAAAACTACATTATAAGGCTCAAAAACCAACAGTTTCTGAAATATTCCCAGAAAACTAATTTAATTTAATTTAACAAACTAATGAAGGAATGCAAATCGGTAACCATGACAACATTATCTCAAGGGGTGGCATCCAACTTTCCATCTATTTCAGTAAGAAGCAATTTATTACATTTATTACATTTCTGTGAAAGATTGCAAATATAAGGTTATCACGGAACCAACGTAGACTGTATAATTCATCAATGCAATTAAGGGGGTCAAGGGGTAACCTAGAATTTTTTCATGCAATTTTCACGTTCGACATATAGTACAGAAGGTCTATTATATCTCCAAACAGCAACATTATTTTCAAAAATTCCTGAATTGAATCAGCATTTTTTGCGGCTTTTAGGAATTTGGGCCAGTTGATACTAAAGAACCTGAATTTTCATACACCACAAGGTTTTATAATTTATGAAAGAGGTCTTCCTGTGTATGGAGACCTAACACAACGT
Organism: Meconema thalassinum; assembly: GCA_946902985.2. NCBI lineage: Eukaryota > Metazoa > Arthropoda > Insecta > Orthoptera > Tettigoniidae > Meconema > Meconema thalassinum. The sequence goes on along the minus strand of OX336391.1, from coordinate 554,619,609 downwards.
AGAGGGTCATTTTTAATGTGAGGTGTATTGCGTTTCGTCTACAAGGCTTTCAATTCTATTTCACGTCAGGAAGTACACGTTAGGTGAATTTAGTTTGAGAGCACATTTTAACTAATCTTTTTTTTTTTTTTTTTTGTCGACATACAGGTTCATCGTAAGGATGATTTTCTTTGATACTGTGTGGTAGATATACCCGTATTTGGATTTCTGGGTGATATGTTGTAGACAATAGAATTGTCTGTCTGTATCTTTATGTAGCCTACGCCTATAACTCATGTTCGGATGCTTGGTGCATCGTAAAATTAGGTATGGTAACCATGAGAGTCAATACACCAATCATTTATAAAACTCTTCACCTTACTTTTCATACAGTAGAAGGGTGGATATAGGGAAAAACGTCTCAAAATACATGCTAAAATAGGCGAAATATAAAAGTTATCCTAGAAGGACGACCAAAGCATATGTTGCACTTCTCAATGTGAGACACAAAATTTGCGAGGCTATAAAGGGTCTCCGAAAACCACATTTTAAGGCCCTTAAATTAACAGTGTGTGTGATATTCCCAGAAAACTAACTTCGTTCTGATAAACTTATGAAGGAATGACAATCCGCTAACCATTGCAACAGTAGCTCAATTGATAATGTCTGGTGTTAACACTGAACACCGTTCGAAGAACGGGTACTTCTGCTAGTTACATAAATAAAAATGAAAAGAAAAGGAAAATCCACAGCCTGCTTCCAGTCTCCGACCGGGTCAGGAATGGAATGAATGAAGCCCCCATCTAGGGGCGAGGATATGGACTGTGCCAGCTGTCGAGGCCTGACGCACTCCTCTGGGGCAATGATTAAATGAATGACAGATGAAATGAAATGATAGTGGAGAGTGTTGCTGGAATGAAATCTCGACAGGGAAAACCGGAGTACCCGGAGAAAAACCGTCTGCCTCCGTTCTGCCCAGCACAGATCTCACATGGAGTGGCCGGGATTTGAACCACGGACCCAGCGGTGAGAGGCCGGCGTGCTGCCGCATAAGCCACGGAGGCTTAGGTAGTAGGCTTTGGAATGAAAGGAAAAGATCAGGTAAAAAATGAACTAACCCAAACACAAATGTATTAAAATAACAAGCAAACAAATTGAATAGATAACAATCAGAGATACTGCACGTAGCAGCCTAAAGAACCTAAGATTGGGAGAAACAAGATGTTCAGTAAAGAACATATAGCCTACTTTCTCCTAAATGTATGAGTATAGTTATAACTCGTTGTTATTATCAAAGAGTATAATAGAACTATTCCTTGTTGAAGACCTTAGAAACGATTTACCTCTACCAAACGCCACAACCTAGATAAAAACTGCTACCATCATTGAAGAAAGAAAGATAAGAAGTATCTAAAGAATGTTATGGATCTGGAGACATAATCGACCGGACTGGCGGCGTGGCTCAGCGGTAACGTTCTCGCTTGCTGGACCGTATGTTTCAGGTTCGTATCCTGGCGCAGTCAGCTGGCATTTGAGGGTGCACAAATGCGAGGGAGCCGTGTTAGTAGATTTACTGGCACGTTAAGGATCCCCTTCGGGACAAAATTCTGGCACCCCGGCGTCTCTAAAAGCAACAGTAGTTAAAAGGGACGTAAAACCAATAACATTATTTTTATTATTATTACATAATCGGCCTGACGCGGGCAACATCCAACTTTGAGTTGAGGCATGTCTTTACACGTCTGGCTGCGTGTGACTTTCACAACCCTAATTGAATTAACAAATCTTTCCATGACCCTACAGAGACGTGTGTATACCAACTATGTGGATATTTTCGATTGCTATTTGGCTGAAATAAAAGTATTAATTAATATCCTGAACTAGCACCAACGGTAGAGTTCAGATACTATGTGCAATCGTTTTGTTCTTTACTTCAATTAACATTTTCAAATAACGCACAATAAGCTGTTACAAACCCTTTAAAATAAAAAGTAAAAATGTATCGTAGTATCATCTTGTCATTCTTCAAATTCGATGCGCATAGAATGCCAATGGTATAGTAATCAATGGAGCCCCTCGTAGACTAGTCGTGACATCTAGTGGTGAAATATCGAACAATATAATCCTAACAGAGCGAGTGCATTCTAGCGGCCAGAAGAAGAAACTTTTCAATAAAATCTGTTACCTTTTTGTCAGCTAGATGTCTCGAGTAAATCTGCTGGCGAATTATGTTTTAATTAAATATATATTTTACACCATAATATGCACAATATAACGCTTAATTTTTAAACATCTGAGTCATTACAAAACAATAAACATATAACATTTCAAGCAAAAAACCTAGCTCTGATCGGGTTTGAACCATAGGCATCTGAGCGATAGGCCAACGCTCTACCACTGAGCTAATTGTGTCAACGAATATCGTTCTATATAAAATGACTTACATAGAACTTGTTAGCAAATAATGATTTATACTAAACGATTTCATCACTGGAGTATATTATTTATATATAAAGCATTTCATACAAGTTTATTTATTTTGTATCAGTACGCTATATTGCATGCAATACTCAAATTAGTGAAATATAAGTCAGGCACAAGATATCCGCTTTTTAAAATCACGTCTGCACTATAGTACTGTATTACAAAATAACGTTTTAATTTCGAACTTGCCTCTTCCTTTAGAACAGTTAAAACGATTCTCGGCTCGATAATCGGAACTGGTGGGTCCCATGATATGGATTATAAAGTTTGCATAATTCGCACGGCCGCCATCCTGAAATGGTATGGCGGACGACCTGGTAATTTGGTCACAAGACGCATCCTATACGAAGGTATGTTGTTACCAAATTTGGTAGAGATCGGATGATTTGGTTAGTCGTTATTTGATTTTACGTTTTGAACGTTTGAGTGGCCGCCATTCAGTTTTAGTAAAGATGGCGGCAATATAAAACATGACACTGAGGTGTCCTTTGCTAGTGCTACCTTTGTACCAAATTTCGTTCAATTCGCATTCACCGTGTTCGAATTGATAGGGGGGGACAGACATTCAGAGTACACACACTCACACACACACATACACACACACACACAGACTCACACACACACATACTCACACACACACAGACAGACACACTTTTTTCGCCCTGTGTTGATCTCATAAGTCTACTTTCATTTTTTGCAAAAATCGAAAGTAGGCTAAAAATACGAGCCTTTGCAATAAAAGAAGTTCTTCTTCTTCTTCTTTTCTTAGTCGTTTACCCTCCAGGTTGGTGGAACCCACGGACTCAGCGAGGGAACTCACCACTACCGCCTCTGCGGGCAGTGTCCTAGAGCTGGGAACATCTAATCTGAGTGGATACAACTGGTGAGGTGTGATTGGCACCTCGCCCAGGCGGCCTCACCTACAAAGCGAACAGGGGCCTCATGAGGGAAGGTAATGGATGGTCAGGATGGATAGGCAAGGAAGAGGGAAGGAGGTGGCCGTGGCCTTGAAGAAGGGACCATCCCGGCATTTGCCCGAAGACGAAGTGGGAAACCACGGAATACCACTTCGAGGATGGCTGAGGTGGGAATCGAATCCCCTCTACTCATTTGGAACACCCGAGGATGAGTAGACCCGGTTCCAGTCCTCATACCACCTTTCAAATTTCGTGGTAGAGCCGGGAATCGAACCCAGGACCTCCGGGGCGGCAGCTAAACATGCTGACCGCTACGCTACGGAGGCGACTAATAAAAGAAGTTAAAGATGGTATATTGGCTTTCACGGCCGGTGAATTAAAACTCAGCAATTCTTCTAGGTTTGTGCCGTGTCTTGTGTGGGGTTTCGCCCAGGACACCAAGCTAGGCTCATCGGCGGGCTCTTGGTGTCCCCGCCCGGACCCCCACAGGAGTGACGAACTGCGCGCCACCTCCCTTTATATAAGTGGCCCTGAAAGCCAATATACCATCTTTTTGGAAGCCTTCATAGGGAGGTTAAGGCTGCTTGAACTTTTAGTTCTCGTAGTCAAGTGGTGCAGTTGCACCTTATATAAAGGGAGGTGGCGCGCAGTTCGTCACTCCTGTGGGGGTCCGGGCGGGGACACCAAGAGCCCGCCGATGAGCCTAGCTTGGTGTCCTGGGCGAAACCCCACACAAGACACGGCACAAACCTAGAAGAATTGCTGAGTTTTAATTCACCGGCCGTGAAAGCCAATATACCATCTTTTTGGAAGCCTTCATAGGGAGGTTAAGGCTGCTTGAACTTTTAGTTCTCGTAGTCAAGTGGTGCAGTTGCACCTTATATAAAGGGAGGTGGCGCGCAGTTCGTCACTCCTGTGGGGGTCCGGGCGGGGACACCAAGAGCCCGCCGATGAGCCTAGCTTGGTGTCCTGGGCGAAACCCCACACAAGACACGGCACAAACCTAGAAGAATTGCTGAGTTTTAATTCACCGGCCGTGAAAGCCAATATACTATCCTTTTGGAAGCCTTCATAGGGAGGTTAAGGCTGCTTGAACTTTTAGTTCTCGTAGTCAAGTGGTGCAGTTGCACCTTATATAAAGGGAGGTGGCGCGCAGTTCGTCACTCGTGTGGGGGTCCGGGCGGGGACACCAAGAGCCCGCCGATGAGCCTAGCTTGGTGTCCTGGGCGAAACCCCACACAAGACACGGCACAAACCTAGAAGAATTGCTGAGTTTAAAAAAAAAGTTAAGCTTGGAATTGTTATTAATATCGTTGTTGTGCTCAAGAAAGGCTAGAACTCTAATCAGAAAGAATGCTAAGAGCATAACTAATAGGGAAATAATAACAATCTTGCTTGCGAAAAAGAATCAACGAGGAAAGTAGGCAAAATATGTATGCTTAGGGAGCTAGCAAAGCAAGTTGCATCTCCAACAAAATATTCTGAGAATTGTGCAAGGAAATATCAGACTTGATTGAAAGAAAGGTGAAAGCAAGTTCTTTTGTTCTTAGAGAACAACAAAGAATACGTGGCAAAGTTCCAAATAGCATCGCCGATTGCTGCCAGGAATAAAAGATGATTAAGAATAGCTTGGCTACTATCAGAGGGTGCACCTTGAAGCATAAAATAGTTTTAATATACTTGTATATACAGTATATAGGACGGTATATATGAGAAAAGGGCAGGGGACCTTCGTGGCCACTTCAAGTTGCCAAGCTACTAATACAGAATAGGATAATGATTAGCTACAAAATTACAACAATAAACTGTAGCTTCATAACGTATTTGTTGTAGTTCAGTTGCAACTTAAGTTTAGGCAGAAAAGATGGCATGGTTAGCCTTGATTGAGAAATGTAAGAAGAAAAAGTACAAGGAAATCTGCACAATACGCCTAGCAATTAATGACAGGAGTATAAAACACTTGAAATTTAATTGCTCTTGAAAATTGGGCACAGCAGCCCTGAGCAGGAAATACAATGGAAGAACTCTTTGAATAGAGCAAGAAAGTTAACCACCTTATACTAACCCTTTCTTTGATATAACAACTGTAGGCTGATACAGTAAAATAATAATTATATACAACAAATGGGGAAAAGGGGGGGGGGGGGGGGTCCAAACAATTTTATGGTTGACATAAAAGGTGGCTTAATTATAGCCTACCAATATTGAAGCAGAATAGTACATTATGCAATGAGCCTATAATGGTTATAATTAAGACACGAGTATATTTATAAAACGATCGTATGCCAGTTTTATAATTTCCATACGAGTGTCTTAATTACCATTATAGGCGAGTTGCAAACGACTGTTTACGTTCGACTATAACTATTATAACTATTTTATGTTCGAAGATAAATATTCATAAATATCTGTCGAGATTTCGCCAGTTCTATGTATTGAACAGAGCGCATGAGACGCAGAGAATGCCTTGTATTTGACCATGACCTTCTCGATTACCCCACTATGACACTAGGCAACGCAGTTTAGAAGGCCTCGGAACTCCACGCAGGTGCGATGCTAACCTTATCTAATTGGTCAAACAACTGTTTCTTGAGCTCTGATTGGTGGAAGAAACTGTTTCATAATAAAAAATAGTGTTATAATGACCATCATTATGATACCGTTTTGTGACACATAATAGTTAGGGTCGAACATAAATTAATTAATGTGATACATTCCAAGAAGAGGAGGTCACCGCAGTGAAAAATCCGATGTCTTCTGCCGGGTTTGAACCCGTGATCTTGGGCATAGAAGCTCTGCATGCTACCAACTACGCCACCGAAACCGCCACAGAACCTTTTAAACCATTTCCTATTATCTCCCTGACTGAATGATGACGTAAATTAATTTGAAGTTTCCACAGTGGCGATATTCCAGAACATCGGCAAGGATTTCAAACTCGCTATAGTGTCTGCAACGGGATTCATCCTGAGATCTGCCTGGAAGAACTTGCTTTCTTCTTAACAGCGTCTCTACACTCTGACGATGCTAGTGGCTAGGTCTTTCTGGTTAAACAATCACCGATTATCACGTGTATTATTGCTTTATATGAGAATGAAAATGGTTATCACGAGGTGACGGGTTACATAAAATGAATGCTCACAGGTGTTATATAACACGATTCTAACGAGATTTACAGTTAAATGGCAGTGTCTGCGGTAATCGTGGTGCTTGGAGCTCGGTAGTTGATTGATAATGGAGTTTTTATATTACGGAAATTCCAAACCATACTCTCCGATACTAGTGGTATTGAACATCTAGTTGTTTACATGCCCGTCAGCACTTAACTGTTTTTAAAAATGATTTGATCATTTATGATAGTTACGGTCCTAGTTCTTGACATCCGAAATATTTAGGCCTTTGCAAATGTTGGTGAATTTAGTAGCTTAAAAATTAAAACTGACTTTGAAGTATTTTGTATTATTTTCTTTTATTGATGCTGCTATTGGTTTGATTTCTATTGTTCACACATGGTGTACTAAGAAAGGAACTTTATTTAAGATGAGTTGCGTGCTCATGGTAGATTTTAACACCTGAGCTTTCTGCCCCAATAATACAGAAACAAATAAATGAAAATATGTCTTTAAATGGATAAAAATAAATAAATAAATAAATAAATAAATAAATAAATAGAAAAATAAGTAAATTAATAAATAGGTAAATAGATCGATAGATAAATAGATACATAAATAAATAATGAATAGATAGTTATTATTGCTTTAAGGGGCAGAACAGTGAGATAATCTGCCCAGATAGATAAATAGTTAGATAAGTAAATAAATAAGTAGGTATAGGCACCGTGCGTGTCGCTCTAGCGGCCGGGTGGAGAACTATAGGTGAGGCAGACTCCAGGCTCGCAACACAGATTACCTTACGCTCGCAGTCACTGTTCTGGTATGAGCGTGTAGTCACTCCGACGATAATGGCAGAGAAACGAAGATCAAATAAACGCAATTGTTGTATTGTCGGTTGTTCCAATACTTATGCAAATACGGGAAGTGAAATACAATTTTATTGTTTTCCAAAACGAGCGATAGAAGTGGAGCGAAGGAGGCGATGGATACAAGCAGTTAACCGAAGGAAGTAAGTACACGTACATACTGCACAAATTTGTAATACATTCAACTGACCCGATTTAATTTCATTTTGGTGTTAATTTTTAGCATTGATGGATCACTTTGGCAACCTACGACTTACTCAAGAATATGCAGTGCACATTTCATCGGAAACAGAAGATCTGGACACCCACTAAATCCAGCATATGTTCCGACAATATTTCCTGATGAATACAAGAATAGGAATGTTTCGCCGGGTTCTAGCTTACAGCGCTTTCACAGACAACTCAAACGATTAAAAAAGGAAGAACCAGGCGGAAAAGTTTCAGCTACAGTTTGCGCAAGTAACATAACCAAGGATGCATCCGTGGGAACAGACGCATCTGATTTTCATTGTTCAGACTTCATGTTTACTTGTTCTGTAAATGTAAACGGCGTTAATACACAAGCATGTATTCCACTTAATTTCGGTCTGGGAAGGAACATTTCGAAACATGATCAAATGTGAGGAACGGAAGACGATCATGCAGACGTCACGAGCCCAGGTTTCCAAGGTTACAGTTCCATAAGGAACAATACACAAATGCGTGATTTAACAGGTGTAAATTTCACGTCTTCACCTTACTGATTGCGTTATTACCAAACTGTAACGTTTCCAAAGTTTGTAAAGAAACCAGATTATTAATTTTCCTAATGAAAATGAAAACTGGACTGTCCTATTCTGCTTTGAGAGTGCTATTCGGTGTTCACAGGACTACAATTTCACGTATTTTTACGACCGTTCGTATGCAACTCGTGCAGCGTATGAAAAATTTCATATTCTGGCCTAGTAAGGAAAGAGAAACAATGCCTCCAGCATTTAAGAGAAATTACAATAATTGTCGAGGCATTATTGACTGCACGGAATTTAGGGTTGAACAGGCTCCCCAAGTAGATCAGAGAGTGTATTTCTATTCTCAATACAAGGGTTGCTACACTGCAAAACTTTTAATTGCTATCACGCCTAGTGGTATGACCGCCTTTAAATCGAAATGTTATGGTGGAAGAGCTAGTGACTCATCCATAACAACTGACAGTGGTTTATTAACTTTACTTCAACCTGGCGATGAGGTCATGGCTGATAAAGGATTTCCTGGCATCAGAACTAACTTATCTGGCCGCGGTGTCGTAATAGTGACGCCACCGTTCTTACATGAAGGGAGATTAATAGTTGAGGAGGTTGAGAGTACTTACAATATTGCGAGTGTTAGAATTCATGTAGAAAGGTGTATTCAAAGAATCAAAATATACAATATATTACAGAAATTGCCATGACATTGTGCATATGTGTTGCGTTTTAGTAAATTTGCAAACTCCAATAATTAAAGAATAGTTCGAGATTTTTCCTACCATCAGTTTGTTTTATATATTCTTTGTTTTCATTTTCTATTGAACTGTTCAGTGTTTACCAAGCACAAATGATTACTTAATTATCATTAGGAATACCGCTAATTTTTGGCAAGTAATTACTGAAATAGAACTTAGAAATTTTGGTGAGACATTCCTCGACATACTTATTGTCCTTATAAGGTATTGTCAACTGTTGTGCTCTGCTATATACATATAGATCACATTTTTCTAAGCCAGTTATGTACATTAGTATTTGTGTGTAATACATATGGCTTGTCTTTAAATGTATGTTTTTTTGCCCATCAGCGAAAAGATAACGTACTCTCACATTCCCTGCCTCATCAACTATTGATTTATCTTTACAGGAAGATGGACATTTAACTTCTATCACTCTGTCAGCTACATTCCCCTTGAGAACTATGCCATCTGGAGAGCCACAAATCCAAGTTTGTTTTTGGTGGATTATTAACCCACACCGAATAACACGAACACTGAATAAACTTGCATAACATTCTATTGCCTCACTTTCCATTTCACTTCCGTAAGAAAGATTGTTCGAAGCAGCTCCCCCAACTGGTGAATCAGTTACAAATGCGAGAGCTAAAGTATCAAAGTTATGTCTCCTAGTTTTGATCCGATGTGCTTTCGTGCTAGCAGATATTCGTATCTTTCTTTCTTTCTTGAAACCATCGAGGGCTTCGTGATTGAGGTACAGTTTCCAGGGAGATTTTAATTATCTGATCTGTATCAACCTGAACTTTGCTGGTAAAAAACATTTCGTCACTCACAGTGTGAAAGGTGTATTTGACCGGTGAGAGCAGGGCGTTAGAGACTTGTAAATGTACTAGCTGTGTCACAATTTCCTCACATTCTTCTCTCTCCACATAATTCACTACCCTGTCCATTAACGAGCTGAGTACGGCCCTGCACGATTGTTCGATTTCAGTTCTTCCTTCTGCTCGAAGTATTGCACGAAGACTGCAAGGGATGTGTTTTAAAATATCCTCACTTAATTCAAAGGGAGGAAGGGATGTCTCTAAAGTCTTTTTGCCGAACAGTGCTTCTACGCGTTTGCCTTTCCTATATTTTTCTTTTGACACTGTTTTCGGACTCTGTTTTCCCCATTGTTGCATATGGTCTGTTTTCGAGACAACAATTTCATTATTTACAAAATACACTACCGCAGCTACGTGTTTGCAAGTTCCTCTGGCGCCTGCAGGACAGGAACATTCACTGCTCGATACATTACGATTCTGGTCAACCTAAACACAAAATAAAAATGGTTACAAGTTATTAACACATAGCAAACATGCAAACGCGTCAGCTGTATATATATATTATAGGGGACCTAATATCCCCAAATTAAATATTACAATGTCAGTTAGTGGTTGTGAAAGTCTACGTATTGAGATACATTAAGTAATTCTTCCTAAATAAACTTTATAAATTGTGACCTAACTACACCATGCCTACCTCAAGTTTCACGATATAATAGGCGGCAAAGTCACAGACGTTTGCCGGGTGACTTTTCCTGTGATATATCCGAAAGCATTCGAAATTAACTCTTCCACGTCGTTCACGTGGCCACTGACAACTAGGTTTTTTCCTTTCTTCCATGATGATTCACTTAGATCCCCGAATTGAATCTCTCTAAACCCGCAACGTGTTCGAACGTCACACATGCTGTACTGAGACTCACGCAATACACCTCACCTATTGTTTCAGAACGGGCCACTACGTAGCGTTAGTAGTAGCATTTCGAGCTGCCTGCACGGTGCCTATAGAGATATATATTGTTGCTTCAAGGGACGGAACAGCAAGGTCATCTGCCCAGATAAATAAATAGTTAGTTAAGTAAATATATATATAGATAGATAGATACATATTGTTGCTTCAAAGGGCGGAACAGCGAGGTCATCTGCCCAGATAGATATCCATGATTCCAGTTTTAGTTTGGTTCTGCAACACCATAGTTTTATGTTGCTTGTATTTTCCCGTTGGCTATATCAGTTCAATTTTAACGAAAACATTTCTTGTAATGTTGTTGTTGTTATTAAGTTGTGTCCTGATTGCGGTCATTCCGGATTGCGTTCACCTCATTAGTCCAGATTGCGTTCACCTCATTAGCAGTCCAGATTGCGTTCACCTCATTAGCAGTTCAGATTGCGTTCACCTCATTAGCAGTCCAGATTGCGTTCACCTCATTAGCAGTCCAGATTGCGTTCACCTCATTAGCAGTCCAGATTGCGTTCACCTCAGCAGTCCAGATTGCGTTCACCTCATTAGCAGTCCAGATTGCGTTCACCTCAGCAGTCCAGATTGCGTTCACCTCATTAGCAGTTCAGATTGCGTTCACCTCATTAGCAGTCCAGATTGCGTTCACCTCATTAGCAGTCCAGATTGCGGTCACTTTCATTTTAGGGAAGAACTATAAACATTCCAGCATCCAGATTGCGATCACTTTTCTTGGGAGACCGGTCCTTGGTTTTTAGTTCTTCCCTACTGACTCATACCTTCCGTAAGTTTTGTGGATAACAAGGGGGAAACTGATAATATTTCACTACCTGACCAAAGAATACAGTTCAGTGTTCAGTTGAGCACACCCCATAAAACTTCACTTAAAAAATCAAGTCCCCTCCCAATCTGACGGCACCTCATAAAGCAACGATTATAACAATTTCAGTCTTAAGAATATAAACGTTTCAGGATCGGAATCAAAGACCTTCACTTTCAACAAAATTGTTGTAACGGGAAATGTTATACTTACAGGGTATAATTTTAAATTAATTCTTCCCCTCCTTTCCCATTTGAGGCTAGAGATATCTATTTTTATAATTGATACTGTATGTCGTGAAAAACATTCGTTTCACTATCTCGCAAAATTCGTCTCGTAAAAGTAATTTGTTTTGCGTTTGATTCTAAATCCTCATTGTAATCAATGTTTGTCCCCGCCCCCTCCTACACACAAAATCAAACATTTGAAATTTTAGGTTTATTAACATTCCAGATTTGAAATCTGTGACTTTTGATCAGTCGAAATCTATAAGTTCACTGTCAAAACTACTCAAATTATAAGATGGAATTTTTGAAGGAAGCTTTCCCCCTACCTTTCCCTCAATGATGTGGTCAAGGAAGGGTACTCCTGCAAGTGCGTAGGGTCCGGACCGGTCTCCCAAGAAAAGTGATCGCAATCTGGACGCTGGAATGTTTATAGTTCTTCCCTAAAATGAAAGTAACCTCAATCTGGACTACTAATGAGGTGAACGCAATCTGGAATGACCGCAATCACGAAGACACCGTTATTTGTAATGATAATGGCATAGACAATGATATTAGTTGCTCTCGATTGTGTATTTTCAATTATGTGCGTTACAATGTGGCTTGATGACGTCTTGTTTCAGAACGTAGTGTGGACACGAGCGGATCGGCCCGAGTACGCCACCAGGGCGCTGTACCAGAGACACAATGGCGTCACGCAGCGTCGAGGCGGCTCTAGCATGTACTTGCGAGACGTGAGACCAGGCGACACGGGGCTGTACCGGTGTCTGGCCACCGCCAGGGATCCAGCGTCTTCTGCGCTCCGCACTGTCTTCCAGGACATACACTTCTACCCCGCCGTCTAGCAGAAACTGTGATCACACCACAACTCGTATCGAACATTTAATGGACCTAACATGTGCAGCATAGTGGTTAGGCATTATAACTAGCATATTACTTGTCCGAAAGTAGTTTGTACTCTACAATACAATTGAATCAGCCGGAGCTAAAAAGTATTAAGTCATTTTTCACCACTTTTCAGGAGAGAGATAACACGTCATTGACAGAACGGAACTTAACAAACACACTATATTAGTCATCTATGTTGTGAAGCAACTATTCAGGTTATATTTGTGTTAGCAGAATATCAATTTTAATTTAATGAACATATTTTTCAAATCATTTTTGGAAACGTGACGTAATGCCTTTCAGCTCCGTGGTCAGTTTAGTGCGGCATAAAGCCGTCCAGAATGAATATTTCACATGATAGTTTATTTGAAAATAGATTTGTAACATAGAAACCACCTAAACCCTGTACAAATGTAATTTACAATAGCACTGTAACACGCGGGAGTCTTGCAGTGCGGCCAACATTAAGTACGGAATACGGCGCTGAAAGGCAGCAAGTCATGGACTTACTGCTTTTCTCCTCTGATCGCACTACATGTAGCAGTGATTGATTTCTTGCTTAAACAAAAAGCTGACTTAATTCTTTCCTATGCCGTTCCAAGACCCCTGGGTCAATACTTCAGAATACTAATTCTCAAAAAAATGACCATTTTTGACTGAATGCTTTTCAGATCCGACCGATTCAATTATAGGTGTTGTCAAGCTTATAACTGGGACAGATAACCACGCTGCTTCGCCCCTTAAAATAATAACCAACGCTTAGAACATCTGACGGTCAACTTGGTTTCTATGCAATAGGGATGTATAGAACTAGCACCGATAGAGCGCATTGCTGTTGTACTGGGTAAGCGCAAGGCGCTCTTCATTTGTCTCCCGTGTTCTCATGCCGCTAATATGTACGAATTTAAGTTGTTTAAATTGTTATTTTCGTGACTATGCCGAGCTATTGCAGTGTTCCTTTTTCCAAAAATCAGGGAAGCCCGTTTTCGTTTCACCAATTTCCACAAAATAAAGAAATGAGGAAGAAATGGTCACATGCTATTAGAAGGAAAAATTTCGGTGAGAAAAATACGACCGAATATATTAATGTGTGTTTCCAGAATTTACAACCCGATGACTTCACGAAAACTGTGCTGGATAAGTGGGACTTACAAAGGGAAATAATTCTTATTTTGTAGCTATAAACTGATTAGACATTTCGATAACAGCCACTGAATTTATGCGTTTGTATTTGAAGGTGAGAGAGCAAGATTAATACCGGGCGCTGTTCCATCGCTTTTTCCGTGGACCACAAACACAACAAAAATAATTATTTAGGAAGAGGCCATAAACAAGAAAATTGCCGGATTATCACGATAAGCCTTCAATATCGGAATCTGCAGAAATCATCTCCATTGAAGTACGGGAAGAAATCGCAATATACACGAAGAAATGAAAGTAACATTTCGGACTCCCATTTTCAAAGACATCAATATTCGGTCAAATACTTCAATAATAAATGTCGCAACATTAACAGTCACAAACGTATTATGGTTGGTTTCTTGAAATCAGAATTAAACGTCAACTTCCATCTGCCCGACGGAGAATGTGGTAGCGACTGACTTCTACATTCGTGAGACATAGTCAGATGAATTGAAACAGTTCATGGCCCTAAAGCAGGGATTCTTTAGGCGAAAGCATGCTGACTCATATTCATTATTTGAATAATAAAGCGTGTTAGAATTTTGTTATTACCGCTGTAGGCTAAAGCAGGGATTCTCAAACTTTAAAAAAATTGTACCCCCAAGTCCTTTTCCAGGGGTAAGGGAACTATTCTTATTGAGAAATTGACAAAATTACATAAGAACCAAACGTTGCGATGCATTTTTGAGGTACACATTACCGGTATCAACCTTCTTTGATTATGTTTACCTTAAAACACGACAGTTTCATGTAAGCTATCAACCTAAAAAATATACATGAATCGAAGCTGTAAGCAGGGGGAGCAAGTGAATATTTAAATCTCTATTTATGATTTAAGTCTTATGGAGATATATTTATCAATATAGGCCTACAATACTCTAGTAATTGTAATCTTTAGGCGAAAGCATGCTGACTCATATTCATTATTTGAATAATAAAGCGTGTTAGAATTTTGTTATTACCGCTGTAGGCTATTTTTCCTTCCTCCCGCTAGTTTCAGTGCCTCTAGTCCGTAGCTCATTTTACAGCTGTTTAACGCTAAAACGCTGAAAATCGTCCATAATATATTAGGAGATATACCTATAGAATTAAATAATTTAGTCTTGGAGTATAATTAGAGAAGATATAATTTACTTTAGCTTAGAAAACTCGGTCACAATTTATGCATACCTCGCAGCTGACTGGGAGAAATATAAAACGATCGCCATGCGCTTACCCAGTACTACACGAGCGCTATCTGGCGCGAACTTTCTCCCGCTACATCCCTATTTCATCAGATGGTAACTGCATACAGGACCAGCTGATTGATCATTCAATAGTCTCACCATAGTGTAAAAGAGACAGGTGGGAAACGAGACCACTTTTAAGTTCCTAACTTATAATATCCCTTACTTCTGTCAAAATCTGCGAGGGGCTATTATTATCAAAGTTATGGAAAATTTCAGTCCTGTGCCATACCACTGCCTGCTGGATTACACAAGACCTTGACAAACATGGTTTGAAACAGTTCGCGACAGTTGAGAGCACACAATAGCGCCTTCTATCGGATGTTTCTGTTGGTGCACAGCCTGCTAAATCACAATGCACCTCTCAGAGCCCCGTGGACAAGAGTTCCTATTATAGGAATCTACATAGAAGGCTCTTATTATGAAAGTGCTCACTCATTGAACCTACAGTTCAATGTGCTCACTATATTTGTCCTTGTCGCACTGTAGCTACCTTGTGCACGTACTAGCACAGCAAGTGGCAGAATTCGGCAATACGATTTTTTTTTTTGGGGGGGGACTCGAAAAGAGTGAGCTTGTCAATGTCTTGTGCAATCTAGTATGCAATGGTATTTATATAAAACATTATGACATGACTATGGAAGAAAGATAGTTTTTGTTTATCATATTAATAAGAAACAGCGTACAAATATGCAAAGAAAGCACACCACCTTATTTGGAAAGTGGTAATTGCTTATTCTTCGCTGTAGTCCCTCAGGGACACACATTAAGGTATGGTTTGGTTACAGCGATGATCGCGGGCGCACACCGCTGGCGAATTGAAATGAATTGACGTCAGCGTAGATCGCTGTACGGAAACCAGCCCCATTTCTTTTCATGCTTTCATAATGCAACGAAGATCACCAGCGATGATCGCTGGGTGCACATTGCTGGGGATCCTCGTTGCTTTATGAACGCATGTAAACAAATGGGACTGGTTTTCCTACAGCGATCTGTGTTGGCGTCACTTCATTGCATTTCGGCCGCGATGATCGCTGGCCATGTCTTGAACAAAAGGATAACGATAAAGCTCTCACCTCTTTGGGAAACAGTATCATGACTTCCATACAGACAGTATTTTGTAATTTCTCAAAATAAACTGATGATTTTTAATAAAGTATGTTGCTTGTCACAGAAACGTGGTAGTAAGTGTGCTTATTTGTTCACCTGTATTTTAATACATGTTATTTAGGACAGACACACGGTAACACAGATTATCATGTAACACATGGTATGATGATTTCATAGCTCTTATTAATAGATGTCATCAATCCAAAGGTTGCTTCTATTCAAACTTATAAACTTCATACTGGTAAGTTTAATATTTTCATTAATTGGCTCTGGGGGGATTTATACCCCTGATCACCCCTCGTAGTTACGCCACTGGCCTTGACTACTCCTTAAATTTTATTTGGTCATTAATCAGGTGTCTATAAATCAGTGCATTAAAACATCATTCCGTACGCCTAGTTTTGTACATGTTATTATTTATTTATTGGGTACAGAATGCAGCTCAAGGGAGGACTACCCATTACAAACATCGCTGACCACTATTAGTTTGGAGTCTCTTTCACTCCATATACGTATACTTAATTCGATCATCATCTCTTCTTCCACCTCTAAGAAAAGCAATATTGACGCTGATGTAATTCTTCTTAAGGTCATTCTGGCAACGTTATATTACTGTATTTCAGACTATAATCAGCTGGTTATTATTGACCCCAAGAACCTGTATAAGCAAAGGGTAGGCTACTGAGCTGTTTAGAAGTGAAAGTGATCCTAAGGACGAAGGAGGATGATCGCCGGATACGGAAACCGTTTTTCTGACTTTGTGCGCCGGCGATCATCGCTGTAGCCGAACCGTACCTTAAGAGATACGGTATCTTATGCGAAATTTTTCCTCCGGATATAATGCTGTTCTATGAGACTCCATTGATTTGCCTTCGGTTTGCATTCTATACGCATCGAATTTGAAGAATGGTAAGTTGATAATTCGAAAAATTATGATTCTAAAGCGTTTGTAACAGCCTATTGTGTTTTATTTTCAAATTTTATTTGAACTAAAGAACAAAATGATCGCACATAGTACCTGCGCAGTATCTGTTGGTGCTAATTCAGGATATCCCTTTTGGCACACACAAATTTCAATTGGGACATGGTATTTTACGTTCCTCTACATTTTATGGTGAAAACCAGAAGTGGCTAATATCATAAATAAGTGTCTTGGTTTTCAATTTCCTATTTCCTGTCAATCATGCCATCCGTGGTGTAACCTCTTTTGTTTATTGTATTCCTTTACCTTCACAACACTATCGGTAGTCCTCCAGTGGATGGATTTTCGCTGAACTATAGGGTCAAATTAATATACGAACACAAATCCTCACCTATCTCACATAATGTATCTCTCGAACGTTGTTCTAAAATGCAAAACGATAAACGTAATTAAAAACTGCTGTCGACCAAAATATTATGTGCACTCGAGTTTGAAGGTTGTTTGTGAGTAACCAATAGACCTACATAAAATCCAATAACATCATTTTCGACGTTCTATTTTACGTTAGTTCATGTAGGTTTGGAAATTCAATGTATATTTTAATATTTTTTATAGCAGTTGGAACACAAAAAGTGCCCGTTTTTAAGCATGTTTCAACCATGCGTCACATTTAAGATTTATTATCTCAAAAGTTCGTCATCAGATCGAATCCAAATTTTAACACACTAAGCATTAGAATGTTTTATAACGGGTGTATTCATTTCGAAAAGTTGTGTGTCCAAGAAACAAAGTTGTTATCATTTTTGTAAGGTAACATTTTCTCGGCTCGGGGTGGTTGGAAAATGTAGTTCTTGGTCGCGTTGTAATCCTCATACATCAAAAGGGTATGCTGTATGACTGTGAAATACATAAATTAATTCACTTATTTTATATCGGTTTGTACTTCTACGGGGAAATAAGACATGGTCCCGCAGCTAGCCGATACGTAGAAAGCTGTACAGCGTTGCCGTGATGCAGCCCATCACTTCCGAGTGATGCGCGCCATGACGCGTGATGGCTCCATCCTTGGAAAAATTGAATGTCTGCGGTCCTTACTTGAATTAAAAACAGATACACACACTAATACAGTCATCACAATTAACACCGGTTATCAGACAGATTCTACACACACCCAAAGTACACGGGGCTACATGATGGCGTTGTCGCAGCCCCTGAACTAAGGAACCAACCAACCTAAGTCAAATGCGGCTGTAATGAACATATCAATAATTTATATTGTGGTTTGAGGTGCAGCACTGTACAACACAAAAATTGTAAATTTGCAGTGACTGAATGAAACTCTCATTGACAGTGAGATATACTGCATCGATCAGTCATGGGAAAGGACAACCCGCGGCCCAAGTGCGGACCTTGAGCTAGTCGAATCCGGCCCGCGGCATGGTTTCAAATTATACTACTGCACCTACAAATACACATAGGCCATATTTCCTGTTCTGTGTGCCTAGAAGTGATAAACTATTTCAATCTTATTGTGTTTATGCGGTTTGTGTAATATCCTTTTGTATGAAATATCTGCACGTCGAATTTGAATGAAGATTTCAGGACTTCAGAGTTATTGAACAGGACTTGGATGTTTTCAGCATGCCATTTAATGTTGACTGTGAAACAGTAAAATCAGAGTTGCGGCTAGAACTAACTGATTGAGTTACAATGTAACAACGAATTAAAGCAACTATTCCTCAACGTTTCGAAAATTGAGTTCTACAAGGCCCTACCAAAATCAATCTTCCCAAACTTGAAATCTCATGCACAAAAGATAACTGCCATGTTCGCATCTTCCTATATCTGTGAACAGGTGTTTTCTACAATGAAGCTTCGCAAAAATAGCGTCAGAAATAGATTGACAGACCACCAGTTAGCTGCGCTACTAAGAATCAGCTCATCCCAGTTTCAACCAGATTATAAAAAACTTTTAGGAGCAGTCACAGTTTCACTTGTCACATACTCCTTCCTTTTCTAACAAATAATGAAGGTGTGTTCTTTTTTCCTAAGTTTTCTACCATTCGTAGCCTGTAGTTTTGTTTGATTTCTTCTTCTTCTTCTTCCTAGCGTTGTCCCGCTGGTGTAGGGTCCGCTTTTTTGGTCATTGACCTCCATTTTGTCCGGTTTTGTGCGTCAGCTGGATTTAGGCCGGTAATTTTTAAATCACCATTTATTGTGTCTTGCCAACGCTGCTTCGGTCGTCCTCTGGGACGTAGGCCTTCAACCTCAAAATGAAGGACAGAGTTAGTAACAGTATCAGGCGCTCCACGCAGGGCATGGCCATACCATCGGAGCCGTTTCTCTCTCATTTTGTCCACAATTGGGGCGACACCCATTTGCTCCCGAATTGTGTCGTTTCTGACATGGTCAATAAGGGAGATGCCCATTGCCCAACGGAGCATTCTCATTTCCATGGCGTGCAGGCGACGTTCTGAAATTTTGTCGGATGGTCGACATTCAACTCCATACAGCGCAACTGGCCGTACCACTGTCCGATATATTTTCGATTAGAGACGAAGTGGCATTTTCTTGTCGCAAAGCACACCCGTCACCTCCTTCCACCGCAACCAGGTTGCGTTTACCCTGGCTCTTACTTCATCATTGAAGTTGCCATCACTCTGAAGACGAGATCCAAGGTACCTGAAGCATTCTGTCTTGACTAGATTTTGTCCAGCGACTTGAATGGTACCGTCGCTTGGGTTTAACTCCAGATACTCCGTCTTTTTCACATTCAGACATAGGCCGTACTGGGAGAGGCGGTTATTCCAATCTTCAACTTGACATTGGAGTTTTTCTCGGGTGTCATCTGCAACCATTATATCATCTGCAAACAGAAGGGTCCAAGGAACATTCCGTTGCAGGTCACGAGTGATGGTGTCCATCACAGGAACAAAAAGGGACGGTGATAGTGCTGAGCCTTGGTGGACGCCGACATTTACAGGAAAGTTTTCCGAGATGCCAACTGCTCAACGTACTCTACTGCTGGTGTTCGTGTATAACATCTTGACCACATTTACAAATGACTCTGGCACACCATGGTTGCGGAGCGCATACCAAATCAACTCATGAGGAACACGATCGAAGGCCTTTTCAAGGTCAAGAAAGACAATATGCAGAGGCTTTCTTTTCTCACGGTGCTTCTCCATCAGTAACCGTGCTGCGAAGATGGCGTCAGCGGTTCCAGCCCCCTTGACAAACCCGCACTGGTTGGTGCTGATTTCGGTGATGGCACGTAGGCGTCGATCAAGAATCCTCTCAAAGATCTTCATTGTATGTGAGAGAAGACGTACTGGGCGATAGTTTGAACATTCCGCTGGGTCTCCTTTGTTCTTGAAAATCGGTACTGTAATGCTTGTAGCCCAGTTAATAGGGATGTGGCCAGAGTCCAATATGGCATTGAAAAAGGTAACAAGCCAATCTATCGCAGTAGATTGCAGTTCTTGAAGTTTCCAGAAGTCAGCAGGGAGGTTGTCTGGGCCAGGAGATTTATTGTTTCTCGTGCTTTTTAGGGCAGTGGTAACTTAAAATTAAGAAATAAAACGTTTATAATCTATATATATAAAGCACAAAGTTTGTCTGTCTGTCAGTCTGTCTGTCTGTTTGTCTGTTATGTATACAAATCTACACCGTTTCACCGATCTGAACCAAAATTTGTATACTTACCCTTTGGTACCCTGCGGGTAACACTGTCCACTTAACATTTTGGACAGACCACCCCAATCCATGCATTTAGGCCCTTTGGTCCAAATCTACACTGTTTCACCGATCAGAACCAAAATTCGTATTCTTACCCTTTGGTACCCTGCGAGTAACACTATATGCTTGAAATTGCGAACAGACCACTCCAATCCCTGCATTTAGGCCCTTTGGCACAAATCTACACCGTTTCACCGATCTGAACCAAAATTTGTTTACCTACCCTTTGGAACACTGTGAGTAACACTGTCTGCTTGAAATTGCGGACAGACCACTCCATTCCCTGCATTTAGGCCCTTTTTCCCAAATCTACACCGCTTCACCGATCTCAACCAAAATTTGCATATTTACCCTTTGGAACACTGCGACTAACACTGTCTGCTTGAAATTGTGGAGAGGCTACTCCATCCCCTGGATTTATGCCCTTAGGCACAAATCTACACCGTTTCACCGATCTGAACCAAAATTTTTATACTTAGGCCTACCCTTTGGAACCCTGCGAGTAACACTGTCCACTTACAATTTCGGACAGACCACCCCATTCCCTGCATTTTGGCCCTTTGGTCCAAATCTACACCGTTTCACCGATCAGAATCAAAATTCGTATTCTTACCCTTTGGTACCCTGCGAGTAACACTGTCTACTTGAAATTGCGGACAGATCACTCCATTCGCCGCATTTAGGCCCTTTGGCCCAAATCTACACCGTTTCACCGATCTCAACCAAAATTTGTATACTTACCCTTTGGAACCCTGCGAGTAACACTGCCCACTTAAAATTTCGGACAGACCACCCCATTCCCTGCATTTAGGCCCTTTGGTCCAAATCTACACCGTTTCACCGATTTGAACCAAAATGTGTATACTTACCCTTTGGAACCCTGCGAGTAACACTGTCCACATACAATTTCGGACAGACCAACCCATTCCCTGCATATAGGTCCTTTGGCACAAATCTACACCGTTTCACCGATTAGAACTAACATTCGGATACTTACCGTTTGGTACCCTACGAGAAATACTGTCTGCTTGAAATTGCCGACAGACCACTCCATTCCCTGCATTTAGGCCCTTTGGCCCTAATCTACAACGTTTCACTGATCTCAACCAAAATTTGTATATTTAAGTTACCCTTTGGAACACTGCGACTAACACTGTTGGCTTGAAATTGCGGAGAGCCACTCTAACCCCTGCATTTAGGCCGTTTGGCACAAATCTGCACCGTTTCGCCGATCTGACTCAAATTTTATAAACTTACCCTTTGGAACCCGACAAGTAACACTGTTCACTTTACATTTCGGACAGACCACACTATTCCCTGCCTTTTGGCCCTTTGGCACAAAACTACACCGTTTCACCGATCTCAAATAATTACCCTTTGGAACTCGACGAGTAATACTGTCCACTCGAAATTTCGGACAGACCACTCCATTCCCGGCATTTAGGCCCTTTGGCACAAATCTACATCGTTCACCGATCGAAAACAAAATGTGTATACTTACCCTTTGGAACCCGATGAGTAACACTGTCCACTTGAAATTTCGGACAGACCACTCCATTCCCTGCATTTAGGCCCTTTGGCACATATCTACTGAACCCTTTATCCTCTGATGGATAAATGATTCCATGTTTTATTTCTACAATTAATTAATATTTCCACCAGCGTCATGAAATAGCCAGACGAAGATGAGGAAACTTCAAGCATTTGTTGGAGACAGTGGAGACATACCTGCAGCAGTTTGACAAAAGGCTAAATACTTAAGGATTGTGAAAAGAAAGAGCCTAGCAATGTTTCAGAAGGACAGGTGGTGGCTACCTCAAAATAGAAGGGACGCGTGGTGAGACACGCTTATGGCATGTTCGTTGTACTAGTCGCGCCTAGAAAAAATATAATGCAGTAACGTGAGTGGCTGATGGTACTACTGGACACTCCTACGAGGCCGAGGTCTGATAAAAACCGCGAAGTTAACGAAAAAGTGGAACCAATGGGAGATGAATGCTTACGAACGCGCCAAGTCTAGCTTGGGCACGCGATAGCTATCATTAACGCGGGAGATCGGCTAGACAACATCTCTACGATCGATTCTAGAATTAATGGGCATATTCTTGACCTGCGCAATTTTACGAGTTCAGTGATATTTGTTTCATTCCTGTACCACTATTATTTTGAGATTTTTTTTACATAATTTCCCCCTCTATCGATACCTAGGGCCAATTCATTTATAAGTGGCGTGAAGAGCCAAGACATTATTATTACATGTTTTGCGTCTGAGGACGTAGGTTATTATTACATTTTGCGCGTCTGAGGACGTAGGCACTTGTACTTTGCGTGTCATGAGGACACAGATTTTTATTAATACTAATGTGTTGTAAATTCAGTGTGATAGATAGTCACAGTACTATTTTGTAGGGACAGTATCATCGACAATTCGCCAACAGACTGTTCTGGGGAAATAAGTACCTAAAACGGCGAATTTAGTAGACAGATATCGAGTGTGTAATAATCTATAACTTTTTGCATCAGCACGAGAGATGACATCGCTTATCCTGGAAGAAGTTTGGAACTGTCAACACTCCGTCGAGATGTTTGAGATGAGCTAAGCAGCATTAAGTAGGGAGATGGCTGCAGATGTTCGCTGACGGTGACTGGCCGAGGATGAGTACTGAATAATAATCTTATTATCTGACAAGTTAACTTATGGTATATGGGACATGTTTTGTTTGTAAATATCTTGCTTGTGTTGATTAACGTAGTGTATTTATTTTTGGTCTGACACACCTTTTGCATGGAAACAGCTCGCACAATTTTTCATAGTCGTAAGTTCTGGTTTGTTTGTTTTTTAATTAACGTGGCTATGTGGACGACCGTGTTCGCATATGTTTACGTAATGCGGTTAAGAAGCGTCTCTCGGAGATATATTGTGTTTCAGAAGTAGGACTGAATTAGTATAATCATGCAGTAGATTGGAGGGTAAATTAATCTTTGTAATGATTATTATTGATCAGATTCAGTGAGTTTATTGCCTTTGGAACAATGTGAGTTGTGGCGAAAAGCAGTCAGCTCTCTCGTAGGTTTTAATATATTTTAAATAGTTTGTGAGCATCTGATTCAACCGACCTGTGTGAAAAGTGTTATGTCATTCCCAGCAGTGTGTGTGTGTGTGTATTTTATTGGTCATTACAAGCGGGAATTTCAGCGTAGACTGATTTCTGTCAGCTTGGTGCCGAGTCCATATGGTTACCTTGCGAGGACATATGTGGCTATATCGATTAATGTCTTACCATATGTTTATGTGGTTGAGATTTGTTGCTGTTGATTCTACGAGATAACGGGACAGTTGGTCAAGTTATTTTTACACACTGGAGCTGGACGATGACAATGAGTTGAGGAAAGGGGGAAGCTGTTTTCTCAAGGCGAGCTGAAAGGATTGCATCGAGGTCATTAGTGGAGTGCTTGTTGGCTCCGTAATAATACTTGAAATTACAGAATAAGAACTGATCAATGATAAAAATTGTTTAAATAAATGGGAGTTGCCTACGAATCACTATAATCTCCGAAGCGTTAGCTTAACGTGCATTTTTGTTCATATAAGGTAATCTCAGCCGGTGAGGCTTTTGTTGTTGTTGGTTTCATTCCATGTTTATGTTCCGTATTAGTGACCCGTGCAGTCACGTGCGATGCTGTCTTTTCCTTGTTTGGGTATTTAGCAATTGGCCGTGTTGGCAGCTCATTTGTCAGATGCGTCATCGCACTGAAGGAGGGTCTCGAGGGAGATTCCTGTAAATATTAGATTTTAGATTGTGTGTCGGCATTAATTTTAAGGGATTTTATTAGTGTTGTGTCCTATATCCGTAAACGTTGATTTACGAGATGATTGTTCGTAAGCATCGTGGCTGTTACCCGATGTAAACGAACAGTCATCCAAGTACTCATTCCTCGTAGTTAGTCATTACGCG
This sequence comes from Meconema thalassinum, assembly GCA_946902985.2. Taxonomy (NCBI): domain Eukaryota; kingdom Metazoa; phylum Arthropoda; class Insecta; order Orthoptera; family Tettigoniidae; genus Meconema; species Meconema thalassinum. The sequence continues at coordinate 554,594,946 of OX336391.1, read as the reverse complement.
TACATAAAATCCCAATGCAAGTTAGTGGAACTTGGATCCACATTTTTATGAGGGGAGATCCGTCTGACTCCTCAACGTTGAGAGATATTTCTGTCATGGGAAGATTCAGGGAGGAATATTATTATTGTTGTTGTCTATATTCAATTTTTTTGCACAAATAGTCATTAAATTATGTTATTATTTTACGTCTTGTCACTTCCTTTCTTAATTATAGTTTTAATCCTATGACCCTTCCCTCAGTAGAGCATGTTGTTTGGCGAACGTAAACATCACACTATGAACTGAGCGCGACCCCTTGATCAAGATTCTTGCATATAAACACTGCAATACTGAAGGGTTCACTTCATCGTTTCACCGATCTCAACCTAAATTTGTATACTTACCCTTTGCAACCCGACGTGTAACACTGTCCACTTGAAACTTTGGACAGACCACTCCATTCCCTGCATTTAGGCCCTTTGGAAAAAATCTCTCCTGTTTCACCGATCTGAACCAAATTTTACCTACTTACCCTTTGGAACCCGACGTGTAACACTATCTAAATGAAATTTCGGATAGACCATTCCATTTACTGCATTTAGGTTCTTTGGCAAAAATCAACATACATTCACCCATCTAAACCAATCTTTATGTAAGTTACTTACCCTTTGCAACCCGACGAGTAACACTGTCTGCTTGAACTTTCGGACAGAGCACTCCATTCCCTGTATTTAGACCCTTTGCCACAAATCTACATCGTTTCACCAATCTGGACCAAAATTTGTATACTCACTCTTGGGAACCCAACGAGTATCACTGTCCACTTTAAATTTCGGACAGACCACCCATTTCCCTGCATATAGACTCTTTGGGATAAATCTACACCGTTTCACTGACCTGAACCAAATTGTTTATAATTACCCTTTGGAACCCGACGAGTAGCACTGTCAACATGAAATTTCGGACAGACCAATCTATTCCCTGCATTTAGGCCATTTGGCACAAATCTACACGGTTTCACCGATCTGAACCAAATTTGGAACCCGATGAGTAACACTGTCCACTTGAAATTTCTGACATACCACTCCATTTCCCTGCAATTAGCTCAGGAATCCCTCGGGGTTGCCAGCTTCCTAACTCACCAGCCATGAGCCCTTGAGGGTGTACCAGAAGTGGTGGGGCTACACACACCCTGCCTCTTTGAGGGCCTTGAGCAGAAGACAGGAGATATTATGAAAAGGAAAAGAAGGCAGACCCCTCGAAGAATGAGGGCATCAGGAAAGATGAGACAACGGCCAATTAAGACGGGAAATTGAAAGAATCCCTAGCCCTCGGATACCCTAATACAGTCGGAGTCGGAAGAGAACAAGAGTTGACGAAGGAAGGCCGACAGGAAAGAGAAGTGAAAGGAGCCCAGCATCAGGAAGTAGAAGCGATGCCAGACTCAGCTGGGATCCCGTGGTCGCCAACCCACGTCCCACAAGTCGTGAGACCCGGGGGGGGGCAGTTGTGAGAATAGCTTACTGATTCATCGCGAGGTGACATGAGAGGACTTTCCAGAGCCCACCGTGTTATCTGCTGTCTATGCTGATGCCAGCACAGGGCCGTTGCTCAAGCCACTGTGGTGTTGCGAAAGAGTGAGTGATTCCCCGGCCAATCTAAATACGGCGGGGAACCCCGAATGTGTGTCATCATATTTCGTCATCATCTGCGATCATCTCAGGTTCGTGCACCTTGGTCCCATATTCTTTGCCGAGCAGAACACCATAAGCTCTTTCACTAGACGCTTCGAGTACAGGCCTAAGCCAGAAAATAAGTTTGAGACTTTGGAAGACATCGAAGCTAGACATCTGGATTACCTATATCAGTTTTAAAATTACACCATGTTCGTTTAGTAGTAATTTTTTCATTACCTTATTATTGTCATCTTAAGTGCAAATGACCTAGATATTACGTGCATCATACCAATAATCACCGCCGCATAAAGTCTTTCTCGACTGTGATTTTTAAAATATTTATTTTTATTACAGTACATTGTGTACATTATTAGTTGAAGTGTCAATTCAATATAGGTAGTAGTTTCCCATCATCCTCATCATAAGGGCAAATGACCTAGATGTTACGCCCATTACACCATTGATCACCACACACAATAAGTCTTCCTCGCCTGTGAATTTTGAAATATGTATTTCCATTACGGTAGTTTGTAAGTTTGACGTGTCAATTCAACAGTAGTTTTCATTATCATCCTGATCAAAAGGGCAAATGACCTAGATATTACGCCCTCATTGTCTTTGGGGGCAAATGACCTAGATTTTAAATCCATTATATTTCTAAGGATACTTTGAGACATTATCATCATTCCACCGGGCGAAGCCGGGTACTCCTGCTAGTCTCTCTATAAACACGTGTTGTTCTTCTTTTCGACCAACCTAGATTATTCTGTATATGGCACTGCCCCTAAAAGATTTGCCCATGTCTGGCTTATATGAATCGCTTGATGTTGAAAGGGCACTTCTGACACTTTCTAGATTTTACAGGTGAATGAAAAAAATGTGTATGTGATGGAAAATGTCGATCTACTGTATGTTTTACACTTCTGCCAGTGCATGACGCCTGTCCTAATGCACACTTCAGTACACGAGAATACAAAATCCAATTCATAGATTATTAAAAAAAATGACAGATGTTGGTATTGCAGAAGTCCCCTTGATACATTAAATGGAGTGAACTTTGAATGCCAACTTCCACATAAAACCACAAATAATTACAAAATGTATTGTTATTGCATTTGAAATGCATAAATACAACTCTCAGTTTGACCACTGATCCAATACTTAACTTAATAGTAATGTGAAAATGAAGTACAATATAAATGCAAGATTCATTGAAACACAGAAAGCAATAATTCCAATAACAGCAATTCAACGTAATGAGAAAATGCAAAAACAACACTGATATTTTTCAGAAAGAATATACACGGAGATTTCACAAGCTCGGCACAGCCGTGGTGTGGACTGCAGAAGTCTCATTTCAACACTAAATGGTGGCCCTACCTATCTTCTGTAGTATCGCATATTTTTAATCATTTCAAATTATCTTGTCGACTTCATCGTTATGCTTTGGTCTACCGTTATGCATTACGGTTACGGCGTGTATGACGTCATCATGTTGTTCAGTGCATATGCACCGAGTCTGAGTTCACTCCTGGGGTCTGGCGTTATGCGATACGGAGACGGCGAGTGCGTGACGTCATGCAGCAGAGTGCACCTCCCGCTCTCCGTTCCCCGCGCGGGAAGCCTAAGTTTAATCTCATGTAATTTATTTCAGGATTAGGGCATAACCCATCTCTTTTGGGTACATTCGTGTTGACCGACTGAAAAGCACTAAACTTTTGTTTACTAAGGCAACACAGAAAATATGGCTTCAAACACCACAAAAATATAGTTATATTAATCGAACCTTTGCCTACAGTATTAACTCTAAAACTAACCGGGTGAGTTAGCCGTGGTGGTTACGGCATGACTAATGGCAGTCGCTCACATCCGGGAGGCGAGGAGGTTAGAATCCCCCCGCCGGCAACCTTGAAGATGGTCTTCTGTGGTTTCCCATCTTCCTTCCAGGCAAATGCCGGGGTTGGTCCCTCACTATAGGCCACAGCCGCTACCTTCCAACTCCTCGCCCTTCCCTTCCAACTTTCCTCCCCAACGCTACTTGTAGCTCACCCATTGGGTGTCCGTCTCGAAGCAGCTACAAAACTGGCGAGCCGAACATGTCCTCGGACACTCCCGGCACTAAGAGCCATACGCAAAAAAAAAAAAAAAAACTTCCTTCTTATTTTCTAACTTGTTAGACACCTTGTGCTCACCGTTAATAACTTTATGAATGTATGGCAGCTACTGAAAACACGATGAATACTGAACACTGCTTGTGCTTCCCCGTCGGTACTCTTACAAGTCGCTCAGCAATTATTGTGCTTGATAACATCTTGGAATCTCCCCAGCCATGACCAATTTTAGGTTGGGAAACCCATTAGTGTCAACTTAATTGCACATCATCATTTAAAGATACAAAATGAGGGGGGCTAGATGCTCGGAATGTTACTTACATTATGAATAGGGGTAGTGGTGCGAAATGTTCATAAAGCCTTGTACACTTGTGTTCATTTTCTCATGGCCTCTTTTAATGTGTTTCAAAAATGCAATAAAATGCGAAAATAATGCTAAAATGCGATATAAATGCGAAATCTACGATTTTTTTAAATTGAATTTTCTTTCTTTCTTTCTTTCTTTCTTTCTTTTCTTCTAATCTCATCTCAGGAGTGTTTATAATTCTGACGCACTTGTCAACCGCACCGTTTGGAATGTGGAAATATACCCCTCAGCCCTTCAAGAATCACGTCTAGATCGTCGCACAGAGTATTGCCTCTTTCATTCCCATCAGGTAAGTCAGCTAAGTTGGTGAGATCGAAAATATGTATAAAACAGCGGGCAGAAGATTATAAACAGGAAAGTTTTTATGTCATTGTTGGTGATATTTTAACATGTAAATTGTGTTATCAGCTCCTAGAGTGACAAAAGAAAGACGTTTCCTTTTTTCTGTTTGTTGCTTCAACCCATGTATTATTTTAAAATAAAGTCACAATTTAATTTATGCATTTTATCTCACTATTAATCCCAGACACTCCATGTGAAATTTGTGATGGTCAAAACGGGGGCGGGCAGGTTTTTCTCCGGGTACTCCGGTTTTCCCTGTCACAACTTCATTCCAGCAACACTCTCCAGTACCATTTCATTTTATCTGTCATTGATTTAATCATTGCCCCAGGGGAGAGCGACAGGCTTTGGCAGCCGGCACAGTTCATATCCTCGCCGCTAGATGGCGGCTTCATTCATTCCATTCCCTGACCCGGTCGGTCGACTGGAAGCTGGCTGTGGATTTTCATTTTCATGTCACTATTAACCCTTTAATACTGTGTTAATTTCAGATTAAAGTTTTTTATGTTCGACCCTGACTATTATATGTCAGAAAACTGTACTATAATGAGGCTCGTTATAACACTATTTTTCATTATGAAACAGTTTCTCCCACCAATCAGAGCTCAATAAACGGTTGTTTGACCAATTAGATAACGATAGCATCGCATCTGCGCTGAGTTCCAAGGCCTTCTTATTTAAATTCCACTGCCTGGCCTAGTGTCATAGTGGGGCAATCGAGGAGGCCATGGTCAAATACAAGGCATTCTCTGCGTCTCATGCGTTCTGTTCAGTACATAAAACTGGCGAAATCGCGACAGATATTTATGAATATTTATGTTCGAACATAAAATAGTTATAATAATTATCGTCGAACATAAACAGTCGTATGCAACTCGCCTAAAATGGTAATTAAGACACTCGTATGGAAATTATAAAACTCGCATACGCTCGTTTTAGAAACATACTCGTGTCTTAATTATTGCCAATATAGGCTCGTTGCATGATGTGCTATATCAGTATTAATTCAAGATGAAATGAAAATCGACAGCCAGCTTCCAGTCTACGACCGGGTCAGGAATGGAATGAATGAAGCCCCCGTCTAGCGGCGAGGATATGAACTGTGCCGGCTGCCGAGGCCTGACGCACTCCTCTGGGGCAATGATTAAATGAGTGACAGATGAAATGAAATGATAGTGGAGAGTGTTGCTGGAATGAAATTTTTGACAGGGAAAACCGGAGTATCCGGAGAAAAACCTGTCTGCCTCCGTTCTGTCCAGCACAGATCTCACATGGAGTGACCGGGATTTGAACCACGGACCCAGCGGTGAGAGGCCGGCGTGCTGCCACCTAAGCCACGGAGGCTTACAGTATTAATTCAAGATATATGTTTTAATTCAAAATGCTACAATAGAAATGTATTAATGCTAAATGCACAAATCAAAATGCTAAATTTGTGATTTCAATGTGCTAAAAATCACCACCCCTACTGTCGACCAAAGTATTATGTGCACTCGAGTTTGAAGGTTGTTTGTGAAGTAACCAATAGACCTACATAAAATCCAATAACATCATCATTTTCGTCGTTCTATTTTACGTTAGTTCATATAGGTTTGGAATTTTTAATTTATATTTTAATATTTTTTACCGTAGTTGGAACACAAAAAGTGCACGTTTTTAAGCGTGTTTCAAAAGCTGTACAGCGTTGCCGAAATGGTGCCCACACGCATCATTGCGCGTCTCGCTCGGAAGTGATGGGCTCCATCTCAGCAACGCTGTACAGCTTTTCCCGGAGCGGCTAGCTGGTGAACCATGTGTTATTTCCTCGTACAAATACAAACCGATATAAAACAAGTGAATTAATATACGTATTTCACAGTCATACAGCATAACCTTTTGATGTATGACGATTACAACGCAACCAAGAACTACATTTTCCAACCTCCCCGAGCCGAGAAAAAGTTACCTTACAACAATGATAACAACTTTGTTTCTTGGACACACAAAATTGTGAAATTAATAAACCAGTTATACAACATTCCAATGTATATTGTGTTAAAATTTGCATTCGATCTGATGACGGGTTTTTGAGATAATAATTCTTAAATGTGACGTATGGTTGAATACACGCTTAAAAACGTGCACTTTTTGTGTTTCAACTGCGATAAAAAATATTAAAATATAAATTTAAAAATCCAAACCTACATGAACTAACGTAAAATAGAACGACGAAAATGTTTATGGTATTGGATTTTATGTAGGTCTATTGGTTACTTAACAAACAACCTTCAAAATCGAGTACACATAATAATTTGGTCGACAGTAATTATGATGAATATGTGTACACAACCACAACTACAGTGGTCAACTTACATGACTCCTTAATTTCCTCCCACTCTGCGGTACTTACGCGAGACTTTGACCAGCCAAGGTTGATGTGCTCACGTCCTCAACCAATAGCTCAATTTACGAAGGTGGATCAAAAAAGTTAGTTGCACTAACGCGCTGCAGCAGCGCGCTGTGTGTCGCAAACATGGGCACAGCGGAGAAAGGGACAGACACTGCCCACACGTCTGTTAGGCAGGTCGCTGTGGTGTCTCATCTTGTATGGTGTAAATAGCGGCCAAAAGCAATGGCGCGTCGACTGGACGTTCACCCCTAATATGAGGTGCGTGCGACAATCCGATTCCTATGGGCCAAAAGGAAGAATTGCACGGACATTCGTCGTGAAATTAGTGCAGTGTACGGGGAGCGGGCCATTTCCCGGGAAGGGATCGTAAAGTGGTGTCAGCAATTCGAAGCCGGACGCACGGATATCACGGACGAATATCGCGAGGGCAGGCCCGCAACGTCCAGGATCAGTGCAAATGTCAACAGCGTGAATGCGATCATTAGACAGAACGGTGGTCGACATTCCCAGACCGATGAGGAGGTGAAGGCCGCTGTCTCCGTGTGGTTGCAGAACGCTGGAGGAACTTTCTATGCATCCGAATCGACAAGTTGGTTGTGCGTTCGCAGAAATGTTTGGAGTGTGTTGGAAACTATGCGGAAAAGTGACGTTACATTGTATGTCGTTATAGGCGTGTTGCTGTTGTATAGGTGGTGTAATAAATGACCATAACTGGGAAGTGCAACTTATTTTTTGATCTGCCCTCGTACAACCCTTCCCCTTCAGCAGGCCCACTCACCATGTAGACAGACTGCTAAGGGGTTGTAGTACTGCAATTGGTCGGACAGGTTGTGAGAACTCAGTCTCGCGTCGTTAATCCGTATCCAAGCACAGATAGGTAAGCCATGCACGAATTGATCCGTGGATATCCGCAACATTTTTCGCCATGCGGATCTAGTTTGCAAGGCTGTGTGGATAGCGGATAAGCTGCGAATAATGTTTGGAGAAAATTTGCGGATAGTTTTTAGAATCCAATCCGAACTTGTTGACTATCATTACTAGGACCTGGATGTTTATGACATTAATTATAACCCCTCGTACTACAGCCCATGAAGGGCCTAGGCCTACCAAGCGACCGCTGCCCAGCCAATCGGCCAGCAGATATTGGGGTGACGCCTGATCAGCGCATCGGGTCCCCTCGGTCGTTAATCTTGGTTTTCATGATCGGGGCGCTGCCTCACTGTCAGACAGCTACTCAATTGTCCTCACGAGGCTGAGTGCACCCCGATCCAGCCCTCACGTCAGTTTCTAAAATCTCTGACGGAGCCGGGAATCGAACCCGGGGCCTCCGGTTGAGATGCAGGCGCGCTACCCCAACACAACGGAGCCGGCTGTTTATGACATAGCCTATCATATTTTTCCGTTATAAATTTTTCATGAGAAATGTAAGATGATGATTTAAGTTAATCTCATTCAAATTATGTTATTAAGCATAATTAACACTCCGAACTGAAAAGGGTTGCAATTCTGGCTGTATAACATTCATTTTAAACATAGCCTAGCACATGGCATACATAGCCTAAGGGAGCGACTTTGTCCTCAAGTGTCTAAATGTGTTGTTCAAATACTTAATGCTTTGTCTAGAAATATTATTGAAATGCGAGTAGATCTGGATAACAGTCGTGCGGATGTGGGGCGGATGCAGATAACAGTCGTGCGGATGTGGGGCGGATGCTGATAACAGTCGTGCGGATGTGGGGCGCATGCGGATAACAGTCGTGCGGATGTGGGGCGGATGCAGATAACAGTCGTGCGGATGTGGGGCGGATGCAGATAACAGTCGTGCGGATGTGGGGCGGATGCAGATAACAGTCGTGCGGATGTGGGGCGGATGCAGATAACAGTCGTGCGGATGTGGGGCGGATGCAGATAACAGTCGTGCGGATGTGGGGCGGATGCAGATAACAGTCGTGCGGATGTGGGGCGGATGCAGATAACAGTCGTGCGGATGTGGGGCGGATGCAGATAGCAGTCGTGCGGATGTGGGGCGGATGCAGATAACATTCGTGCGGATGTGGGGCGGATGCTGATAACAGTCGTGCGGATGTGTGGCGGATGCAGATAACAGTCGTGCGGATGTGGGGCGGATGCTGATAACATTCGTGCGGATGTGGGGCGGATGCTGATAACAGTCGTGCGGATGTGTGGCGGATGCAGATAACAGTCGTGCGGATGTGGGGCGGATGCTGATAACAGTCGTGCGGATGTGGGGCGGATGCGGATAACAGTCATGCGGATGTGGGCGGATGCAGATAACATTCGTGCGGATGTGGGGCGGATGCAGATAACAGTCGTGCGGATGTGAGGCGGATGCAGATAACAGTCGTGCGGATGTGGGGCGGATGCTGATAACAATCGTGCGGATAAACCCGCAGTTATCCGCAACATTTTTCACCATGCGGATGAAGTTTGCATGGCTGTGCGGATAGCGGATAAGCTGCGGATAGTGTTCAGAGTAAATTTGCGGATAGTTTTTAGAATACAATGTTGAACTGAATTTTTATTAAATGATTTTACTTTTTGCTAAGATCTGCGTCTTTCACGTTTCTTGTTAATTCTGTATTTGCTTTCGCGTGGATTGTATGACAATAATAGAGAAGTGAGAGAAGCCAATCATGGAAATACCCTCAATTAGTGTTGACTTTTGCCAAAAAGAAAGACCTTTATACATGCGCTTGCCTGCGTGGGTATATCCAACGACTAAGTGCTATTATTTGCCGCCCGCTGTTTCACATGGCGTTTCTCAGAGGGACAAAACTCAGTCAACATTGCCTTGCGATTCACAAAGCCTAGGGGAACGAATTTCTCCTCAAATTTCTAAATGTGTTGCTTTAATACTGTATCTATTAAATTAATAGTACATTATGCCACGAGCCTATAATGGCAATAATTAAGACACGAGTATGTTTATAAAACGAGCGTATGGGAATTTTATAATTTCCATACGAGTGTCTTAATTACCATTATAGGCGAGTTGCATACGACTGTTTATGTTCGACGATAATTATTATAACTATTTTATGTTCGAACATAAATATTCATAAATATCTGAGAGATTTCGCCAGTTTTATGTACTGAACAGAGCGCATGAAACGCAGAGAATGCCTTGTATTTGGCCATGGCCTCCTCGATTACCCTACTATGACACTAGGCCAGTCAGTGAAATGTAAATTAGAAGGCGTGGAACTCAGCCCATCTAATTATCTAATTGGTCAAACAACTGTTTCATGAGCTCTGATTTGTGGGAGAAACTGTTTCATAACGAAAAATAGTGTTATAATGAGCCCCATTATAGTACAGTTTTCTGACATATAATGGTCAGGGTCGAACATAAAAATATTATTGTAATGTCAGCGGATTTGGATAACAAACGTGCGGATACGGATAAAAGTCGTGCGGTTGCGGGACGGATGCGGATAACGTTTTGTTTATCCGCGCAGGCTTTACACGCACGCTATCAAAATACAGGGAAGCAGACAAGCCACTTTTCAGATGATGCAACCAGGCTGAGAACACAAACAAGATGACACATGGCCACAGAATAACCAATGATCACAACATCATTCTGTTAATTTCTTAGAAATAATGTTTTACGTCATAGAATATACCTCAAGTTCAATGTGTTCTAGAAACTCATTTGTAAAGAAATTGAGGACTTCCATTATGCAATCCATTTTAGTATTTTATAGCGTTAATAACACTCCTATGTGTCAACTTTATCTACTCGAGCTTTCACACCTGGTTGCTGCAATACAGCGAGCTGTCACTGGAAAGCTTAGCACTCGTATGCGATGTTTCCCCCTCAGAACGTAACGCAATATACACATGAAGAGCCAAGAATATAACCATGGCAGCCCTTGTTCTTACTGACGAGGTTTAAATATTCAGTAAGTTGAAACCTTGAGTCAATAAATAGTTGTACTTTAATCACAATACCGGCTTCGTCCACATTGTGACATTCTTCAGAGTTATGTTATAAAATACAAAAAGTTAGTAGTTAGTTAGGTATTGTTTTTTTAAGGGGGGGAACTACGAGGTCATCTGCAAAAAGAAGCAAGACCTACATACAAAAATTTCCTTTAGCCTGTTATTATTTTAAGTAATTATTTTTATAACAACTTTTGATAAGGAAATTGTTGTATATAAGTCTTGCTTCTTTATATACAACATAGATGAACAATGCACGACAGTGACCCTATTGTCTTTCGAAATAGTCCCCTCCCGTAACTATGCAATACTGAGATCGTCAATACATGTCCTGAAAACTTTGCAAGAAGGCGTCCTTTGGGATGGTGGTCAAAAGGCTCGTCACGTGACCGAAACGTTCGGTGAATGGGTCTATATTACGAACGGATTGTTGGCTTACCTGAAACAGCCGTTACTGTCCATCGAAGTAATCCCCGTGGATGGTTATGCACTTCTGAGAATGTCTGTACAAGTCCTGGGAACTCTTTAGGGATAGCCTTCAGTTGGGTCGTCACATTACGTTGGATGTCCGAAATGTTCGAAAACCTGTGGCCCTTCAGGGCTTTTCGGTGACCCTGGACCTGGACCCCGCCCCTCCATACTTTGACGCTTGACTGCGGGGTCGTACCTCAGACAACAGGTCTCGTCGCCAGTGACGATGGTTTTCAGATAAACCATTCCATTCCACAGAACATTCACCCTTCTCACTGCCAGCCGCCAAACACATGTTCATGGTAGGCCTAGGTTGCATAAATTCATCCTTCTCACTGCAACCCGCCAAACACATGTGCATGGTAGGCCTAGGTTGCATAAATTCATCCTTCTCACTGCAACCCGCCGAACTGGTGTGCATGGTAGGTTGCATAAATGCATCCTTCTAAACACGCACTGTGTCAAACAGGTCTTACACGTTGCGTTGTGCGTCGCCAGGTCGACCGTTCTGACTTATCCACCGAATGCAACGTGACGAGGCTTTTGAACACTATTCCAAAGGACGCCTTCTTGCAAAGTTTCCAGGACATGTATCGCCGATCTCAGCATTGCATAGTTACGGGAAGGGACTATTTCGAAGGACAGTAGGGTCACTGTCGTGCATTGTTCATCTATGTTGATAGTATAGAACTATTCACCGTACTTTATTGTCACAGGTTGTATTTTATAATATGACGCTGAAGAAGGTCAGAATGTGGCTGAAACCGGTACTGTGATTAAAGTACAGCTACTTATTGACTCAAGGTTTCAACTTACCGAATATTTATAATATACAGAGGTGTGCAAATTATTAGACTAAATTAATGGCTTGAAATCGGTCACAATTTTCATTCAATATCTTTTTATTTTATTTCTAGTACCCTATTTAGAGTTATTTTCTCCCCTAATGATTTAGAACTTTTCCCATAGGGAATTGCGTGGAGAAATTTTCAAAATTAGAGATTCTGAGGGATACCTGAGCTGGGTCAGTTTCCTCTTTTTTCATTGACTGTGGAATGTGTCCTCTAAATCAGGTGATTTCAATCCAGGGCCTACGAATCTTTGAATATTCAAGAGCGGCAAGATGAGGAGTGAGGTAGTTTGACATTGCTGTCCTTTCCACACTGAGTCAGAACAGCAGTACTAACCCTATGAGTAGAACCTTTTACAGCATCTATTGTCACTGACTGTGTCCTGAATGTCATTACTACTAGGGCTCGGATTTTTAGGTGCTAAAAATCGGGAAAATATTAATTATTTATGTATTAAAAATACCTGAAATATGTGACAAAAAAGTAAAAAAAAATGTAATTTAGTTTATTAATGTGAATATAAATAACATGCAGCACTCACAAATGCAATTTATTATATGTCCCACTGACTGCTGAAGCATTACAACACACAACGAGATGCATCTTCAGGTTGTCCACCACAAATGACCGACGATTATCGCGAAATACTTCTTCTGAAGGCGCGAAACTGCGGCAATATGTTTCTTGCCCTTGAGGTGTTGTGCAACTTGAGATCGCTGTTTAGCTTTGATTGCTTTCCTACATGGTTGGCAGAACAAAACGCCCCCATCAGAAGTAAAATTATCCTTAAATTCTGCAACAGACGATAACTCGTAGTTGGTTTTACAACTAGAACTGCATTACACTTCACAGTGCCAGAAATGAACTGCATGCGAGTGACACTGGCTCCAGGTAGCTGGGGGAGGGGAAGGTCTAGCACGTGGTGCAATATGGCTACGGACAAGGAAATCCCCGGCTTCCACAGTGAGTGGCACGGGGCGACAAGATAAGAACAACACAATTGCAAGCTGGCATACGCTCTACATGAAGATTAGATAGCTCACAGGTTCTTCCCCGTTGAAGTAAGACAGGACAAAAATGCCATACACTGAAAGATCTAGCATACCGATTTAAAAAGTCCTCTCGGCACGCCGGAAGGCGGAGGTAGATTTCACCGGACAAACTTGGGGATAGGCGAAAATAGGCAGAATATGCATATTTTCGTAGAAGGATCAGACCTCATTTAATGCGAGAAGGTATTTTATAATTGGAGCTTAATTAACTTTGTTTTTCGTCATTTTATGCTTATTTTAAACATTTTATTGTCTTATGGGAACGGTAACCTTCTTGTCATTTGGGGTCCATTTTTATACTTGTGGTCACACCGTCCTTATGCTAGGTTTCGACACTGATGTGCAACTATGTAACGGTCTGTTACTTCTTCACGCAAAATTATATCTACCGCAGAGATTTTGGTTGATTCCTCAGTTTAGGGGCTGCGACAACGCGGTCATGTAACCCCGTGTACTTTGGGATGGCTGTATTAGTCTGTAATTCAGGTAAGGACTGCAGACGGTCAATTTCAAGCAGTAGTTACTAATGTTGCTACCAGGTACTACCGTCAACGACACCTAGCTGTGAACTTGGCTACTAGATGCCACCGCAACCAGCAACTCGCAACGAACGTTGGAACTTCCCCTCCAAAGGAAAGCATACTGAGGGATTTTTGACGCTCTTAGAAAATACGACGACTTCGGCCGGCTTTGAACTCGCGACCTTGGGCATAAACATTCAGCATGCTACCAGTTACGTCACCGAAGCCGCTTCACACTTAGATGGAAATCTGAATCTGATCTCGTGCAAGTGCGTTATCTTGGCAACGTCTGATGGCTCATCCCTCATCAATTTAGTAGTGTTGCCATGGCAACCACTGATAGGTCTTGGCATTTTCTTATAATTCCGAAATTATTTTTCTCATCCCTTGGCATAATGGTGGGTTATATCAAAAATTCTTTCAGACAAAAGTTTTAGGTAATTATTATGGGAATATTGTCCATTTTGTACGGTTTTGATATTGTGCCTATTAAGAGAGATATGATTAATGTTTCCCGAAAAACCCACTTTTTCCCACCCCTTTGGTCAATGGTTGGTGCTATAAAAAAAACTCTTCAAACATACATTTTTGGGCTTTATCCGACACATAGTATGAATGTTGAACGGATTCGATATTTCACATATTAAGAGAGTTATAGCAATATTTCACTTTTTCGAAAAAAAAAGCCCCCCATTTTCACCCCCCAACGACCGATTTAGCCCAGTAACGAACTCGACCGAGATTTTATAGGTATACGTATTCGGTAAAAAATTCAAAGTGATTGGTACAAAATTACGGCAGTTATCGTGTCCACAATAAACTGATATACATATACATACATAAATTATATATAACTTTTGAACTGACGGTGGTTTTGGGGCCTGGGGATGTGAAACGCGAAGATATGTCGAAATTTTCCGGAAGTCGAAACATGGTACCCATTGCAATAGTTAGCTTTCTAACGAAATCTACCTCTGGTTGGTTCCTCAGTTTAGGGGCTGCGACAACGCGGTGATCTTACCCCGTGTACTTTGGGTGAGTGTAGAATCTGTCTGATACACGGTGTGAATTGTAATGGCTGTATTAGTCTTAATTCATGTAAGTACTGCAGACGGTCAATTTCAAGCAGTAGTTCCTAATGTTGCTACCAGGTACAACCGTCAACGACACCTAGCTGTGAACTTGGCTACTAGATGCCACCCCAACCATCAACTCGCAACGAACGTTGGAACTTCCCCTCCAAAGGAAAGCATACTGAGGGATTCTAGTGCTCTTAGAAAATCCGACGACTTCGGCCGGCTTTGAAACCGCGACATTGGGCACAGACATTCAGCATGCTACCAGTTACGTCACCGAAGCCGCTTCCCACTTTATCAGGCGGCTTTGGTGGCGTAGTCGGTAACATGCTGAGCTTCTATGCCCAAGATACCGGGTTCAAACCCGGCCGAAGCCGTCGGATTTTTTAAGAGCGTTAAATATCCCTCAGTATGCCTTCCTTCGGAGGGGAAGTAAAGCCGGCGGTCCCATGTCATAGATTTATGGCATGTTAAAGATCCTTCCACTAATTGCACCTGTGTGAAGCTAAATTGGATAGGTTAAGAATGTATACAACGCTCTTAGGTTTCTATGTTCGTTGCCAAGAGCCGACTGCGGCGGCGTCTAGTAGCTCAGTTCTGAACTTGGCCTCGTAGTCGTTGACAGTGGCGCTTGGCGGCAAAAGTAGGAACTATCTGAAAAATTGTTAGTTGCAGTACTTAAATTAACAAACAGATAACACACACTAATACAGTCATCACAATTAACACCGGTTATCAGACAGATTCTACACACACCCAAAGTACACGGGGCTACATGACCGCGTTGTCGCAGCCCCTAAACTTAAGAACCAACCAACCAACCACTTAATCAGATGGAAATACTGAATCTGATCTCGTGCAAGTGCGTTGTCATGGCAACGTCTGATGGTCCATGCCTCATCAATTTAGTAGTGTTGCCATGGCAACCACTGATAGCTCTTGGCATTTTCTTATAATTCCGAAATCATTTTTCTCGTCCCTTGGCGTAATGGTGGGTCATATCAAAAATTCTTTCAGACAAAAGTTTTAGGTAATTATTAGGGGAATATTGTCCATTTTGTACGGTTTTGATATTGTGCCTATTAAGAGAGATATGATTAATGTTTCCCGAAAAACCCACTTTTTTCCACCCCTTTGGTCAATGGTTGGTGCTATCAAAAATCTTATTTGACATAAATTTTTGGCACTTATCCGACACATATTATGAACTTTGAATGGATTCGATATTGCACGTATTAAGAGAGTTATAGCGAAATTTCACTTTTTCGAAAAAAGCCCCCCATTTTCACCCCCTTCGACCGATTTAGCCCAGTAACGAACTCGACCGAGATTTTATAGGTATACATCTTCGGTAAAAAATTCGAAGTAATTGGTGCAAAATTACGGCAGTTATCGTGTCCACAAGAAACTGATATACATATATATATATACATATATATATATATATATATACATAAATTATATATAAACTTTTGAACTGACGGTGGTTTTGGGGTCTGGGGGATGTGAAACGCGAAGATATGTCGAAATTTTCCGGAAGTCGAAACATGGGACCCATTGCAATAGTTAGCTTTCTAATGAAATCTTTTTCAATTTTTAATGCATATATTCTACATTTTACTGCATAATGGCATGCATATTTTAATCATTTTTAGTGCATGAATGTCCAGTCCTTGGTCATCAGATGTCCCGCATGAGAAGCTCACCAGCGCAGCAGTGTACAGAGGTGTGCAAATTATACAGGCCGCCAAGGAATGTTCTCCGCAGTGTCTACATAGTACAGTACAGCTGGAATGGTTTTGTTCCAAACACTGTGCTATGGTTGGCTCTTTGTAAATCGTTAGAAAAGCACAAAAAAAGCTTAACTCTAAATTTTAGAATAATTTGCACGATCGTTTTGTCGGAAAACTCAAAAAAACATTGAAAAGCGTTTTTCTCTGAATCGACGTATTTTAAAGAAAAGTCTTTTAAACAAAAAATGTAGAGGACATTGTCACCTACAATTCGTCTCATTGAGGTCATGCCATACGTTTTGAAATGCAGAAGCTAGGTGGCGCCAAATTTTCCAAAAAAGTGTTTTTTCACTTTTTATCCTAGAAAAAATAGTTTTTTCCACAAAAGAGTGAATCAGAAATTTGTTCCTCTCAAAATTGTCTGCAACATTTATTTAAACGTTTGTTTCCTCCGACTTACCGTTCCGAAGTTATAGCGCAGCAAATGCAACGCTGCGTAGTCAAGGCTACTATTGTTATTGCGGAGAGAGCGGTGGGCATAATTTAGACAGGGACCGGTGTCGGACAGCTGCCTAAGGCTCAGTCAAACAGGACGCGGGCTGTGTTTGTTAATTAGCTCAAACAATCATATCTATTTCAATCGCAACGTGTCAATCATAACTGTACACATATTAACCTTTGTGCCATCTCAATAGTACAATTTTCACATTTCGGCAGACTATAACTTTGGAACGGTAAGGCGGAGGAAAATAATGTTTCAATAAATGTTGCAGACAATTTTGAGAGGAACAAATTTCTGAATCGCTCTTTTGTGAACAAAACATTTTTTCTAGGACAAAAAGTGAAAAAACTCTTTTTTGGAACATTTGTCGCCACCTAGCTTCTGCATTTCGAAACGTATGACATGACCTCAATGAGACGTATTGTAGGTAACAATGCCCTCTATATTTTTTGTTTAAAAAACTTTTCTTTAAAATACGTCGATTCAGAGAAAAACGCTTTTCAATGTTTTTTTGTTTTCCGACAAAATGATCGTGCAAATTATTCTAAAATTCAGAGTTAAGCTTGTTTTGTGCTTTTCTAACGATTTACAAAAAGCCAACCTTAGCACAGTTTTTGGAACAAAAGGGTTTATTTTTGTGCAGCTGTCCTGTACTAACAAGCTGCTGGGAGAGTTGAGTCGGTACGAGAGAGAGAAGAAGAAGACGGAGAAGAAGAAGAGAAAGGATGAAGTGTTAATGGCATTAAACAAAGAAAATGAAGAATTGTGCACAAAGAAACATGAACTGGAAATGAAAATAAAAACATGGAAGAAATAAGAACTTCAAACGTATTCAAAGTCACCTAAATATCTGTGATTAAATATTATACCTAAATAATTGTGATTATTTTGAAATGTGATCAATGAAACGTGTAAGTTATTTGATAATAATAATAATAGGCAATAATAAATAAGAATAACAATCACCAAAGGATTGGAGAAAATGGAATGGAAAGTACAAAATACTTCAGGGTGACCGCAGGTTTTCCCTGTGTTTTTATAATTTTTCCCTGTGTTAAATTTAACCTCTTATTAACACATTAACGTGTAAAACAGAGTATCAGTAGTGATGAAGTGAAGGCCTTGGTATTTGCAGATGATGTGGTGATTTGGGGAGAGGGAGAAAGGGAAGTACAAAGGAGATTGGACATTTGGAATGAAAAGATGAAGGAGTTTGGAATGGTAATTAGTAAAAAGAAAACTGTAGTCCTGCACTGTGGAAAAGAGGAAAAGAGAAGCCAAGTGAACATAGATGGAGAATGGTTGGAGAATGTGGAACAGTTCCCATATCTGGGTAGCATTGTTAACGGAGGTAATGAAATCAACCCTGAAATTAACAACAGACTAAGTAAAAGCACAACATTCTATCATCAAGTCAGAGAGCTTTTATGGGATGACAAAGTGCCCAGGAGAACGAAATTAACACTATATAAACAGTACTTCATACCAATTGTAACATACGGACTGGAAACGCTGGTAACTAACAAGAGACAAGATAGTAAGATCCAAGCAGCAGAAATGAAATTTTTAAGAACATCTGTAAAAAAGACAAGAAGAGATAGAATTCAAAATGTTAAAATCAGAGAGGAGCTAAATGTGGAACCGTTAGTACAGAAGATACGGAAAGCAAGACTGAGATGGTTCGGACATGTGAAGAGAATGGGAAAGGAACGAGCGGCAAGAAGGGAGTTGGAAAGAGAAGTTAAAGGTAAGCGATCAGTTGGAAGACCAAGAAGAAGATGGATGGATCAGATTCGGAAGGACATCGGAGAAGCTGGATTGGATGTGGAGGGAGTAATGGAGCAGGAAAGGTGGAAGGACAGAAACGAGTGGAAGAGGCTTGTTAACCACACCCGGGCGACTGGAGTGGGACATTGATGATGATGATGATGATTAACACATATACTTTTATAAGGATACTATTTATGTTTATTTTCAAAAAATAAAACAAAATATATGTACAGAAAATACTTTTATTTATTTATTTATTATAGAACGTAAAATATATAACACATATAGTCTCTTATATCTTTCACAAATCAAATAACTTACACGTTTCATTGATCACATTTCAAAATAATCACAATTATTTAGGTATAATATTTAATCACAGATATTTAGGCGACTTTGAATACGTTTGAAGTTCTTATTTCTTCCATGTTTTTATTTTCATTTCCAGCTCATGTTGCTTTGTGAACAATTCTTCATTTTCTTTGTTTAATTCCGTTAACACTTCATCCTTTCTCTTCTTCTCTCTATCGTACCGACTCAACTGCTCAATTTCCGTTTCCCGTCGTTTTCGTTCTAAACTTGAATACAAAAAGTAATAAAGTCATGTATACAAAAACTGAGAAATTATCAGATGCTCTCTGAAAAAGAGGTATTTATTTGGACACTTGATCCAAACAAACCCGGAAAGATTGACTAAAACATTTTTTGACCATTTTGACAAAAATCCCAATACTCAAATTACAGTAGTTGAAGTTAAAAAGGAGTTAACAGAAATTATAGTTGCAAAATAAGATATTCTAGATAGGCTTACATTTCGAAATAAGATAAGAAAATTCGGGGGTTTTCACAAAAAAACACAAAAACCGCTCAACTGTTGGACAGATGGAACAACACAGTGAAAGGGTGAATAAATACTGGAAAAAGACTAAAATCAAGTAAGGAGACAGAATCAGGAGGAAGTTGGTCCATAGGTGACCGAAATCGAAGAAATGATAATAATATTAATAAGAAGAAGAAACCATGACTAAAATCACAGAAATTGAAATAAAAGAACGGAAAACTCCCAGGAATACATACAGCCCGACGCGACTAAGTGCAATATGGATGGAAGGAGAATTTTTGTTGTTTGTTGTTGATTCGTTTAGGGGCTTTGCTACATCATGGTCAAGTAGTCCCGTGTACGAGGGTGTGTGGAATCTGTCTAATAACCTGTGCCTTTGGGATGGCTATAGTATGAGTGTATCCTTAACTATGACTAAGATTTGGGGAGGAAATGGCATTGACCTTAATTTAGGTAATGGTACCCTCCAGGCATTCGCCAGGGGGGTAAAGGTGCGGTCAACCACGGAAAACCACTTGCAAAATGGCTGATGTTTAGAATTAAACCCATCTCTTCTCAGTTCTGGACCTCCACAGTCATAACCAAGAGAAGAACTGCAGACCTCGACAATCTAACAGTAATGAAAGGGAGTAGCAGCCTTTCAGAATTAATTAATTTTTTACTTGTCCTATAGACAGTGTAGATATTGATAACATTAGCCAATTGACTAAACTGCGTACTTCTGCACGGCTGAAAGCAACGGGAAACTACAGCCGTAATGTTCATCCCGAGGATATGCATAATTACATGTGATAATTCCAATGCGGAGGTAAACTAGTCCCCCATTCGGATCTTCGGGTGGGGACTAATCGAAAGGGGGTTGACATCACAGAAGTGACAAAGAGGAAATCTGGCATTCTATGGATCTGAGCATGCAATGTTAGAAGTCTTAAACGATTAGCTTAGGACAGGGGGAATGGAGAGTTTCATCAAACCAGTCAAAGTACTGAAGACTCAAACAAGGTGCCTTAATACCATACACAAGAGACGTTTGAAATACTGTGGAAATTATCTACAGACAAAACAACAACAGATTCACCAGAAGGTTACTCAAGGAAAGTTATTTGGGGGAGGGGGGCTTCTTTTGTTTGTATTGGCTAGTTTAGTTTTTTAAAATCTGTGAATTTCTCTGGAAAAAAAAATGGTGTATTCTGGTTGGTTTCTCAGTTTAGGGGCTGCGACAGCGTGGTCATGTAGCCCCGTGTACATTGGGTGTGTGTAGAATCTGTCTGATAACCGGTGTTAATTGTGCTGGCTGTATTAGTGTGTGTTATCTGTAATTCAGGTAAGGACCGCAGACGATCAATTTCATGTAGTTCCTACTTTTTCTACCAAATGCTACCGTCAACGACACATAGCCGCCAACTTGGCTACTAGATGCCTCCACGACCGACACGTGGCGGTGAACGTTGGAACTAGTAGAGCGTTAATCAAATCTAACCTAAAACGTTTTAGCTTCACCCAATTGTAGGTAGTGGAAGGTTCTTTTACATGTCATATGGGTCCGCCGACTATAATTCACCTTCGAAGGAAGGCATACTGAGGGATTTTTAACGCTCTTAAAAATCCCGGCTGGGCTTGAGCCCGCGATCTAAGGCGTAGAAGCTCAGTCTTCTACCAACTACGCTACCGAAGTTGCCAATGGTGAATTCTATATCGGTTTATTGTAATTTTAACACATTAAAAGCTGCTTTGAATGCGTACTTGTACAGAGTAACAACACAAAGGACAGAGCATAGCGTCTGTTGGAGCCATTATAACATCAAACGTCCACAAGCAATCTCTCTCGAGACAGCAATGAGGCTCTTTCACGCCAAACTACTGCCCATTATAACCTATGGACTTCAAGAGATATGGCAAAACTTGAGGAGGAAAAACCTTACAGAGAAGGAGAAGTACTTAAAAAGAATATTAGGAGTCTCAAGGTATTCGCCATCAACGTTAGTCTACAATGAACACATAAAAAACGAACAAACACACAAACATTAATTTTTATATATTAGATAAGAGAGGTTGGGGATTTAAAAAAAACCACTGGAGAACGGTCTATACGAACAAACATCTTCCGAAGAACTTCTTTCGCCGATTAGTATGCACGAATTCTGTGCGAACTTTCCGCTTGAGCACCTGGTGACCTCCATCCTGATGTAAGGCCACTGAAGGTCATCCCAAGACAGCATAGGTTATAAAGAAGTTCGATGAGGAAAACTTGTGCTCTGTAATTTCCTGTATTATTAGAAGGAGCCCATTCTCTTGACACGTTCCGCGGTATTGTGGAACCTTCCGTGTGACCAGGGCGTGGTGGAGTCACGATTTTAGATCCATTCTTCGCTACCGTAGTACTGTTCCACTCTTATTTTGTAATCTCCAGCACGCGCACAGGGTCATGGAAAATTCATATTTCTTACATGCTTCTATTTAAGGAACAGGCAGGGTCGTGGGGAGTCAACACGGGCCGTAGGACTAAAAATTGCGGGATTCTCCATCTTTGTTCGTCCAAAGCCATCCTGGAAGTATCAAGCTCGCATTTATTTTAAAGCCCCCCTCCAAAAGAAAAAAAAATGGGTGTGTGCAACTACGATGCTTGACGATATTTGAGCGTGACAACGTCTTCTCGGACTGATTTCTTTCAACTGTTGCTCTTGCGAAATTTCAGCTTCGTAAATTTTAATTGCCGGGATGATACCTACTGTAAGGCCACAACCGCCTCCTTCCCTCTGCCTAGCCTCTCCATCCCAATCTTCCCCTCCCTTACCATCCCTCATGAGGCCCCTGTTCGCTTTGCAGGTGAGGCCGCCTGGGCGAAGTGCTGATCACACCTCCCCAGTAGTATCCACCCCGACCAGATGTTTCAAGCTCCAGGACACTGCCCGTAGAGGCGGTAGTGGTGAGTTCCCTCGCTTAGTCCGTGAAAACCACCAACCTAGAGGGTAAATCGACAAAAAAAATGTATTTTGCGGAACGGAAAGTTCACAGGCGAAATGAAGAAAAGCCGAGTTGCACTTCCAGGGAAACTCCAAACACAACCACTCTTCTCTGAAGTTTTAACTCAACACGACTCGACAGTTTGCTGCTGGCTGTATCTGGGGTAATACGTTGGCCCGCTAGCTAGGCTGTAACTGGGGTGATAGACTCGCTCTTAGCCAGCCTGTAACAGCTGTCACCTCTGTATTTGAATGGAGATTGTTGGAAGAAATGAAAACGTAAAATCACTTATAGTGGGCGATGTATTGCAAGATAGAGATATGCTCTCGCGGACCTTTTTGTAGAACTTTTCATGCTGAACAATTCTTACACGCATAGTATATTGATATTTTTAACGGTTTGCCCAGCGTAGGCTTAAAAAGCACACGGACGCCATGTGTTTCTTTTTTCGACTTTTTCACTGAAATCGTTACTGCTCGACTTCCTTTGATCATATACGCATGTCTTTGTAGAAATTGATCGTACTCGAAACCTATTTGATTAGAAATACTCTAAACTTGGGATATGTATATACAATTCAATAACATGGATATCACAAAAGAAACTATTTGGATTGTGTAGGCTGTCAAAAGTATATTAAAATTTCCAATTTAATTCTTTTAACAGAAATATTTTAAAGTAAATTTTTAATTGCACAAATGAAGCAAACTATTAATTATTATACCCTATAAAGGCTCGACAACTTTGGAAACACTATTTATCTGGCGGTAAATGTAGGCCAAAGTTCATGTTATGTTCTCTTCACAATGTTTTGTCGTCTATTGATAGGATTCAGTTGCTATGAATACAAGTCTGCCAGGAAATTTCAAATTTGTATGATACGGTAATTAAACTGAGAGAATTTGAGCAGGTCCGGGCCCCAAGGCTGTAGCCCCGTTTTCCTTGCCCTCTTGTCAGGCCTGGGAAATGGAGCAGTAGAACTGGACAGCACTGGGACACTGATGTTAGCCAACAGGAACGGTCGACAGTCGTTCGAGCCTTATAAAAAACTGACATGGAGCGAAAATTGAATTATTTATTTCAGAAATGGAGGCACTCAGATACTCGTATTTAGAAGAAGGTAGAGAATTTTAATGTCTGACACATACGGAGTTCGAACCCAAGACTCCGACTTTGACCGCCGTTGTTGAGGGAGTTAATCCTTTTTCTTTTAATCGCTTATCCTCCAAGTTTGGCTTCATCCATGGATTCTGCTAGGGATCATTCCTCTACCGTCGCTAGGACGGTGTCTGGAAGCTGAACATTTTGAGATACTACTGGGGATGGTGGCAAGCGACCGCTAACTTGGACTAATTAAGGAAGAGAAGGGATTGTGGAAGGAAGTCGTCCGTGGACCCGTTGAAAGGAACCGTCCCGGCATTTGCCTGGTGGTGAAAATGGGAAACTACGAAAACTATTTTCAGGACGGCTGAGGTCGGATTCGAACCCTCGCTCTCCCTATACCAGCGAGGCACGAGTTAGCGCGTTAGTGCTCTCGGCCACCGTGGCCGGTTTATCATAATGAGTTTATATCCGAAAATGCTGATAGAATTAATATCTAAAATAGAGTTTTATGGCTAAATGTAAAACCAATAATTTTTCTGTTTTATATGGCCTGTTTGCCATCTCTTGATGAATGCAGTTCATTTACATTTGTCTGTTGGCACAGGCTAGAATAAAATGTGGCTTTTCACCGATGTCTCAGTCTCACTCATGACTGTGATTATATGGAAGCTACTGAGGTATGGGTGCTGCTTAGTAATGACATTCAGGGCACAGTCAGTGCCTATGGATGCTGTGAAAGGTTCTACTCATAGGGTTAGTACTGCTATTCTGACTCAGCGAGGAAAGCAGTGGCAAACTACATCACTCCTTTTCTTGCCTAGTACGCCTCAATATAGCGCTGCCCTGGGTTTTTGTGGGTATCTACCCACATAACATAACAGTGGTACTTTTTGAGGAACCAACCAGCCTTCGGGCTGACTACTTAACAGACAGATTAGTGACCTTTCATTTATAACCTAATTTCACAAAACAACTACACACACAGAATAGATATCACTGTTTCTCTTGTGACTTATTTGTATTGCAGTAAATAACTACATACATGCCCAAAAAGGTTCTTATATCAGAGTAAATACGTATAGGCTATATCATCTGGAGAAGTGAAAAAAGCGATTTTGGTCGCAACCTCTCAGTTAGGCATTTTTAGGTCATATGGAATTCATATATTTATCCACAGGAAGTGTGAAACATTCTGTATATATCCTGAAATTGGTTCATTAAGGAGGGAGGTACACCTTTCGCATAATTTCTACCGAGTTAATTAAAATCTCACAAACTATATGTTGCATAGATATAAAAATTTGCAGGATTATTAAACACTGTTCACTCATAATCAAGCACAAATAGCCTAGTACATTATGCAACGAGCCTATAATGGCAATAATTAAGACAAGAGTATGCTTATAAAACGATCATATGCGAGTTTTATAATTTCCATGCGAGTGTCTTAATTACCATTATAGGCGAGTTGCATACGACTGTTTATGTTCGACGATAATTATTATAAATATTTTATGTTCGAACATAAATATTCATAAATATCTGTCGAGATTTCGCCAGTTTTATGTACTGAACAGAGCGCATGGGACGCACAGAATACCTTGTATTTGACCATGGCCTCCTCGATTACCCCACCATGACACTAGCCACGCAGTGTAATTTAAATTAGAAGGCCTTGGAACTTAGCGCAGATGCGTTGCTATCCTCACCTAATCGGTCAAACAACTGTTTCTTGAGCTGTGATTGGTGGGAGAAACTGTTTCATAATGAAAAATAGTGTTATAATGACCATCATCATGATACAGTTTTCTGACTTATAATAGTCAGGGTCGAACATAAACACATTTTATAATATGCTTCCAGTCATGAATTAGTATCTCACCAAACTTTCAGCTGCTTTTTGTACAGTTGGATAGCGTTTATATGATAAATACCCCACAATTTAAAATATTTACATGAATGTTCTTTTGAGCCGTTGGTACAACATATACCAAAATAATTGATACACATATTCAGGATTTTTTTTCATATCCTTACTCTAAATGTATATACCGTAAGTTATTTGTTTTAGTTAGGAAAAAAATATTGTCCTAAATGGGAAGTATGCTTGATACATAAAATATTTTGGTGTATGTTGTTCAAATCAGTACAATACCCAATCATGCAAAATTTCATTGAGATATCTTGAATATTATTTGAGTTATCATGTAAACGCTGTGTGAAAATAAGGTTTTCGGGAAACAAGCTTCAAACTTACCTAAGGGTAGAATTTAAGGAGACAACTTAAGCGACAGCAACGAACATTTAGGGACATATCTCTGGAAGTATTGAAGATATTTTCATTTTGTTTTCACCAAATGAAAGATAAAAGATGAGGCATTCAAATAATTAATTTAAAAATTAAAATATTTGAACCTAGAACCTTCCTTAAATAGCAAGGAGAAAAACATGTTAAAACCTAAGATTCCGGGTCCTAGTGATCTGTAGTCGATAACCTCGATGTTAGGCCCCTTAAAACAACAATTATCATCATCATCATCAACCTAGTGATCTGATCACCAACCGTCGCAGCACATTAGTGAACGGTCTTTGCTGCCAAGTTTCTCAACACGAGAAGCAGATCTGAGTCACGACTCTTCTTATTGCTTGACACTGCACTAGAGGTAACAAAAGGCCGGAGGCGAAGACATTCTGCGGTGTGGGAAACACAAGTGGAACACTGCATTGGGCACCTGGAATTCCCTGTTCGTTCCGCCATATCGCTACCACCTGGGATGCAGCTTTGTTGAACATGGGCCGGTAAACTACTGCTTGGTTCCAAGCTCTGTGAACTTCGGTGGCGACTGCTGATTTTTATAATGAGTAGGGCGTAATATGATAGGCTTAACTTAAGATAATTATTATGGATGGGCTTAATTGTTCAGTCACACAGCACTATTACGGACACTTTATACAATACGATACAATTGAATACCACTCCAAAGATGTGCGCACGCTAAAAACAGACTATCCTTTCTGACCGCGCAAAATCGTAACCAATAAGCCCGTATTGTTGGTTTCAATAGTGAGACTTGAGGATCTCAGTCGACGTCCTCAGAGCGCCATTTAAACAGACAAAACCTGCTCCATCCCTCTGAAGGGCTCCCATACATTTCTAAAGCTGTAAACACGTACTTTGAGGATGCAAGGCTTCCTTCCTCAGCTTTCTACTCCGAGCGGTGAAGGTCATACTTCACCCATCTAGAGGTGAAATGTAGAACTAGTTACAAGTACTGACAGTGACAGTGAGACAGAGCTTATCGAGAGGGCGCGCAAGGAAGCCCAAAAGACTATTTTACAAAGCAATCAATTTAATATTTTAAAACAGTTACAACTGAGAGCTGACTGTAGGATGATCCTCACGTCCTACTTGGAGGAATCGCCACTGGTGAATGAGAAGACGCGGAAGGCAGGAAGAGAAGGGCCTGTCAATAGCCCACCATGTTATCTGGAATTCCTGTCTATTCCAATACTGCTAACATAGAGCCGTTGTCCAAACCGCTGTGGTGATGTAAATGAGTGAGTGAGTCACCGACCAATGTATTTGGTTCTGTTACTACGCATGGAGAAGCCTCCGTGGCTTAGGCGGCAGCACGCCGGTCTCTCACCGCTGGGTCCGTGGTTCAAATCCCGGCCACTCCATGTGAGATCTGTGCTGGACAAAACGGAGGCAGACAGGTTTTTCTCCGGGTACTCCGGTTTTCCCTGTCAATATTTCATTCCAGTAACACTCTCCACTATCATTTCATTTCATCTGTCATGCATTTAATCATTGCCCCCGAGGAGTGCGTCAGGCCTCGGCAGCTCATATCCTCGCCACTAGATGGGGCTTCATTCATTCCTTTCGTGACCTGGTCGGAGACTGGAAGCAGGCTGTGGATTTTCATTTCACTACGCACGGACCTGGGATCTCGCACATCAATCCTCGTCGTCCGCGATCCACATTCCTCTCAGGTTCACGGGGCTTGGACTCGAGCAGGTGCGTTGAACCTCGATATCTCGAACATCCATTACTCAAAATTTCGATAACTCTTAGTAATTATTATTTCCCGGAAAAAAACTTCCTATAATTTACATGTATATTTTTCTCTTTAACTTAAGTCGAATTTCGTTATCTCGAAGCTTAAATGCTATCCATAGCTATATCGAACATTTGCGTATTTTTGAAGTGCAACTTGTCTCATTCGAAGGTTCTAATTCGAATTTTCCACCGATTTAGTTGAGTCAACCGTATGAAACTTTTATAATTAACTAGCTGACCCGGCAGACGTTGTCCTGCCAATGAAAGAAAGTATTGTAACTTTGTTTCTTGAAGTGCTTTTGGATACACAATATTTTTTTTCAATTTCTGTTAACTGCCTCTAAACTATCGTGAAATGAATTAATTAATCTAGAAACATTCGTGGGAGCGTGCACAACAACTCTCCAAAGCTTCATCGCAATCGGTTAAATGGCATATAACGCATACGGGATTTTGTTTAAATTATTCGTGCGCTGTTACTCATTTGTTGAGTCTACTCGTGCTCTACCAACTGTGAAGGAAGGAAGGAAGCTTATAGTTTAACGTGACCGTTAATCTCGCGATCATGAGCCACTGGACCTCCTTTTTACGTGGAATCCGAACCACAGGACATGGCATTTCACTTCGAAAATCGCACATGCATTGACCGGGAATCGAACCCGGTCCGCCTTGGTGACAGGCATACAACTTGACCACTGCGCCACCACGCCCCCTTACCAACTGTGAAATGGATTTACTAAATTAGAAAGCTGCACGTAAGTGTACAAAACAACTCATCCCAGTTTCATCGCAATCGATGAATGGTATATGAACGCATACGGGATTTTGTTCGATCGCTTCGCGCGTCGACACTCATTTGTTACATCTACTCGTGCGCTACCAATATTGTAAAATGGATTTACCAAGTTGAACACTTTCCCTGGCGTGTACACAACAACTCATCGAAGTTTCATCGGAATCGGATGAATCACATAAGAACGCATACGGGATTTTCTTTCAACGATTCGCGTGTCGTCACTCATTTGTTGAATCTACACATGCGCTACCTATTGTAAAATAGATTTACTAAGCCTGAAACCTAATCTGGAATGTACTCAATGATTCACCAGTGTTTCATCGCAATTGTATGAATGATATATGACCGCATGCGCGACATTGTGGAAACGATTCGCTCGTCGTCGCTCATTTGTAGAATCTACTCGTGCGCTACTTATTAAAAATGGGTTTACTAAGCCAGAAACCTTTCCTGTAGTGTACACAACAATTTACCAAAGTTTCATCACAATCGGATAAATGGTATATGAACGCATATAGGACTTTCTTGAAACGATTCGCGCGCCATCGCACATTTGTTGATTCTACTCGTGCGCTACCTATTGTAAAATGAATTTACTAAGCCAGAAACCTTTACTGAAGTGTACACAACAATTCACCAAAGTTTCATCGCAATTGGATAAATGGTATATGGACGCATACGGTGAATGAAAATCATTCGCGTGCCGTTACTCATTTGTTGAATCTACTCGTGCGCTACCTATTGTAAAATGGATTTATTAAGCCAGAAACCTTCCGTAGGGTGTACACAACATCTCATCCAAGTTTCATCGTAATCGGACGAATGGTATTTGAACGCATACGGGATCTTATTGAAACGCTTCGCGCGTCGTCGCTCATTTGTTGAATCTACTCGTGCGCAACCTCCCGTAAAATGGAGTTACTAAGTTAGAAACCCTCACGTAAGTTTACACAACATCTCATCCAAGTTTCATTGCAATCGGCTGAATGGTATATGAACGCATACGGGACTTTGTTTGAACGTTCGCGCGTCGTCGCTTATTTGTTGAATCTACTCGTGCGCTACCTATTGTAAAATAGATTTACTAATCCAGAAGCCTCCCCTGAAGTGTACACAACATCTCACCCAAGTTTCATCGCTATCGGACGAATGGTATTTGAACGCATACGGGACCTTGTTGAAAACCTTCGCGCGTTGTCACTCATTTGTTGAATCTACTCGTGCGCAACCTCCTGTGAAATGGATTTACTAAGTTACAAACCTTCACGTAAGTGTACACAACAACTCATCAAAGTTTCATTTCAATCGATGAATGGTATTGAACCCTTGCAAAGAAGCATATGAGACTCAATTTCGGGGGTGTAACAGTCCGTTTCGTAAAGTTGTTGTTAAGCGCTTCTTATAACATGCAGGGTAACATATAACAAAATAACATACAGGAAAAAGTGAATACTAGGATTAGAACATAAGAATTTAATAAACAGATCAACAAATTTACACTATTTACAACAACAAAACAAAACAAGGTCTCCCAAATGACACCCACTTGAATTAATAAAATTGCCAAATTAGGCCTGATCTCAGGAGAGATCGTAAACATCTGGACCAAATGTCCCAAATTACTGCAATGACATGTGCGTGTGCGGCTTTTCCACATGCGTTACGATGTGTACAAATTAATGCGAGATTCGTTACCAACCAGTAAACCTTCAGGGGACGAATCTGCAATGTCTTAGAGCTAGACAGACACGAGGGACCAACTAAACACTAATTAAACTAATCCGACACTTCCTACACTAAATAAGACAAAAATAATTTCCGCATGAAATTGGAATCCAAGAACTGCCGTAGCAAACAACATTAACGCCTAAAATTAGGACTTTTCAAATCAACACAAGTAAATTATCACGTGACCAATCAAGAAAAATACACATATGGCCGCTTGCCATTTTTACAAGAGAAATACAAAATACACCCAATGGTGTCACAACAGACAAAATCTAACAATACACACAAATGAAATGAGTCACAGAAATCACTAGGCTCAAAGCCAACATTTACATCATAAAACAAACATTTCATTTCATACGATATGCGGTAATTCGTAACGGACATGGCGAACTCCCAGATTAATTATGATCCAATGACCATTAAAAGAACAGGTTTGCTACAGATAGCTTACAGGGGTCAGTCCGTCAGCTGGACTGCCTAAACGATGAATCACCAGACATAGACGGGCGCAAAGTGGAATCTGCACATCTGTCAACCCACGTGTCAATTACCTCGACCTGCCGTAGCAATGGCTCGAATCTCGAAGAAGCGTGCTCCCAAAAGCGCATAATATACGTGTGTGTGTCAAAATAAAAATATCTTAGCATTTCCCAAGGAAATCCAAGAATCGGCACAGGACAAGGTACAGTAGTCTCGAAGAGCGCTCTGCCTTTCCATAAAAATACAACCACAAAATTATGAGGGCGGTAGGCACATTCTACCCCTCATCACGAAGAATCAATACACACACCTTGACATAATACACACACCAGAATCACACGTATGGGTTTGACAGAAACCCGAAATAAAGGACATAAAATATTTCCACCGACTTGCGCTCCCAATCTAGTCCGTGACTAAAGAACCTGAAAAGGACTCTCAAAAAAGAAAACTCAAAAAAATATAGAACTAAGGTGTTCTACAGTGACATCCTAACTTGTTGCGCTCGGCAACCCTAATATGAATTTTAAAAAACCTGTTCGTAAAACATCTAACGACTTTTACCCCCTTCTCCTAGTAAAATGAATTTGAATAAAATCACCATTTATCGACCATGACGAATTTCGCATTCGCATGAATAAAATCAAAATACACACGCCGTGCATACTAATAATGACTCATAAGAAAAATATACAATCAAACAAACATTTTGGCCCCGTGCCAACGTACATTTAAATATAACAGTGTCGGCGCACAAAAATCTAAATACACAAGAAAACCATGAATAAAATATTTACAACGTACCCGCGTCTAATCTAGCTACATATTGAATAAATCAATGGTTTCTACATCACCGTGCAGCTTGTAGGATATCAACCTCCATCCCAATGCATTTCCCCACGGGAAATCTACACCTTCATCGTCGACGTTCTGGTATAGGCGTAGTACTTCATTCCACCAATCGACCTTCCTGTAGACATCTTGGCGTGGCTTCTTGGAAAGAAATGTTCAAAGTTATTATTCTACCTAGCTAGAATCGCTATGAGCTACTGACTTTCACTCAAAATGTCCTGGGCGATTACTCAACGTTGAACTGGCCCTATCTAAGCATTTGCTTACTTCACACGCACATATACATCACACAAAAATATAACACAAAATTTACAGAAAATATTACAATCTTCGTCCACCACGCAACTGGCTTTTAACAAGTCTCACAAATTACTTCTACCGCGTAGCGCTTATCTCAACTAGAGATCTCCCTCCGCTAAGCAGACACTCTGCTCCCAAGAGCACAATAAAATGTTCGTTCAGACAGACGCGAAGTATGCTCACTAGAGCCTGATAAATCGTGTCTCAAACTGGCGTGAACGATGCTCCTCAAAGTCCGATAAAGTTGTGTCTCAAACTACTCATCACCGATCAATTTATTTGAAACTGACGAAAAGGAGTGAAGTGGGGGCAATTTGTGAAAATAATCTGTAATTTTCAACTCACAGACTTGGGACTAGTATCAATTTTCTTCTTTCCATTTAAACGTCTCAATGGACTCATGCGGAATTCTATCGCATCGGCGGTTCTTCATACACGTGTTTTAGCGCCTTGTTTATGGTACGCAAATCTCCGCGTGGTTTAGGCGTCCTCTCTCCTGATTCGCTGATTCAATCGTGTATCGGTTGGAAATTCATTTCTGGCACGCCCATAATGACGCCGACTTGGATGCGTGATCACCCTGAATTTGTCCTTGAACTCGGCTTAACCGGTCATCCCCAAGAATAACTATCACGCTACCTGTGTTGCAATCGTTGCGACACACTACCTGTCTTCCCTTTGTCAATCTCCAACATGCTCTGCCTGGATATCAGTAATAATAATAATAAAAATCATGAAGACTTATTGATCGGCAAATCAATAAGGGTTCAGTATATAGGCCTAAACTTATACGGGATTTTGTTGAAACACTTCACGCGTCGTTACTCATTTGTTGAATCTAGTCGTGCGCTACCTATTGTAAAATTGATTTACTAAGCCAGAAGCCTTCTCTGGAGTGTACACAACATCTCACTCAAGTTTCACCGCTATCTGACGAATGGTATTTGAACGCATACGGGACCTTGTTGAAACGCTTCGTGCGTCGTCGCTCATTTGTTGAATCTACTCGTGCGCAACCTCCTGTGAAATGGATTTACTAAGTTAGAAATCTTCACATAAGTGTACACAACAATTCATCAAAGTTTCATCGCAATCGATGAATGGTATATACACTTATACGGGATTTTGTTGAAACGCTTCGCGCGTCGTCGCTCTTTTGTTGAATCTACTCGTGTGCTACCTATTGTAAAATGAATTTACTAAGCCAGAAGCCTTCCCTGGAGTGTACACAACATCTCACCCAAGTTTCATCGCTATCGGACGAATGGTATTTGAACGCATACGGGACCTTTCTGAAACGCTTCGCGCGTCGTCGCTCATTTGTTGAATCTAGTCGTGCGCTATCTATTGTAAAATGGATTTACTAAGCCCAACACCTTCCCTGGAGTGCACTCAACATCTCACCCAAGTTTCATCTCAATCGGAGATTGGTATATGAACCCATACGGGACTTTGAAACGCTCCTACGTGCAGAGACTAACAGCAGAATTCGACATCACTGCCACCTTTGGTACAAAACACAACTTTCCGCTACGGGCGGAGTGTATGTTATGGCGGTAGTTGCACAGGTTGCGACCAGGTGTCTCTAACGTGCAGAGACAACCAGTCCAAAGACATCATCTTGCACTGAGGCTAACGGTTTCCATGACGACTTTTCTGTCTGTATATTGTGGTTCTAAAATTGTGTGTAAATTGTGTTTTTAGGTAGATTTCATTAGAAAGCTAACTATTGCAATGGGTACCATGTTTCGACTTCCGGAAAATTTCGACATATCTTCGCGTTCACATCCCCCAGACCCCAAAACCACCGTCAGTTCAAAAGTTTATATATAATTTATGTATGTGTATATATATGTATATATGTATATCAGTTTCTTGTGGACACGATAACTGCCGTAATTTTACACCAATCACTTTGAATTTTTTACCGAATATGTATACCTATAAAATCTCGGTCTAGTTCGTTACTGGGCTAAATCGGTTGAAGGGGGTGAAAGTGGGGGGCTTTTTTCAAAAAAGTTAAATATTGCTACAACTCTCTTAATATGTGAAATATCGAATCCGTACAAAGTTCATACTATGTGTCGGATAAAGCCTAAAAATTTATGTTTGAAGAGTTTTTTTATAGCACCAACCATTGACCAAAGGGGTGGGGAAAAGTGGGGTTTTCGGAAAACATTAATCATATCTCTCTTAACAGGCACAATATCAAAACCGTACAAAATGGACAATATTCCCCTAATAATTACCTAAAACTTTTGTCTGAAATAATTTTTTATATGACCCACCATTACGCCAAGGGTTGAGAAAAATGATTTCGGAATTATAAGAAAATGCCAAGAGCTATCAGAGGTTGCCATGGCAACCCTACCAAATTGATGAGGGATGAGCCATCAGGCGTTGCCATGACAACGCACTTGCACGAGATCATATTTCCATCTGACTAAGTGTGAAGCGGCTTCGGTGACGTAACTGGTAGCATGCTGAACTTCTATGCCCAAGGTCGCGGGTTCAAAGCCGGCCGAAGTCGTCGGATTTTCTAAGAGCGCTAAAAATCCGTCAGTATGCTTTCCTTTGGAGGGGAAGTTCCAACATTCGTTGCGAGTTGCTGGTTGCGGTGGCATCTAGTAGCCAATTTCACAGCCAGGTGTCGTTGACGGCCCAAGGTCGCGGGTTCAAAGCCGGCCGAAGTCGTCGGATTTTCTAAGAGCGCTAAAAATCCGTCAGCATGCTTTCCTTTGGAGGGGAAGTTCCAACGTTCGTTGCGAGTTGCTGGTTGCGGTGGCATCTAGTAGCCAAGTTCACAGCCAAGTGTCGTTGACGGTAGTATCTGGTAGCAACATTAGGAACTACTACTTGAAATTGGCCGTCTGCAGTCCTTACCTGAAATACAGACTAATGCAGCCATCACAATTCACACCATTTATCAGACAGATTCTACACTCACCCAAAGTACACGGGGTTATATGACCGCGTCGTAGCAGCCCCTAAAGTGAGGAACCAACCAAAATCTCTGCGGGAGGTATAATTTTGCGTGAAGAAGTAACAGACCGTTACATAGTTACACATCAGTGTCGAAACCTTGCATAAGGACAGTGTGACCACAAGCATAAAAATTGACCCCAAATGACAAGAAGGTTACCGTCCCCATAAGACAATAAAATGTTTAAAATATGCATAAAAGGACGAAAAACAAAGTTAATTAAGCTCCAATTATAAAATACTTTCTCGCAATAAATGAGCTCTGATCCTTCTACGAAAACCTGCATATTCCGCATATTTTTGCCCATCCCCAAGCTTGTCCGGTGAAATCTACCTCCCCCTTCCGGCGTGCCGAGAGGACTTTTTAAAATTGTGTTCATTCCACCTACAGGGTCAAATTGTGAATCTATACCATACATGGGCCCACTCTAATATACATTAACAATCATCAAAATCGGTCCAGACTTTTAGGAGAAGTTGAATCACATACACACGTGTCGTAGAATTATATATACAGTATAAAGATTATATTATAAAGGTACAACAAACAAAAGAACCCTCGGCTACTTCGGTTCGCGCAGCTCACATCGGCTCGTCCCGATCTCCACCGACAATCTCTACTGAGTATAAAACTAAGTCCCCGATTCTTGGAAGTCACTGGTAATCTCGAGAACCACAGGATGGATTTTGATGCGGTTTTCACCATTCTGTAAAGGATATCTCAAGGAAAGTTTCTGTAGAAAATAATTTATTTATGATCAAAGGAAGCCAAGCAGTAACGATTTCAGTGAAAAGGTCGGAAAAAAAACTTGGCGTCCGTGCGCTTCTTAAGTTTACGCTGGGCAAACCGTTACAAATATCAATATACTATGAGCGTAATAAATGTTCAGCATGAAAAGTTTTACACAAAAGTCCGCGAGAGCATATCTCTATTTTGGATACATCGCCCACTATAAGTGTTTTTAGACTGAATGGAAGTGGTCTTTGTGTTTCATGCACCTCGCCATTCTTAAATTACGTCTGACAAGAATCCGTTGCACATGCTATCTCCATGATAATATAATTAATAGCCCAGTCAGTGATTTTAACCCTCATGCCGAGACGTTAAACGGATATACAGTAGGTCGTAGTTCATTGACATCGAAAAAAAAAAAGCGCTTATCATCTAAAGCATTCGTAACTGTTCCCGGGCGAAGCCGGGGTGGGTTGCTAGTTCGGGATAAAGGAGTGCGCGGCTGGCTGTCAATCGCCGTCACATACCATATCGTAAGTACCTGCAGCCTGCTGTTCGATTGAGGTTATTCCTTCATTAATGCTGCAAACGCAATGCAATTAAAAGAACGAGAGAAAATGTAAAGTGACCGAAAGTATTAAGCGCGGAGTTAAATGAAAATACAGTATTTATGATTTCCTAGTTGTAAACTATGTTTTAAAGAAATATACTGTTCCAATAAGCATACACACACAGAGGCTATAATATCAACAACACGAAATAATGCATCAGATGTAGAAAACTGCAGACGACCCTTGGCCATAGACGTTTTCCCTTCCGCTATTATACGCTTCACGAATGACTTTGAAACACCCGTTGCTTTACTTGTTGAAGCCTCAACATTATAATTGAGTTTATGAACGGTTTTCTGTTCTCGTAGGTGAGCAGTTAAGTTATAGACTATTTCTCTACCTTGTCCCCTTAATGGTCGTCCAGATTTGCTACCATACTTCGAAGTAGAAGCCATAACGAAACTCAAATGATACTATTACTAGAATAGCATGGTACACAACACTATATGCATAAACACATTTACAAATAAAGTACACGCTATACGACAAGGGATTATAGGACTACAATAAAGAAAACGTATATAAAACTGAGAAAATAATAAGAGCGCCTAAGTGGATTGGCTCTTGTCAGTGATTCTCCACAGTGTGCTCGGTTAGGCGGCCAGACAGCATGTGACCCCCTCCGCCGCTCCTCTGTGACGTCGCACATCAACTCAGAATGAATGCGCGGGGAAGTGAGCTTTGCGCAGGTTCTTTTGTTCGTTGCCACCTTATAGATAATGTAACAAAGCTGATATCATTACGAACATCCATTTTATGACATAAATTTAGATAATAATAATATCGTATGGCCTCGGGTTCCGGGTGCAAGCTTTTTAATTTGACACCCAAAGTGAAGCTTGCATATCGATTTTCGTTGTTCCTTGAAGCACTATGAAAGTCAAGGAGGTTAGATATCTAAGCTCCTTGAACATTACAGCGCTTTCTAGTAGAGAAATGAGAAACATTGAGTTGGCGGAAACTCCCGAGATTAATTTTGCCATTATGAACACGGCCTACTGAATTCAAATGGGTTCTTTGACATGCCAACATCGTATGACATACGTGTCGTAATTTGTGTCGCCTTTCAAAAATCACTTACCACGGCCAGGAGCAAACCTGAGCTTGGGGTTAGTAGACCGACTCGTTAACCACTCACCCACCGTGGCAAGCATTTATATAACTGCATAGGGCAGACATGGGCAAAGTACGGCCCGCAGGCCAAGTGCGGCCCTTGAGCTAGTTTAATCCGGCCCACGACATGCTTTCGAATGATACTATCTGTAATTACACATACGTCATATTTCCTGTTCTGTGTGTTTTAGGGGCAGATGGCCTCGTAGTTGCGCCCCTTAAAACAACAATAACTAACTGACTAACTAACCTGTTCTGTGTACCTAGAAGTGAAAAACTATTTCAATCTCATTGTGTTTATGCGTTTTGTGTAATATCTTTTTGTGCGAAAAATCTCCACGACAAATTTGAATGAAGATTTCAGAACGTCAAAGTTATTGAACACGACTTGGATGTTTTCAGCTTGCCATTTAATGTTGACTGTGAAACAGTAAAATCAGAGTTGCAGCTAGAAGTAATTGAATTACAATGTAATAACGAATTAAAGCAACTATTCCTCAATGTTTCGAAAATTGAGTTCTACAAGGCCCTACCAAAATCAAGCTTCCCAAACTTGAAATCTCATGCACAAAAGATAACTGCCATGTTTGCATCTTACTATATCTGTGAACATGTGTTTTCTTTCTTCCTAAGTTTTCTGTCATTTGTAGCCTAGTCTATAAATTTTGTTTGATTTACAATTCAGAAATATAAAGTTAAAACGTTTGCCCATGCCTGCTATACAGGGTGTTTCTCAATTATACCGACAAAATATCTGGGATACTGGGCCGATGCAGTAATCGGATTGGCGGAAAGAAAATTCCTCTTATGGAACATGAGGGTACTTTGTTACTTACTGTAACAGTTGATTTTGTAGCCAACAAGGAATATGCAAATAGGTCTTCCATCTTATGTTCTCCAACTTACTCGTCAAAGGGTACGGCTTATCATCTGTTTCCTGATGCCCAAGCCTTGCCCGATGCTCGCTTTAATGAGCTGGCTTTGTCTCGGCCCTTGTCAGTCAGCTTAGAATTCAGCTTTTAACTGAGTAATTCTTAACTGATAGTTCGGCAGCAGTCTTTGCGGCTTCAAGAGCAAGAGTTATGCTTGATCTTAACACAAGAGTAAAAGTGATACAGTAGCAGAAATATGTAAATACAACGAATAAGGTATGGTTGCCTCACTTTCCTGGTTAACGTGCGGCTCGCCTTTGGAATCTAGCTGAGCGGATATGTTTACATTCTATGGCACCTGGGGCCAGGGCTTTCCCAGCGTGAGGCAGAGCGTTGTCAAATTTCCACCGTAGCCACTGAGAGCAAGCAGCGAGACTGGACAGAACTATGTGCAGATGTGTAACATTGGACACTGGTACCTGTCGGAGGCACAAGCTAGCCACCAGGGCGGGACTTTGTAGTCCACATGGAGTGATAGAGTAAGCATTCTATTGGTCAACAACCGTCAGCTATTGGTCAGTAGCGAACAATGGATATTGTCGGCGCGTGCTACTGCCTTATGTTTGAGTTGCCGCTCGTTAACCAGGAAAGTTAGGGAACTATATGTACACCATTTATTTTTTCCGTTATATGCATGTCCCTTTTAATTATTTAGCATAGACCTAACTCCGTTAACCGAAAACCTATCTTTTAAGGGAAAATATGCGAGTACCGTTCGATTCCGTTGAAATCAGGGTCAGGGAATGGAATGAATAAAGCCCCCATCTAGCGGCGAGGATATGAACTGTGCCGGCTGCCGAAGCCTGTCGCACTCCCCTGGGGCAATGATTAAATAAATGACAGATGAAATGAAATGATAGTGGAGAGTGTTGCTGGAATGAAATTTTTGTGACAGGGAAAACCGGAGTACCCGGAGAAAAACCTGTCTGCCTCCGCTTTGTCCAGCACAAATCGCACATGGAGTGACCGGGATTTGAACCACGGACCCAGCAGTGAGAGGCCGGCGTGCTGCCGCCTAAGCCACGGAGGCATTTGGGGAATTAATTTATTAATAATCAACCGATAGCGATACCTACGCTCACTAACGCGCAGTGCTAAGCCTTAGAGCCAAGCTATCTGCGGAATTGGTAGACATGTGTTCGTGCCCCACCGTCGGCCATCCTTGAAATAGTTTTCCGTGGTTTCCCCATTTTAAACTCCAGACAAATGCTGGGACGGTACCTTCTGACACGCCACGGCCACTTCCTTCCACATCATTGCCCAGTTTCATTCATCTTCATTCATTTCATCTCTCATTAACTCCCCTGATGAGTTTGGCGTCAAGAAGAGCATCCGGCCGTGAGCACAACCAGCTACGTACACTTTCATCGCATCTCATACCCGACCCTGTCGAAAACGGGAATAATAAGGGGAATTTATTTATTTATCGTATGGCTTTTAGTGCCGGGAGTGTCCGAGGACATGTTCGGCTCGCCCGAGTCTGTAGCTGCTTCCAGCGGACACCCTTAGGGTGAGCTACAAGTTCCGTTGAATTTCAAGTAGTTCCAACTTTAGCAACCAGAAATCAATGATACTTAGTGGTGAACGTTGGAACTTTGCTAGAGCGTTCTGACGAAATATAACCTAACAACTTAGCTTCACACAAGTTTAGTCTGTTGAAGGATCTTTTACATGCCATAAATCTATGACATGGGACCGCCGGCTTTACTTCCCCTCCGAAGGAAGGCATACTGAAGGATTGTTAACGCTCTTAAAAAATCCGACGACTTCGGCCGGGTATGAACCCGCTATCTTGGGCACGGCAGTTCAGGATGCTACCGACTACGCCACCGAAGCCGTTAATAAGGGGTTACCATAGATACATTCTTCATCTTGTTTCGAATAGGCCATCTAAAGACCACGACGTTCAACTGTTACATTTGAAGTGGGCTTTGATGTTTGCCCAGTAGTTACGCATCCTCTGGCTGTGTTGTTCCCTCCTCTCCTGTGTCCAGAGGGCACCTGTCTTCTTTCTTGACGGTTTGTCTTGGAACCTCATTTGCTGAAGCATCTTCCAAAGAGATGTCCAGTCTTTTAAGTCTCTTTCCGTCCTCCAAGTTCTTGCAGATCTTTGCTCACTTCCCACAACCATGGTGACTTGGTCTTCCGCTTTTGCCAGTAACCGAGGAGCTGGTTGGTCAACCTGGTAGGATGCATCCTGTAGACGTGTCCATAAAATGCTAGACGTCGTTTCCTAACAACATCCGTGATTCTTTCCGAGTACGTGTAGAGCTCTTGATTAGCTCGCTTTCTATGTTCATTCCCTTCCTTAACAGGCCCCAATACCTTCCTCATCATCTTTCTCTCAATACTTCGAGTTTGTCCGTGAGTCCCTTCCGGTTGAATACATTATTATAGATACATTATTATTATTACCGGTATTATTATTATTATTATTATTATTATATATGAAATTTACATAAAAGATACAAAACCATCACAGTCGGACTCCTCGCGAACCAAAGACACTGATGATAGCACTGGATCTGAAGATGTTCCGAGTCACTCAACAGACAAAGCCTTACGTACTTGCAGTACCAAGGAAGGCTGCCTTTTCCATTAACTGCATATGGTTCCTCTTCGAGCCAAGGTTCTCCTTTGCATTTTCCCAGTCCTTTGTAACCAAACCATTCACAGAGACAACGGGGATGACGAATGACTGAGCTCCGTGGCAAGTGGCTGGTATTTGCGCTTTTTCTCAGCCTCCGTGTCCAGTAGGTTTTCGTCGAGAGGAACATGATGATGATGATAATTGTTGTTTCAAGGGCTTGTGTGCGCCTCATGTGTACTAGTGCTATGCGGGCTTTACGCGATTCAGTTCTGCCAGGGGCTATCGTCTTGTTTATTTGTTTAAAAACACTTTATAAATAAATATATTTCCGTTGACTTTTCAAGAAAGGCAAGATTTTACCTGTACTATTGAGACGATTTGGAATATTTCGGTACAAACCACACTTTCTAACTCCCTCTGGTTTATGAGCTTGAGTTTTGTGAAACAAACACCTTAGCGTATTATAAGTAAATTATGCAACGAGCCTATAATGGCAATAATTAAGACACAAGTATGTTTATAAAACAAGCGTATGTGAGTTTTATAATTTCCATACGAGTGTCTTAATTACCATTATAGGCGAGTTGCATACGACTGTTTATATTCGACGATAATTATTATAACTATTTTATGTTCGAACATAAATATTCATAAATATCTGTCGAGATTTCGCCAGTTTTATGTACTGAACAGAGCGCATGAGACGCAGAGAATGCCTTGTATTTGGCCATGGCCTCCTCGATTACCCTACTATGACACTAGGCCAGGCAGTGAAATTTAAATTAGTAGGCCCGGAACTCAGCGCATATAATTATCTAATTGGTCAAACAGCTGTTTCTTGAGCTCTGATTGGTGGGAGAAACTGTTTCATAATTTATTTATTTTCCGTGTCCGAACCAAATTATATTTTGCCAGTAAGTAGCAATAGTTATAGCATTAGCATTTGCAGCCAAAAGATCGTCTTTTGAACATTTGTCCTCCATCAAGGGGCAGATCAGCAGGTGTTCTTGATCTTGTAACATGCTGCAGTCACAGAACTCATCATTGTTGACGAGCATGTTTCATTTCTTGAGATTGTTCTTGCAGCGTGAAACCCCCGTCCTCAGCCTGTTCAATGATTTCCAAATTCCATATGGCAAGTTGTGACCAGGTGCCATTTTTTCTGATAGAGGAATAGTTGGGTCTGTGATCTCTGTCTTCCATATCTTCACACGGGCAGCTTATAATGAGCCTCATTATAGTACAGTTTTCTGACATAAATAATAATATGTTATCTGTTTAACGTCCCTTTTAACTACTGCGACTTTTAGAGACGCCGGGGTGCCGGAATTTTGCCATGAAGGGGATCTTTAACGTGCCAGTAAATATACTGACACGGCTCCCTCGCATTTGCGCACCCACAAATGCCAGCTGACTGCGCCAGATTTCGATCCTGCAACCTTGGACCAGTAAGCGAGAACCTTACCGCTGAGCCACGCTGCCAGCCAGTGAAAGATGAGTTGAGAATGAAAACTAGGCTATAACTAATACGAAATACAGATTTACATACTAGAAGACGAAATGGTAAACAAATAAAGGAGAAGGCAAATAAAGGACAGGAAGAAAAGAAATGCCCTCAACCCTCGAAGAATGAGGATTGAGGGACTTGGAAGGAAGGAGAGCCATGAAAGGAAGATAGGAAAGGGAAAGAGGAGGGGGCCCGCCCCAAAGTCAGTGGAAATACGAGGCGAAACGGACCCAGCTTAGGAATGCCCCGGGGACGCCAACTCCCGAACTCACCAGCCGTGAGCCTCTGAGGGTGTAGCAATATCCAGCGTGTACCAGAAGTGGTGGGGCTACATACACCCTGCCTCCTTGAGGGCCTTGGGCAGAAGGCAGGAGATAACATGAAAAGAAATAGAAGGCTGACCCCTCGCAGAAGGTGGTTATCAGGAAAGACGAGACAAGGGCTAATTAAGGTGGGAAAGGAAGAAACTCCCTAGGCGTCTGATACCTACTACCATCGGGATCGGAAGAGATCAAGAGTTGACCAAGAGAGGTGGACAGGAAAGAAGACAGAGATGAGCCCGGCACAAGTAAGTGGAAGCAATGCCGGACTCTGCTGGGATCCCGTGGTCGCCAACTCACGCCTCACTATATGTGAGCCCCTGGGGGGCGAGAGGAACAGCAACATCAACAATGATAGCCTTGTGTGTTTGCTTATCGAATATCACAAGGTGTGACCTCTTGCCATCTACAGAACGATCAGTTATTATAGTGGACCCTCATAATAATAGACTAACAATAATAATAATTCGCTTTCGGCCTGAAATAGAGGAGTTGGGGATTTACAGATGGCCTCTTAAATGAAACAACATTAACAACAAAAGCAATACTGTATCAGCAAAGAGAGCAATACGATGTAAGAGCTTTCATGCAATGATCGTGGGAACGACCTCCACGTCATAACTGCACTGTTACTTCATTAACTATGCTATACACCTGCACAATAATTCGCCTCGACTTCATCTTCAGGAGGTCAGTCCTGCTTCACTGGGCCGGAACGTTCTGATGAGGTCACTAATGGCGGATATGTCAGACAGTAAGCGTTCTCATAGTTAAGTGTAGAATATAGAGGCAATGGAACAGTGCCGTAATTACGGAGGTGATCTGGGAGATCAATCCTCCCAATAATGAAACTTTGAAATTTGATGAAGTTTTTACCTTTGAATAAAGGCAATCTCCGGATTGATTACAAATGATTGGATTGTGTTCGAAAGCATTTCTTTTCACAAGTGTGCATACAAAAACAAAAGTTTGGTGCTTTTCAAACGGTCAACACGAATGTACCCAAAAGAGTTGGGTTATACCCTAATCCTGAAAAAAATTGACATGAGATTAATAAATACACTAGGATGACCAGTTTAGATCGTCAGGCGATCATCATCAGATCCATTACACTTAGGCTGTAAAATCTATGTTTGAAAATACAGGTGAAAATATTTACAATATGCTATGTACAATTATTTAGTTGCAGTATTGGTACTGTAACTGTCAGTGTATGCTAAATGCAGTATATATGATGTT
This sequence comes from Meconema thalassinum, assembly GCA_946902985.2. Classification (NCBI taxonomy): domain Eukaryota; kingdom Metazoa; phylum Arthropoda; class Insecta; order Orthoptera; family Tettigoniidae; genus Meconema; species Meconema thalassinum. Next base: position 554,550,985 of record OX336391.1, on the reverse strand, counting down.
AGGTGAAATGCTAAATTGGTGATAGAAATCCGGAATTTGTCTGTTTGGATCACTATATGGTTGTAAAAGTCAACTATTGATGTGCTGTATAGTGCAGGCTATTACTTATCTGGTTGGATGTCTTCCACGCTGTAGCTGCGAGTAGTATCAACTTTCCTCTTGGAGCAGTGAAGGTCGACTAGCATACACTGACAAGTTGCATTACCAATACTGGAACTAAATAATTGTACATATTGTAAATATTTTCATCTGTATTTTCAAACACAGATTTTACAGCCTAAGTGTAATGGATCTGATGATAAACGCTTGACGATCGAAACTAGTCATTCTAGTGTATTTATTAATATCGTGTAATTTCTTTCAGGATTAGGGTATATCCCGTGGCTCATAATCATAAGATTCACGGTCACGTAAAACTACAATCTTCCTTCCTTCTTCCTTGGATTAGGGTATAACCCAACTCTTTAGGGTACATTCGTGTTGACCGACTGAAAAGCAAACTTTTGTTTACTAAGGCAACACTGAAAAATGGCTGCAGACCCCTAGTGTACATTTTTAGCGTAGCCCTAACTTAACACTTACTGCGCCAGAGGGGTGACAGTGTGACCTGTGTCACAGTAAACTTCCTCATCCCCTCCCAGAAATGCAGTGAATCACTTGCTAGTTGCCATTCTGCTAGTATCGGCGTTTGAGTGTCATTTTGGAAACTGAATAATATTGTGTTATAGTACATTATGCAACGAGCCTATAATGGCAATAATTAAGACACGAGTATGTTTGTAAAACGAGCGTAAGCTAGTTTTATAATTTTCATACGAGTGTCTTAATTACCATTATAGGCGAGTTGCATAGGACTGTTTATGTTCGACGAGAATTATAACTTTATTATGTGTTTTAACATAAATATTCATAAATATCTGTGGGATTCAGTTAATTCAGTTAGTGAACAGGGCGCGCTGGCTTTGCTGACTGAACAGAGGGCATGCGCGGGTCAAGGCATTCCGAGAGCAGAGACCATTCACTTTGCTTGCCAACACAGAAATACAGTATGTTGGATTTTGAGCGAATGCGCGAAGGTATCCTTACCTAATTGGTCACAAAACTGTTTCTTGAGCTCTGATTGGTGGGAGAAACTGTTTCATAATGAAAAATAGTGTTATAATGAGCCTCATTATGATACAGTATTCTGACATATAATGCTTACATTTCGACATCGTCGAACATAAAGTTGTATTAAACGTTAGTTGGAAACTGAAGATTTTTATATAATGTCAGGGAATAGAAAGGACCAGATGATTTCGCGAAGAAAACTGGACTTTATGATTTAATATCAACAAAATTGTTCACCTTCGACGATTTGCATATTAATAAGTGCAGATACAACGTATCAAATGTTAATTTCAACGATTACATTCCACAGTTTCTTCACAAATTTACATGTTCTTACCCATACTTCAAATCTAACCTAAAATTGTTTATGTTTATACTGTATAATATCCACATCGGCGGCTTCGGTGCCGTAGTTGGAAGCATGCTGGGCTTCTATGCCCAAGATCACGGGTTCAAACCCGGCTGAAGTCGTCGGATTTTTAAGAGCATTATAAATCCCTCAGTATGCCATCCTTCAGAATGGAAGTAAAGCCGGCGGTCCCACGTCATAGATTTATGGCATGTTAAAGAACCTTCCACTAATTACACCTGTGTGAAGCTAAATTGTATGGGTAATAATAATAATAATAATAATAATATCGTATGGCCTCGGATGCCGGGTGCAATCTTTGTAATTTGGCACCCAGAGGGTACCTTGCATGTCGAATTTCGTTGTTCCTTGAATCACTATGTCAAGGAGGTTAGACATCTAAGCTCCTTGAACACTATAGCGCTTTCTAGTAGAGAAATGAGGAACTTTGTGTTGGCCGAAACTCCCGAGATTAATTTTGCCATTATGAACACGGCTTACTGAATTCAAATGGGTTCTTTGACGTGCCAACATCCTATGACATGCGTATCGTATTTTTTCCGCCTTTCAAAAATCACTTACCACGGCCAGGAGCGAACCTGCAATCTTGGGGTTAGTAGACCGACACGCTATCCACTCACCCACCGTGGCAAGCAATTCTATATGTTAAGAATGTAAACAACGCTCTTAGGTTCCTACGTTCGTTGCCAAGAACCGACTATGGTGGTGTCTGGTAGCTAAGTTCTGAACTAGTAGTCGTTGACGGTGGCGTTTGGCAGCAAAAGTAGGAACTATTTGAAAAATTCAAAAGTCTGCAGTCCTTACTTGAATTAAAAAACAGATAACACACACTAATACAGTCATCACAATTAATACCGGTTATCAGACAGATTCTAAACACACCCAAAGTACACGGGGATACATGACCGCGTTGTCGCAGCCCCTAAACTTAAGAGCCAACCAACCAATATCCACATCACTGTTCTTTCTTCAAGCTGGTTTCATATCAAGATTTATTTCTTTCGTATTTAACATATTTGTAACAGATCTGTTTTTTCCTATTAAATATTATTGTGTTTTTTAGCCGTTGGACAATTATTATTTTTTAAATAGTTTTGAGAACAACCTTTGTTTATGGTTTTAAAAAATGTAAGTCTTGCATTTCTATTCATATCATTATTTGCGCTGAGGAAGCCCACAATGTGCCCGAAACCGGTACAATACAAAGTACACATTAATATTGCCTTAAGATTTTTAACCTTCAGAACTTATTATAGATATGGGGTTTAGAAACTTCCAGATTGTATAAGTTATTAGCCTTCATTGATTATGTCCGAGCCCTTACCCCAGCTTTTTAATCCCACTCCAGAAGCAAAACCGAGTTAAGAAACTGGAGGGACGCATACAGTATACATATCGCATCCTCCACCTAATAGAATACTACCACAAGCCAAAAAGTACATTTTTTTAGGCAAAACCTTTAAAGATTTGGAATCATTATGAATAATAGTAAATATTACTTAGGGAAATGCGGCTTCTGAGGCTATGTTGGTAGCATGCTGAGCTTGTATGCCCGAGATCGTGGATTCAAACCCGGCCGAAGTCGTCGGATTTTTTAAGAGCCTTAAAAATCCCTCAGTATGCCTTCCTTCGGAGGGGAAGTAAATCCGGCGCGGTCGTCCCATGTCATAGATTTATGGCATGAAAAATAGCCTTCCACTAACTACACTTATGGAAGCTAAAATTCGTAGGTTGGTTTGATTACGCTATATTAGTTCCAATGTTCGCCGCCAGCTGCTGACTGTGATGGCATTTAGTAGCCACGTCCGCAGTTAGGTGTCGTGGATGGTAGTATTTGGTAGCAAAAGTAGGAACTACTTGAAAAATAATCGTCTACAGTCCTTCTACCACAATCACAGATGACACACACTAATACAGCCATCACATTTAACACCGGTTATCAGACAGATTGTGCACACACCCAAAGTACACGGGGCTACATGACCGCGTTGTCGCAGCCCCTAAACTAAGGAACCAACCAACCCAACTTAGAGAAAGTGGAAATAATGTATTATGAACAAACATTGCCTACTCCAGTGTTATACAATTAAATGCAAAGACTTGTGGTGTATTATGTTCATTTATTTGTTAATTTACTGTATTTTACCTAAGCAATAATACTAATTTTTCATGATTTTGGATATATTTATTTGCTTGTTTATTAAAAACAAGAAGTTCCGTGAAGAACTATACAGCCTACTTTTCATGCCAATGATTATTCTACCTATCTAGAATAATGACAAAATTAAGTTGGTAATATCGAAATATCAAATTAGTTCAAAATATACCTGGTATAATGTAGCCTATTAGAACACTACAGTTGGCAGACCTGGTGACTGAATATATTCTTAGTTCCATCTCTTAAGGTACAGAATACAAAATTTGGTTGAAGTCCAATGGACGTTACATGCAGTTAGACACTGGATCTATCAGCACGCGTAAAAGCATGTTGCCAACAATACCATGCGTGTGCTGGTCAGAAATAATCTGAAATATTATGATATCTTGTTGTGCCAATTTTGGATGAAATCCATTTGTTAGTATAGAAGTTACATGTATTTTAAAATTGGACATATCAGCAGGCATAGAATCATGTTGGCAGCACTGCCTTGTATAAATTACTCCAAATTAATCTACAATGTCAGGTGCTATACGTGTGCAAAGTATAGAGCTGTTGGCTTGCATACTTTCTGATATATTGATATTAGGGTAATAAAATATGAACATCATTTATTAACAGTTGGCAGCCCTGATTGATCTTAACAATACTTTCAGTCATATCTGTTATGGTACACATAGCACATACGAAATTTGGTTGAAATCCAACTGATAGTATAGAAGTTACATGTATTTAAAAATTGGTACTATCAGCAGGCTTATAATCATGTTGGTAGAACTGACGTATATAAGTTACTCCAAATTAATCTAAAATGTCAGAATATACGTGTGCATAGTTTAAAGCTGTTGGCTTGCATACTTTCTGATATATTGGTACTTGGATAAAAAAATAGGGAGAGCAATTATTAACAGTTGGCAGCCCTGGTGGCTCTTAAGAATACGCTCAATCATATCTGTTTATGTACAGATATTACATACAAAATTTGGTTGAAATCCAATTGATAGTGTAGAAGTTATATGCATTTAAACATTGGACCTATCAGAAGGCTTAAAATTATTTTGGCAACACTGTCATTGTTAGCCTTCTGGAAATTAAACTGAAACAGTATTATCTGCATGTGTACCAATTTTGGAATAGCTCCCATGCATACCTTGCGAGATATCCAACATGGAGCTCAAATTTCTAGTGCGTTTTTTCAGCAGTTGGTAGCACTGACATCATTTTCAAATCTGGACGTGATATATTCCGGTGCACATCTTTACTCATACTAAATTTGGTTTTGGTTGCTGCAGCCGTTTAGGAGTTGATAGGGGGACACACACACACAGCCAGACAGACTGACAGACAGAAGGACAGACAGACAGACAGACACACATTTTCCCCGATCGATCTCATAAGTCTACTTTTTCCTCATTTTTGCAAAATGTGAAAAGTAGGCTAAATAAAAATACTTTTATTGGTGGTTGGTTCCTTAGTTTAGGGGCTGCGACAACGCGGTAATATAGCCCCGTGTACTTTGGGTGTGTGTAGAATCTGTCTGATAACCGGTGTTAATTGTGATGACTGTATTAGTGTATCTGTTTTAATTCAAGTAAGAACTGCAGACATTCAATTTTTCGTAGTAGTTCCTACTTTTGCCGCCAAACGCCACCGTCAACGATCAACTAGTTCAGAACTTATTTACCAGATGCCACCGCAGTCGGCTGTTGACAACGAACGTAGGAACCTAAGAACGTTAGTCAAATGTTTAACCTATATATCATTTAGCTTCACACAGGTGTAATTATTGAAAGGTTCTTTAACATGCCCTAAATCTATGACATGGGACCGCCGGCTTTATTTCCCCTCCGAAGGAAGGAATACTGAGGGATTACTTTTATTGAAACGCTCCTAGTAGGCCTAGTCTATATTTCTTTTCCGAAGCAAGTATTAACTTACTATTTAAGTACTTTTTTAAAAATTGACTTCTATTCAAGTCTGTCGTTTACCTCGGACCCCAGAAAGAACAACTTATCTTACACCTTTAACTGGCGGTGTCTAGTGATTCTAGTTCAAAAATGTGTCTAGGCGCCTGGACCCAGGAGTCCTCATTAGGATAAGTTAGACAAGGATTTGTCAAAGTAGTGATCGGGGATCACCGGGAAAGGCACGGTATAACAATTTTGAATTTTATCCCTAAGGAATTAATTCACGAGTCGAAAATCTACAGAGATGAGACTGTCATTTATTAACCTTTAAAGTGCTGTGTTACCCAGTTGGCTATAAGGTGCTTTCAAAAAGTAACGAGCCGGAGGCTGGAACGCGCAAACCGGTGACGACATCGGCTAATCGTGGCGTGTGTATTGAGGTGTGGTTCCGACCAGAGCGTGGAAGGTCACAGCCCATCGCTAGAGGGCACGCGTGCACGTCACGTGACGATACAAAGCGAGCAGCAGCATGCATCAATCGTCCAACGCTGCCAGTCGCATTGCAAACAGTGACGTGGAGGCGTCAAACGATGAACAAAGAGGTGTTGTTCGGTTTCTGACAGCGGAAGGAGTAGGGGGAACGGACATTCATCGCCGAATGTCACAAGTTTACGGCGAACACTGCATGTCCCTTGCAAGGGTCAAGGCGTGGCACAAGCGCTTCAGGAAAGAACGGGTGTCGATAGTCGATAATGCCAGGTCTGGGGCACCCCCCCCCCCCCCCTGCACTACCGATGACAACGTCCGGCTGGTTGATGCACTCATTACCCAGGACCGCCGAGTGACAGTGAACGCCATAGCCGCCTTGGTCGGATTGAGCGTCGGAAGTGTGCACGCCATCATAAAGGAACGACTGCACGTGTGGAAAGTGTGAGCCCAATTGGTGCCCCACAGTCTTCAACCACACCAGGAAGCATGTCGAATGGCCTACTGTCTGGGTCTTGTTTGGACGATTGATGCATGCTGCTGCTCGCTTTGTATGTCACATGACGTGCACGCGAGCCCTCTAGCAATGGGCTGTGACCTTCCACGCTCTGGTCGGAACCACACCTCGTCACACACGCCACGATTAGCCGATGTCGTCACCGGTTTGCGCATTCCAGCCTCCGGCTCGTTTCTTTTTGAACGCACCTTATATTTGCTACCTCAGTGATTTTCATTCGCATTTTTTAGCCTACTTTCGATTTTTGCAAAAAATGAAAGTAGACTTATGAGATCAACACAGGGCGAAAAAAGTGTGTCTGTCTGTGTGTGTGTATGTGTGTGTGTGAGTCTGTGTGTGTGTGTGTGTATGTGTGTGTGTGAGTCTGTGTGTGTGTGTGTGTGGGTGTCTGTGTGTGTGTGTGTGAGTGTGTGTACTCTGAATGTCTGTCCCCCCCCCTATCAATTAGAACACGGTGAATGCGAATTGAACGAAACTTGGTACAAAGGTAGCACTAGCAAAGGACACCTCAGTGTCATGTTTTATATCGCCGCCATCTTGACGGAAACGTAATGGCGGCCACACAAATGTTCAAAGCTTAAATCAAATTACGACTAACCTAATCATCCGATCTCTACCAAATTTTGCAACAGCATACCTTAATGAAGGGAACATCCTTTGACAAATCTAGTAGGTCATTAGCCTAATAGTTTGCGGATGGCGGCCATCTTTGTGTCAAAATCGATTACCCCTATTAATTCGAACACGGTGAAACCGAATGGAATGAAATTTGGTACAGAGGTAGCACTAGCAAAGGGCACCTCAGTGTCATGTTTTATATCACCGCCATCTTGACGGAAACGTAATGGCGGCCACTCAAATGTTCAAAGCTTAAATCAAATTACGATTAACCTAATCATCCGATCTCTACCAAATTTTGCAACAACATACCCTTATGGAGGAAGCATCCTTTGACCAAATGAATAGGTCATTAGCCTAATAGTTTGCGGATGGCGGCCATCTTTGTGTGAAAATCAATTCCCCCTATTAATTCAAACACGGTGAAAACGAATGGAACGAAATTTGGTACAGAGGTAGCACTAGCAGGGGGCATCTGTGTCATGTTTTATATCGCCGCCATTTTGACAGAAAAGTAATGGCGGCCACACAAATGTTCAAAGCTTAAGTTAAATTACGACTAACATAACCATCCGATCTCTACCAAACTTTGCAACAACATACCTTTATGGAGGGAGCATCCTTTGACCAATCTAATATGTTATTAGCCTAATAGTTTGCGGATGGCGGCCATCTTTATGTCAAAATTGATTCCCCTATTAATTCGAACACGGTGGAACCGAATGGAACGAAATTTGATACAGAGGTAGCACTAGCAAAGGGCACCTCAGTGTCATGTTTTATATCGCCGCCATCTTGACTGAAACGTAATCGCGGCCACACGAATGTTCAAAGCTTAAATCAAATTACGATTAACCTAATTATCCGATCTCTACCAAATTTTGCAACAACATACCTTTATGGAGGGAGCATCCTTTGACCAATCTAATAGGTCATTCGCCTAATAGTTTGCGGATGGCGGCCATCATTATGTCAAAATTGATTCCCCCTATTAATTCGAACACGGTGGAACCGAATGGAACGAAATTTGGTACAGAGGTAGCACTAGCAAATGGCACCTCAGTGTCATGTATTATATCGCCGCCATCTTGACTGAAACGTAATGGCGGCCACACGAATGTTCAAAGCTTAAATCAAATTACGATTAACCTAATCATCCGTTCTCAACCAAATTTTGCAACTACATACCTTTATGGAGGGAGCATCCTTTGACCAATCTACTAGGTCATTCGCCTAATAGTTTGCGGATGGCGGCCATCTTTGTGTCAGAATCGATTCCCCCTGTTAATTCAAACACGGTGAAACCGAATGGAACGAAATTTGGTACAGAGATAGCACTAGCAAAGGGCATCTCAGTGTCATGATTAATATCGCCACCATATTGACAGAAACGTAATGGCGGCCACACAAATGTTTAAAGCTTAAATCAAATTATGACTAACATAACCATCCGATCTCTACCAAACTTTGCAACAACATACCTTTATGGAGGGAGCATCCTTTGACCAATCTAATAGGTCATTAGCCTAATAGTTTGCGGATGGCGGCCATCTTTATGTCAAAATTGATTCCCCCTATTAATTCGAACACGGTGGAACCGAATGAACGAAATTTGGTACAGAGGTAGCACTAGCAAAGGGCACCTCAGTGTCATGTTTTATATCACCGCTATCTTGACGGAAACGTAATCGCGGCCACCCAAATGTTAAAAGCTAAAATGTAATTACGACCAACCTAATAATCTAGTCTCTACCAAATTTTGCAACACCATATCTTTATGTGGGAAACATATTCTGACCAAACTGCAAGAACATCAGCCCAATAGTTTGCAGATGGTGGCCAAGTATGTGTGCAAATCGATTCCCCCTATCAATTCAAACACGGTGGAACCGAATTGAACGAAATTTGGTACAGAGGTAGCACTAGCAAAGGGCACCTCATATTCATGTTTAATATCCCTATAGCACGTTGTATTTCAACAAGCTACAACAACCAACATTCAATCATACTCCTTGAAAACGACAAAGGGTTATAACAATACCCATGCATTTAGGAGAAAGTAGGCTATATGTTCTTTACTGAACATGTTGTTTTAAATTGTAGAAGTCATAATTTTTAACTTATCATGTGGATGGAGAGGTGGGGTGATAGGCTTAAAATATCAATGGGTTTTGGGTCTTTATTAATCTATATTCAGAATCCTACGCGTATATAAATATTTATTTTGAGACAAATCCAAATTATAATTTTTGAGCGGACATCATCTCCATACCAGGTCTACAATATAATAAATGTATATATATTGATTCATTCAATTTCGCTAATCGGCCAACTAGGGACCACGATAAGTCTCTTTTTACATTCTGGCATTTGCTCATTTTTTGCTTGATCCACATTGCCTTCATGAGCTCACTGTGTTTAGCACGACGTTCCTCTGTCCATTTTGCACCAGTTGTCCGTTTTTCGTCCCGGAAAGTCCCAAACGTCTTGATGGCTGCTCTATAAAGATTTCGGTCTTGTGCATCTTCTGCTCGTATCCCCATTTCTTTCAGATCTTTCTGGACGTTAACATACCATGGCATTGTCGTTTTTGATTTTGAGTCGAATATACTGAAGATACGTTTCGTCCATCGGGAATCGATCATCCGTCGTATATGACCGTAGAAGCAAACTCTGCGTTTTCGCATTGTGTCTGTGATCTTCTCTATCCTCGAGTAAATTTCTTGCCTGGATTTTCTGATGTAGATGCCATTTTTGTAGTCTGGGCCAAGTATGATGTGTAGGATCTTTCTTTCTTTCTTTCTTTCTTTCTTTCCTTCTTTCTTTCTTTCTTTTCTAACTTCACGAGCAAATATTTCTCGGATAGGATAAGGCATTCAGATGCATATAGCGGTACTGGTTTGATGACAGTGATGTAGTGACGAATTTTTGTGCTCATAGAATAACACTTTTTGTTATATATGTTGCGGGTGGTTTGAAAGCGACTTATATATATATATATATATATATATATAAATAAATAAATACCTGTAAATCATATGTACAATTTATACATCACAAGAACATTGGTTGCGTTTGCATTCACAACGAGATATCCAGTTGTTGAAGCCAGTCCAGAAAGGGAGGTGCAGCAGAAATAACATCTTTTGGTGATCCAGCATACTTCATCAGCGGACATTCTTGAACAATATGCTCTACGGTTTGAAGAGGAGCTTCGCAGTCACAGGTAGGAGAACCATGAAGGCCCCATTTATGTAGCATGGTGTTACATCTGGCGTGACCTGTTCTTAGGCGATTTAACTTTACCCACTGGTTTCTCTTCAGGTTAAATCTCGGAAGTCTTATAGTAGGATCTAGAATACCCTGATATTTCACAGGAGCAGACTTCCAGTTTTGGCACCATTGTTCCGTGGAATTAATGGCAGGTAGACTATGTTATGCCATATTAGGTTCCTGGATCTATGACGAGTGGAGAGAAGATCATTAAGGACTTCATGATTGGCCCAAAATAAAATACTTCCCTAAAATGAGTAGGCAAGATGCTCCTCACTAGTGCAAAATTTAATATATATATATTCTTTGATTCGAAATCACAACGTGCCGTGAAGAAATTGCTTGTTATTTCGCCATGCCTGTCTAAATCTCATATGAACCTCAGCTGTAGAGGACAGACGTCTACAAAATCGTCTTTTAGTTGGTTGGTTGGTTCCTCAGTTTAGGGGCTGTGTCTACGCGGTCATGTAGCCCGTGTACTTTGGGTGTGTGTCGAATCTGTGTGATAACCGATGTTAATTGTGATGGCTGTAGTAGTGTGTGTTGTCTGTAATTCAGGTAAGGACTGCAGGCGATCAATTTCAAGTAGTTCCTACTTTTGCTACCAAATGCTACTGTCAACGACACCTAGCTGTAAACTTGGCTAAAGATGTCACTGCCACTGGCACCTGGTGGCGAACGTTGGAACTTATTGTACCCTTAGAAAAAAGCATAATCACATGACTCGAGTTTTCGGGGTCATCATTGGTTCTTGTGAATGTGTAATAGAGATTTAGTGCTTCAAATAATTTCTAGGATTTATAAGGTATACTTAATATTTAAAAGCCATGAAAACAACAGGATCTACTTAATAAACGAAATTTAATAACTGAATCAAACACACAATAATTAATAACAATCCACCCTTAAAATAGGTTCACACGCAACGTGAACATACTGACACTGACTAGCCTGACGTACCATGGTGACATGGCATGACAGCTGTCAACCATGTCACTTAATCAAATGTAACAAAGTTACGGATCACACACGATCCCAAAATAACTAAATAACAAAACGAGAATTTAATATTTATGAGCGACGCGCGTTTTGAGACTAGCTCAAGTAATGAGTTCGTTTCCGACCAAAACAGTCGGTTCTGTTATGAACTCCGTACTGCGAAGACGAGTAACGGAAATATGGGAACAACAATTACATAATTAAATACACTACTGACACACTCTAACCTTAAATTAACACACCCAAATACACGTGTGTATTTTAAATTAAAAAAACAAGGGCTGCGGAAATCACCGTCTTAAACCTCAAAACAATAGAAAAACACTACGTGACATGACAAGCTTGGCCGGTTGCCAAATTATATCTACAATGAAAACAATGGCCTAGGAATATAAGCCAACAACAACAAATACAAATTAATAAATCACGCCGAAAATTGGCGTTCAAAACGCATGAACAAATCAGTCGTAAACATGCTATGAATCCTCGGATCGACAGTATGGCAACTCCCCAATTTAAACGAAATCCAATAACCTAAACTCATCAGGCTTTAAAGCAAACATTTACGTGTCATAATAGGGCTGAAGACAGCCAGGTCTGTTATCGCATGTCTGAGTAAGTGGCCGGTTCATTTTCCCCTTGTAGTAATATGTGTGTCACGCTAAATATAGATTTTGGCCCAGAGCCAGCGTCCAGCATCCAGCGACCTTTTGCCTACACGGCAACCTATTAAACGCGTAAATACATTTATAGAACAATATCTCAAAACATCTTCTCAGGGATTTTCAAGAACACATCTCCTGGACAAACTCAGCCTCTTGGGTAACTAATTTGCCGAAATGAGTGCTGTAGTCAAGAACAGGCTTCGCCTTTCCTCGCAATCACACTAACAGCAAAGTATACGTGACACACTCTCAATGATCTCGTCGCAGCATATGAACCAGCACACCCTTCAGATAAAAATGACACAAAATTGTCCAAATGACAATAAAGAAATAATAATTGGAATCAGAATTAGCCTGAGTTATCAAAGCAACAAACACACTAAATTCCCCCCTTGTCTTGTTTTTACCTTTAAATTAATTAGGTCCATTTATCACTGTCGTTCATGCGTTCTTATTCATGACTATGACTTTTATTTATATGTTAATCGTATGTGGTCACTTCGCAATGCACATTACATAACCATCATCACAATATTTAAATTACCAAATTACTGTACAACACAATTGTCACGCAATGCCAAAAATTACTACACGCATGTTAGTTATTAAACAAACCCTAAATTTAAATTAAACCACAACAAATAAAAATCTGTACAAATTCCTCATATCTCTCGCGACTCCCCCTCGTCCAAAATCAAATAAATCAATTTTCAGTAATCATCACTTTAACAGCTTTTCCAGGGGCTTCCCGCCCCGCCGTCTCCCATCATAGGCCTTGTTAGCCCATAACACTTATAGCGATGGAGGATGAATCGTGATGCCTGCGTTCCGTGGTCGTCACTTTGCTGCTTGAAAACACAATTATATTAAAGTTTAATACTGTTAGCTATCTGCGTTATGAGTATTTTATTTCCTCATAGAGTCCTATGCAGAATCGCAGACTTGCCCTATTTTATGGCTAATTGCCACCTCACAATTTATGAAATTTATAACTATGTTGTCGACACACAACTAGAATTTTAACATAGGCCGTCATAAAGACGTCTTAAAATTCACTGTCGAAGAATAATTAGGAGTGAACGCGCTTATAGCTCAGACACAGTTTATATACAGAAATCGTCAAAGTTCCCGTGGGGGCAGAAATAGCTCCTCAATATTTTAATAATGGGCCTATAATTATGTGTGACCTCTCAAAGAGCTTGTAATTTATCACAGGTCGCGAATCTGCCGCCGTGCACACAAACTGATCGATAGACTTTTTTATAACAGACTTGGCACGCGAAACACCCTGACGCTATGTCCTGGCGTCCTCGTTTCTCATTCGTTAGTTAAGATAGCGTCGTAGTAGAGACCTTACAAATCCCGCCCTTATTTTGACGTCACGACTCTTCTCCTCTCACTCACTCCCTGTCGTTGACAAAGCACCCTGGCTTGGTTGAGGGTCACGTACGCCTCAGCGTTATACCTGCCTTCTCAGAAGAATAAAAATAGCATTGGTTGTGAAACTGTCGATAGCTTCCTCATAGCACGTAGCCTTTTCTGCCAAGTTCAGTTTGCTTGCTACATAAATTTTACTCAAATATCCAGCATATCATGTATTTAGTATTTCCAGCATTTTAATAAATATGAAACATTATTATTGGACACAATGATAAGGGTTCATTATAGAGCGTTAATCAAATCTATCCTACACATTTAGCTTCACACAATTGTAGTTTGTGGAAGGTTCTTTTACATGCCACAAAACTATAACATGGGCCCGCCGAAGGAAGGCATACTGAGAGATTTTAAACGCTCTTAAAATATCCGACGACTTCGGCCGGGTTTGAATCCAAGACCTTAGGCATAGAAGCTCAGCATGCTACAACTATGTCTTCCTTCGGCTGAGAAGGGATGTGTGTGTGATTGATTTAGAGGCTCTGTGACATCGTGGCCATGAATCCCCGTGTACTTGGGTGAGTCTGACAGCCTGTGTTATTGTTATGGCTGTATGAGTGAGAGTGTTTGTAATTCAGTTGAGGATTGGGAAAGAAGCTGCCGTGGTCTTAAATTCGGTACTAACCGGGTATTCGCCTGGAGTAGAAGTGAAAAAGCTTGGGAAACCACTTCCAGAATGGCCGAAATGAGAATCGAAGCCGCTTCTCTCAGTTTTACCTTACGAGGCTGAGTGTACTCCGTTCCTGCCCTCAGATCAGAATTCAATTTTCTTGGCAGAGCCGGGAATCGAACCCGGACTTCCGGGATGACAGCTACGAGGTGGTCGAGAAGGGATGGATACAGTAATTCCCTCCTCAGCTGTCTTAGAAATATTTTCCCGTGGTTTCGCTACTTCTACAACATTCAAATACCGGGATGATTCCTAACCAAATGCCACGTCTGCATCCTTCCCAATCCTGATTGGTTGGTTCCTCAGTTTAGGGGCTGCGACAACGCGGTCATGTAGCCCCGTGTAATTTGGGTGTGTGTAGAATCTGTCTGATACCGGTGTTAATTGTGATGGCTGTATTATCTGTTTTATCATTTTAAATGATCTTGTCGACTTCGTCGTTACGCTGGGGTCTGGCGTTACGTTACGGTGACGGGACGAAATGTACCCAGATGCACTGAGGTGTGTGACGTCATAGTACTGCTTGGTGCATGTGTACCTCGACAATCTCTACTTCGTTAGTAAAAGACAAAAATCCCCGATTCTTGGATGTCACGGGTAATCTCGAGAACCACTGGATGGATTTTGATGCGGTTTTCACCATTCTGTAAAGAATATCTCGAGGAAAGATTCTGTAGAAAATAATTTATGGATGATCAAAGGAAGCCAAGCAGTAACGATTTCAGTGAAAAAGTCGAAAACAAACTTGGCGTCCGTGCGCTTCTTAAGCTTACAATGGGCAAACCGTTAAAAATATCAATATACTATGAGTGTAAGAATTGGTCAGCATGAAAAGTTCTACAAAAAAGTCCCCGAGAGCATATCTCTATCTTCAAAACAACGCCCACTATAAGTGTTTTTAGACTGGATGGAAGGGGCACGTCCCCGCGCACTCTGGTGAGCGTGTGGCATCCCACGCGCTTGACCTTGGTTTGCCCTTGGTTTGCACTTGCCGTTCACGAGTAATTTGAAACAAGATAAGCAAGATAAGTATTATGCAGATAATTTTCTAACATGTTAAGAGTCTTTGGCTTCGAGTGAAGCGAGAAGCCTCCAGCATTTCTAGCATTTCTCAGCATTTGTAGCATTTAAAATGATTCAAAGTCTAGTCTTTCAGACTGACTGTCACTTTTTAATTCAAGTAAGGACTGCCGACATTCGATTTTCAATTAGTTCCAACTTTTGCTACCTAACGCCATCGTCAACGACCAACTTGTTCTGAACTTGGTTACTAGATGCCACCGCAGTCGGCTCCTGTCGACGAACGTTGGGAGCTAAGAGCGTCAGTCAAATCTAACCTATAATTTAGTTTCACACAAGTGTAATTAGTGGAAGGTTCATTATCATGCCATAAATCTATGACATGGGACCACCGGCTTTACTTCCCCTCCGAAGGAAGGCATACTGACCTTCCCAATCCTAACCTCATTGCAAAAGCACACGCCACTACAGCCACAACAATGGCATAGGTTATCAGATAGTTTATACGTAGACACACACACATACCGAATCCCTTAAATGAGCTTTTTATTGCCATCGTAGAATTTATGTGGAAAGATAGCAAGAAGATACATGAGATGTGAGAAAGATGATTGTTTACATTTACGGCATTAAAAAAAAAGGTTTTTTAGTGAACCCGTAGTAAGTGTGCCTGACGTAATGAAGGACAAAATGATGATAGATTGTGGGGAAGCAACACTAGCGGAGCAGTAAAGTGAGATTAATAGCACACTGATGGAGAACAAACATTGAGGATGGCGGCACGGATAACAAGGACATAATGGAACAAGGGCTTTGCGATTTAATTATGGGAAGGTCACACGTTTAATGACAAGGCACAAATTAGCGAAAGAGAGAGGTTATGGTGGTGGACGATGGAAATAAAATTAGACCTTCGCATGATGATGATAATAATAATAATAATAATAATAATAATAATGTTATTGGTTTTACGTCCCTTTTAACTACTCAGACTTTTATAGACACCGGTGTGCCTGAATTTTGCCCTGATGGGGATCTTTAACGTGCTAGTAAAACTACTGTCACGACTTCCTCACGTTTGTGCACCCTCAAATGTCAACTCACTGCGCCAGGATTTGATCCTGCAAGCTTGGACACAGCAGGCGAGAAATTCACATGATAATTGAACACTGATTACTCATGGTGACGTTGGCGGCTTCGGTGGTATAGTTGGTAGTATGCTGAGCTTCTATGCCCAAGGTCACGGGTTCGAACCCGGCCAAAGTCGTCGGAATTTTAAGAGCGTTAAAAATCCCTCAGTAAGCCTTCCTTCGGAGAGGAAGTAAAGCCGGCGGTCCCATGTCATAGATTTATGGCATGGAAAAGAACCTTAATCACACAGAATCACGTGAGCCATGGGCCTCGGTGTTAATTTACGTTAAATGTGTGTTAATAGTACCTTCCTCATTCACAATCTTATATAACATATCTTAGGAGAAAATGAAAGGAAAGAATGTAATCCATTCTAATCAAATTATCTCCTCATTCTACTTAACAGAATTTACTCAAAATTTAGTTCAAGTTCAAGGTTGACAGACCGAGAGTCTTTTCTCCATATAAGGTGGGAAAATGAAAAAAGGACTAGGCATCGGATACCATGATATCGTTGGAGTTGGAAAAGGACAGCAGTTGAGCAAGGGAGATCGCCTTGAAAGATCGCCTTGCACAAGTAAGTGGACTCAGTCAGGGCCCTGTGGTCGCCAATCCACGTCCCACTCTAGCATTCTTGGCTGTCACATCGGAGGCCCGGGTTCGATTCTTGGCTCTGTCAAGAAATTTAATTCTGGTTAGAGGGCTTGAACGGGGTGTACTCAGCCTTGAAAGGCAGAAAACAGTGTAGAACATTTTAAAATCTGAGAACGATTTGGCAGATGCAGGTTTCAAGTAGCCTGACCCTGCTAAAGGAATCAATGAACTCAGCGTCCTTTAGGGCTTTGAGCAGAAGGCAGGAGATACTGTGAGCCCTTCAGGGTGTAGCACTATCCAAGGGTGAGCTACATACACCCAGACTCCTTTAGAGCCTTGAGCAGAAGGCAGCCATTGAGGGTGTAGCAATATCCAGGGTGGGGCTACATACACTCAGCCTCCTTTAGGGTCTTGAGTAGAAGGCAGGAGCTACCGTGAGCCCTTGAGGGTGTAGCACTATCCAAGGTGGTGCTACATACACCCAGTCTCCTTTAGAGCCTTGAGCAGAAGGTAGGAGACACTGTGAGCCCTTGAGGGTGTAGCACTATCCAGGGTGGGGCTACATACACCCAGCCTCCTTTAGGGCCTTGAGCAGAAGGCAGGAGATACTGTGAGCCCTTGAGGGTGTAGCACTATCCAAGGTGGGGCTACATACTCTCAGCCTCCTTTAGGGCCTTGAACAGAAGGCAGGAGATACTGTGAGCCCTTGAGGGTGTAGCACTTTCCAAGGCGGGGTACATACACCTAGCCTCCTTTAGAGCCTTGAGCAGAAGGCAGGAGTTACTGTGAGCCCTTGAGGGTGTAGCACTATCCAGGGTGGGGCTACGTGCACCCAGCCTCCTTTAGGGCCTTGCGCAGAAGGCAGGAGATACTGTGAGTCCTTCAGGGTGTAGCACTATCCAAGGGTGAGCTACATACACCCAGACTCCTTTAGAGCGTTGAGCACAAGGCAGCCCTTGAGGGTGTAGCAATATCTAGGGTGGGGCTACATACACCCAGCCTCCTTTAGGGTCTTGAGTAGAAGGCAGGAGATACTGTGAGCCCTTGAGGGTGTAGCACTATCCTAGGAGGTGCTACATACATCCAGTCTCCTTTAGAGCCTTGAGCAGAAGGTAGGAGACACTGTGAGCTTTTGAGCGTGTAGCAATATCCAGGGTGGGGCTACATACACCCAGCCTCCTTTAGCGCCTTGAGCAGAAGGCAGGAGATACTGTGAGACTTTGAGGATGAAGCACTATCCAGGGTGGGGCTACATACACCCAGCCTCCCTTAGGGCCTTGAGCAGAAGGCAGGAGATACTGTGAGCCCTTGAGGGTGTAGCACTATCCAGGGTGGGGCTACATACACCCAGCCTCCTTTAGAGCCTTGAGCAGAAGGCAGGATATACTGTGAGCCCTTGAGGGTGTAGCACTATCCAGGGTGGGGCTATATACACCCAGCCTCGTTTAGGGCCTTGAGCAGAAGGCAGGATATACTGTGAGCCCTTGAGGGTATAGCACTATCCAGGGTGGGACTGCATACACCCAGCCTCCTTTAGGATCTTGAGCAGAAGGGAGGAGATACTGTGAGCCCTTGAGGGTGTAGCACTATCCAGGGTGGGGCTACATACACCCAGCCTCCTTTAGAGCCTTGAGCAGAAGGCAGGATATACTGTGAGCCCTTGAGGTTGTAGCACTCTCCAGGATGGGGCTATATACACCCAGCCTCGTTTAGGGCCTTGAGCAGAAGGCAGGATATACTGTGAGCCCTCGAAGGTGTAGCACTATCCAAAGTGGGGGCTACATACACCCAGCCTCCTTTAGAGCCTTGAGCAGAAGGCAGGAGATACTGCAAGCCCTTGAGGGTGTGGCACTATCCAGTGTGGGGCTAAATACACCCAGCCTCCTTGAGGGCCTTGAGCAGAAGGCAGGATATACTGTGAGCCCTCGAGGGTGTAGCACTATCCAAAGTGGGGGCTACATACACCCAGCCTCCTTTAGAGCCTTGAGCAGAAGGCAGGAGATACTGTGAGCCCTTGAGGATGTAGCACTATCCAAGGTGGGGCTACATGCACCCAGCCTCCTTTAGGGCCTTGAGCAGAAGGCAGCATATACTGTGAGCCCTTGAGGTTATAGCACTATCCAGGGTGGGACTGCATACACCCAGCCTCCTTTGGGATCTTGAGCAGAAGGGAGGAGATACTGTGAGCCCTCGACGGTGTAGCACTATCCAAAGTGGGGGCTACATACACCCAGCCTCCTTTAGAGCCTTGAGCAGAAGGCAGGAGTTACTGTGAGCCCTTGAGGGTGTAGCACTATCCAGGGTGGGGCTACATACACCCAGCCTCCTTTAGAGCCTTGAGTAGAAAGCGGGATATACTGTGAGCCCTTGAGGGTGTAGCACTATCCGGGGTGGGGCTATATACACCCAGCCTTCTTTAGAGCCTTGAGCAGAAGGCAGGATATACTGTGAGCCCTTGAGGGTGTAGCACTATCCAGGGTGTGGCTACATACACCCACCCTCCTTTAGAGCCTTGAGCAGAAGGCAGGGGATACCATGAAAAGGAAAAAGAGATCTAACCCCTTTAAGAACGAGGGTATCACGTATGATAAGGCAAGGGCCAATTAGGGCGGGAAAGGTGAAGACCACCCAAGCCTCGGATACCCCAATACCTTTGGGGTCGGAATAGAACAAGTGTTGACCAACAGAGGTCGACAAGAAAGATGACAGAGAGGAACCTGTCACAAGTAAGTGAACTCAACTGGGGTACCGTGGTCGCCAAACTACGTCTCACTAATTGTGAGCCCCTTGGCAATCAATGAACAAAGATCGCCTATGAGTAGGAAAGAGGGAATTTACCTAATGGTCAATAATGTGCAGTGGACAAGAACTAAGTTAGTCAGTGTTCTCGGAACGATCAAGGCCTCGCTGCAAAATCTATTGTTCAGTAGATGTGGGATAGTTATCACGAAGTGGACTGTTTAGCTACTGGAAACAAACGTTCTCAAGAATCAAGTCTCAATAAATACCTTTTTTTAGTAACCACACACAGAAATACTACCCGTATTCCCGGATGTTGATTTCACTATCAGTTCTGGAGGGTTATTATGAATGGGAATAACTCCAAGGATTTGCCTGGCCTATCAGCGTTTCTTTGTTCCGTTTCTAAGTAAAGATGCCGTACAAGAAAGGAACGACTCCTTTATTTTCACCTTCCACGAGTTGATAAAAAAATCATTTCATTGCATAACAGTGTGGCATGTGTTCTACAAGTCCCCGAAATCAGTGCCCATTCTGTGGAATTTTGTGGCTTCGGTGGAGTAGTTGGTAACATGCTGAGCCTCTATGCCCAAGGTTGCGGGTGCAAACCCTGCCGAAGTCGTCAGATTTTTTAAGAGCGTTAAAAATCCCTCAGTATGCCTTCCTTCGGATGGGAAGTAACGCCGGTGGTCCCATGTCATAGATTTGTGGCATGAAAAGGAGCTGATAGAATTTGAGATACTCCAGAAACGTGCTATGAAATCTATCTTTGGATTTCCTTGGCTCACACCCTCAAATTAATTATACTCAAGAACTAAAATTATGCCACTGCAAAAACAAATAGCTATGTCAGCAACAGTATTTGTATACAAATTAGAAAACAAATTGATACACACATACATCCATTTTACCCATGCAAATAACATTCATTATTATGCAACAAGAGGAGTAAATCGAATATTCACCAGCCATTCCCAATCCATTAAATTTGGAACTAAAGGAATTATGTCCTCTATAATAAAGGAATACAACTCGCTACCATTAGGCATAAGGGAAAGTTTCTCTATAAAAACATTAAAGAGGAAAACAAAAGACTTCCTATTAAGGAATGAATAGCCCATATCAAATAGCCTTAAGCAATGCAATGTATCATACCGAAACATCTCTGTAAAGTTAGTCACTAGCAATCTAATATAAGTTACTATTAACCTAAACAATATAATGTTACAAAAATTGTATATATGCCATGCTGTAACTATGTTACTTGATTCACTGTGTAATATAGAAACAAAAACAATGGTTTACAAATCATCACATATCATCTTCATCATCATCATCATGCCGTTCAAACTGTTCAAGAAATGCCTTTATTCTAACACAGTCTGGCATGGGTGCATTGTTCATGGCATGATAGTGAAAATCTAACACAAAATGTGAATAACAAAACACAAGAAAATCATTATAAAAGAGAAATTGGTACAATCAATTCCAGCATACTTCTTTATCAGTCAAATCATGAAAATTAGTTTGAGATATATTGTGGTATATTGTCAGTAATGGAATAACCACCCGTTTTCCAAGCCTATTTCAGCATTGGTACGACACAATCAGCTTGTAATCGTTTATGCGCTAGCATTTGACTAGTTATAAAGAAATGTCGGTTGTCGGGTTTTAATTTTGACTGGCCGTGTAAATTCCTTACTTGGCAAATGTTTTCCATTCGGCAGGCTGAACATTTTAGTTGTCGGAAGAGTCCAAGATCACACGGCTGGCAAAGATATGTAGTTCCTTTCGGTATGCATTCAATTTGTTCTTGTTTGTTCGTCAGAGATTCAGGCTGTGCATTTTTGCCCTGGCCACTGAATGAATCTAGGAGAAGAAGATTTCGTTCGTCGTTCTTTAATTGCGGATGGAAAATGTCTTGGAACCAGGCACGTGCAGTACATGCCCTTTCCACATTTTCCCGGAAGATGGACAATCAATGACGACATATTTAAAGACATCCATGTAGGCGTTGATACTTTCTTGTACCCTAGGTCCAAACTTTCCATTAATTTCTTTGAAAACGATCAAGAACAAATGTCCCATTTCTCCGGCTTTAGAAATGTGATATTGCACTGTGTGGGTGTGCGTAGAACTATTTCGGCAAACGAGCGTAGCAAGAACGTCTTTCACACCACGGAAATCATAACTTCTCTATGTTGCCATTTCGCACTCGAATCGGGACTGGTCCGAATTCCAGATATTGGCGTCCGGGATCTCTTTCTCTTCTTGCAATTCAATAATGAATTTAACAAACATTTTAGCCTCTTCATATCGTACTTCTCTGTTTTAAACGTTTTACCGAAGAGTTTGGTTACTTTTCGGTACCGAATTTTCAAACGCCTTTTAAGGTTTGTCAAGTAGGAGTCGCAAAACAACTCTCTTCCATAATTGCATCAAACGTTGCCATTATTTATATGAACATTATTTGCTCTTTATCAGAAAGCTCTGTAGCTTCCTGAACACCGTAGGCATTAATAAGAGCTACAATAATGTTGCAAGCGGTCATTATAACGCAAAGACTCCAATGAGATCGCCTGTATGTGGAATAGCCATCAGTCGTGGAGAACTTGACCGTATAGAAAACGACTCGCAGTCCCACTGTAGGCAACCGTATCCTATGTGGTGGGTGATAGTCGAGAACTGAACGAGGGTAGAGGGAAGGCGAGGCAAGTCAGCCGCTGGCTGACGTATGCCGGCATGTACTGTACAATTCAGAGCGCGCACCGCCAACTTGGGGCTTCCAAGTGGCTCGTTAAAAAGGACCAGCGAAAAATTAGACCTCCACTACCTGTTTCAGCGTAAAAAGACCTTCACGACTATGTAAAAATTAAGTCGAAATTCGTGGTCAGACTTCGTACCGTTCCCTCATAAGCTAAAGATTTTCCTTATCATTGCGGTATTTCCTGAACCTGTTATTTACCACATTCAAATAGTTGATCGAGTGGTCACAATACATTACTCTTATTCATGAACCCATGGTTCAAATCTCGCGAAGGTTGGGTTTTATTATATTTGTTGTTTTATAATTACCCAGACATTATAACATAAAGCACATATACAGGGTCTTTCATATAAAGTAAGAACGACAAGCGGCAGTTTTGTTATTCGCTTCTGCGATGGCCTTGGCTGAGCTTGTGGCGCGACATGGCCCCCTGCTGTACTATTGAAAGCGCGTGCATAGTACATACGAGGGCTGTATTTTTTTTTCAAGTTCCAATGGACTGTATAAAAATAACTGTTTGACATACCAAACTGATTTTACTACTAAATGTTCGC
Organism: Meconema thalassinum; assembly: GCA_946902985.2. NCBI lineage: Eukaryota > Metazoa > Arthropoda > Insecta > Orthoptera > Tettigoniidae > Meconema > Meconema thalassinum. The sequence goes on along the minus strand of OX336391.1, from coordinate 554,527,970 downwards.
TTGTTTTATTCTTATGTCTCAACATAATCCAAAAAGATTGAAACATTTGTTGTATCGTTACACCAGCTTTCCAATGCCCTCGGCAAAATATTCTGCCGCCACTGAGGTGGGGTACGTCTGGAGAGTCTCCTGAAGTTTTTCCTTTTTGGCTAGGCGTTGCCACCCAACCATACCTTCAATTCTCGAAAAGGTGAAAATCATTCACGACCACACTGTGCCAATATTACGATAGACTTTTACAAAGAATTCAAATGTGAAGTTTTGGACCATCTGCCGTTTAGTCCAAACCAGCACTGAATAATGTTCACCTTTTTCGAGAATTGAAGGTATGGTTGGGCGGCAACGCCTCACCAAAAAGGAAAAACTTCAGGAGGCTGTCCAGATGTACCCACCTCAGTGGCGGCAGAATATTTTGCCTAGGGCATTGGAAAGCTGGTGTAACGATACGACAAAAATGTTTCAATCGTTTTGGCGATAATGTTGAGACATACGAATAAAACAAGCAAACATTTGGTTGTAAAATCAGTTTGATATGTCACTCTGTTATTTTTATACAGTTCATCGGAACTTGAAAAAATAAAAAACAGCCCTCGTATGTACTATGCGCGCGCTTTCAATAGTACAGCAGGGGGCCATGGCGCGCCACAAGCTCGGCCAAGGCCACCGCATCAGCGAATAACAAAACTGCCGCTTCCTGTTCTTACTTTATATGAAAGTCCCTGTAGTGTGTATTTTCTAATGGGAAATAAATATAATTATACTCTTCTAGGCACCACTTACGGAAGGGTGCAGTGCTCACAGTTTGATAAGCAGAACTGGTGAAACTGTGCCTGAGAAGTAGGATGTTAATTTGTTAGATTTTAAGAACTAGAAATAAGACTCCTCTTAGTGTTCTAAGTTACTACTGTATTAATTTTCAGTTTTAAGTCTTACAGGCCGAGTGTGAAGCCCAGTTGCAGGTCCTTGCTTGTGCCAGAGAAGTATGGACCCCCAATATATTCATTCTGGCTTTGGATATGAAACTTTCAAATAATGCACGACAACTCACCAACTAGAACACAACACATATCTATCCTAGACCATATCCTTGCATGTGCTATCTCCAAATATGCCAGGTTTCACCTGTAGGCACTTTCCATTTCTTCCTACAGGACTTTTACCTGCCCCTACGTCCTACCATATATTCATGTCTGTCTGTTAGGTAGTCAGCCCGAAGGCTGGTTGGATCCTCAAATAGTACCGCCAATAGGTTATGTGGGTAGATACCCACAAAACCCCAGGCAGCGCTATATTGAGGCGTACTAGGCAAGATGAGGAGTGAGGTAGTTTGCCATTGCTTTCCTCACTGAGTCAGAACAGCGGTACTAACCCTATGAGTAGAACCTTTCACAGCATCCACAGGCACTGACTGTGCCCTGAATGTCATTACTAAGCACCACCCATACCTCAGTAGCTTCCATATAATCACAGCCATGAGTGAGACTGAGACATCGGTGAAAAGCCACATTTTACTCTAGCCTGTGCCAACAGACAAATGCAAATGTACTGCATTCATCAAGAGATGGCAAACAGGCCTACATATGCCTTGAAATATACAGTGTGTGGGGACAGGCACTAAGCCTCAAAGGACAAATCCTTCCAATCCCCTGACTGTTTCCTTCTGCTATCTAGGACTAATGGCATGTCGGAGGCGGTGTAGCTTGGGTTGACCGTCACACGGGGGGAGCAGGCTATGGGTGCCCCTCCCCCAATAAAAATATAAGAAAAACATTACAGATGGGTTCATGGATTGATCAATTTAGACTCTCATTTTGATAATATGTTCATAAATTAAATTTATACTTTATACTTGGGCCTTTTTTTTCTTCTCCCCACCCTTTCTGTTTTGCTAATTCTTTCTTAATAGAATGTTGCATAATTAAGAGGCAAGTTACCAGCTTCAAGCCAGTTAAAGTATGAGTAAGAGGTTCAACAGTATTTAAAAAAAGCTGCTGATGCTGTTTATTGTCATACCATTCATCGTTTCGACTGTCGTCAATAGTTGCACTGGTCTTTAATATTGGCAAAGCTCTCAAGAGATAGAATCCTCGTTTTAACAACACAACGCCTGATGTCTTTCGGAGTTTTATCATGATCTCCTCTCATTTCATGGAGTGTATATTAATTTAGAATTATTATTTTCCTTTTTTTTTCTTTCTTTTCAGAATTGTCCCTAAAATCCAAGACTACCTAGAGTGGATTTAGGCCTAAGCATGGAAAAAGCCTTTATTATCTTGCATATCAAAATGGATGTGTCTCGATCCTGTCTCCACGAAGGTCTGTGTACACAAGGAATGAGCACTTACAGAAATAAAGATATAATGAATAATAATAATCTGCAAATATGTACCATTTTATTTCTCCTTTCCTGATAATTCATCCTAAAAATATAAAACCATCGCCTTTGAACTAATTATTACATTATTAAAAAGATACTATAAAAATGTGTGAGAAGAAAAGAAAATCACAAGTTCATCTATAGCTCCTCAGCAAAACTGGAAGCGGATAAGCTGCGGATAATGTTTGGAGAAAATTTGCGGATAGCTTTTACAAGTATTAATATTCCTTAAATTTTGCATTTTATAAGGTGGTTTAAAAGGCAATGAAGAAACCTAAAGTTATCTTCACAACCATAACACTGGTTATGGGTTTGACGGCAGGGGACTGATGATCAAGATGTCCCTTACTCGAGCAAGCACTCCTTGAGTGTATGTAAAATTTATGTAGGCAAGGAGGTCTTAATTATTTGGTTTCCTTTGGGTTACTTGTTACATGGAAGTATTTGGTGAATTTTTGGTGTTGAATGATGTAAGTTGGTAAAACCGATGTGGCGGCCATTTTGGTTTTCTAGTAACTTATTTAAGGTGTCCCGGACTATAGGCGACGTGGACGGTAGCATTTGGTAGCAAAAGTAGGAACTACTTGAAATTATTGTCTGCAGTCCTTACTTGAATTAAAACAGATAACACACACACTAATACAGCCATCACAATTAACATCGGTTATCAGACAGATTCTACACACACCCAAAGTATATGGGGCTACATGACCGCGTTGTCGCAGCCCCTAAACTGAGGAACCAACCAACCAATCCTTGTGATCTGGCTGAATTGTTTGCATAGTTTCAGCGAGATCGGAAAGCTCACGTTTCTTGTTAGTTCAGCTGGTCAATGCGGCCTATCGTGTTTCCGTGAATCACTGCAAACAATTTAAATAATGTCCATTAGCCGACCAGAGATACGCACTGTCATTGCTCAGCCATTTACCTGCAAGGATGACGTCATGTAATCTGGAGAGTTGTTAGTAAACTCAAGGTTGGCACAAATGTTTCTGATAATTATATAATGGTTTCCAGTTCCTGCACGTGTTACATTTCACCATTAGGACGTGAGCAAATTCCATTCACCATTGCAAATGCATTACAATTGTTATGTCCCAAACTCTTGGCTTACACTGTTGTACAATCTGCTTCATCATCCAGCTCACTTGTGCCCTTGTGAGATTATTAGACTGTTGAAACACAGAAATAGCTTTAGACATAACTCTCCTTGGTGCGGCCATAGATAAAGCCCAGAGCGGATGCGGTATCCGCAATTTTTTTTTTGCCATGCGGATATTTTTTTAATGCGTAAAGCGATTTATTTAAATCAAATCTACTTGTTAATTGCCACGTTAACTCAGAGAGTCATATCGTGACATACAGACAATAAACACATAGATAACATAAATTTACAGTATGGCATTAGATAATTAAACCAAATGTTCATTCGGCATTTCATAGCTTCCTAGTTATTTCAAAACTTAATAATGCTTTGCAGTAGTTATCTTCATTCACAATATCTCTGGGCAACTTTTTTGATGGAGACTGCACAAAGTTCTTTCTTAATCATAAATGTGGACACAGTGTTCTTCATTTTTTGACAGTTCTCCATGGGAGACACTTCACAGAAAGAATTACTTTTATTTCCCTATCGAGCCCTTACTGACTGTAAGAGTCTGATAAGTTTTGTAGTAAGGAAAAAAAATCATCAAACTCACAGGAAAAATCTACAGACAGCAATATGTGGCTGTACTGTAGTTATCGCATACCTAGTTAATACAGATAGGCTCTCCTAGGCTTTAACAAGATTTATAGCTTAGGAAGCCATCTCCTGTACTTGAATGCTTAATTTACATGCATCTTTGTTCTGAATCTCATCCGACGCTTTCTTATTCCACATTACTAAAGAGGGAATGGGGGAAAGCAGGTCAATTAGCAAAATATTTTAATACCATCAGGGCCATGCGGATATAGTTTGCATGGCTGTGCGGATAGCGGATAAGCTGCGGATAATGTTTGGAGAAAATTTGCGGATTGATTTTACAATACAATCCGAACTTGTTTAATATCATTACTAGGACCCGGATGTTTATGGCATATCATATTTTTCCGTTATGATTTTTATGACAAATGTAAGACGATGCTTGTAGCAAATCTCATTAAGCATAATTAACACTCCGAACAGGAAAGGATTGCAATTCTGGCTGTATAACATTCATTTTAAACATAGCACATGACAAACAAAGTCTAAGGGAACGACTTTTTCTGCAAATCTAATATATAAAAGTGAAACTCTGTATGTATGTATGTATGTATGTATGAGGTTTGTTCCGTATACAAATTACACCGTTCCACCAATCTCAACCAAATTTTGCATGCACATAATTTAGGACCCAGAAGGAACGGCTGCCTACATGAATTTTCGATAGTCTTTCTCATTCTTCTGATATCGGCCTATTTGCACTCGAGCAAAGGCTAATAAAT